>CM059205.1:25275746-25345746 GCA_030347435.1 Clarias fuscus
ACAATAATTTATTAAAATGAATAAATTGCCTTTTATAACATTTTCTTTCTTGTAATGCTTGCAATGTTTCATGAATTTGTAAAGCAACAGAACACAGCCAATGAATTGTACATATATTTATTCATTATTAATTATTATCATAAAAAAGCATGTCATATTTCTGCTAGTCTCTACTAGGCTTGCCCATGGATCACTTGGGGGACTTTTGTTTTGTAAAGGATTTTTTTTTTTTAATTAAAGAATCAACACAAAGACTTTAATCCCTAGCAAACGACACATTAGTACTATTTACCCAAATCAGAACAAACTCTTATGTCATCTCTCTAGTTCTTTAGTTCACACGTTCACTAGTTAACAGGAGAACTTATATCAATTACTTTTAAATAAAATATGTTAACTTTTAATCAAGACATTTTAAGGTTGCTTACTCAAGTGGAATAGGCATCAACCTACTGTAATGATTTGAGGCACAAATTGTCCTTATATATTTTTGCCTTTCCACTTACAATAAAAATCATTTTTGTTCAACCATTTTTGAATCTGGATACATTAAGATGAATTTAAAAATGAGAAAAAAATACATATGTTGTTTTTGTAAGTCACGTTTGATTTCCCAAATTCCAACACACGAGTACCCTCTTGTCACTCTTGGCCATCATGTCTCTTCCTTGTCCAGTTCCATGTGCAGTGACGGGTGTCCAGGTACAGTAGCACATGTCCGAGACCTTGTAATTTCAGCAGTTGAAAGCTTCTCTTCACGTTGATGACTTCTCTGACCTCCACTGAAATAACTTCCCCAGTCACTTCAGTATGGCATTTCAGCCTGATAAGGCCATGGAGGAGTCATAAATACAGTCTGCACACTTTATTTACACAGAAAGACTGACATTTTGACTGACTGTCTTCTCCCTGACCTCCACTTAGAAATCCAACCGGAATAATGTGAAAAACGGACGTCGCCATCCTCCATCTTTATACTGTATATTCAAGTAGCTGGTCGGTATAGCAAGCACAGCTGCATCCCAAAGCCTTTTCTTATCCTTTCTCCTCTTCTGACTATAGGGAATTTTATGCTAAGAAAATACATATCTTAAGGAAATGAACTTCCTCTGCTCATTTCCATTAAAATTAAAGTTAGAAAAGATTTAAAGGTCACAGTCAGACTTTCAATGCTTTTAATGCCATCACATTCTTTCAGATACAAGAGTGAGAAATTGATCCTAGTTCCATGCTGTTTGATACATCAGCCCCTTTGTATGCTTGTGTTTGATTTACTGCAGGGGAGAGGCATCTTAGAAAATACTGCATAGAAGAAACTATGACTCACAAGCAGACATGACTATTATATGCATTTTATTACAGAACCCCAGGGCACAGGACCAACATAAAGAACCAGTCAACAGAGATTAAAAAAGACCTCCTAAATCTGTCTGATGTGTTGTACAGTCTGCTCTCTAGGCTATAGATTATGCACAAGCAGAGAGAAATAAAGGCTTTCATGCTTATGCATAGAAGAGCCACGAACATGGAAGTGAGCTAGTGTAGACCAAAGGGGAAATCATCATTAAAGGACTTTCATATTGATCCTTATTATGAACATGTGATCTTCAATAGTGTCTGTTAATTCTTTTGTAATGGAATTCTGAGTTAACCTTATGTTACTGGCATATTGGTCTATATTTTAAATTTGGCTTTAATTCAATTCAATTCAATTTTATTTATATAGCACTTTAAACAATGATCACTGTCTCAAAGCAGCTTCACCAAATGAAAAGAACATTTATGGAAGTGTGTATGAGTGAGAAAAATGTGTCTAGATAATAATGAGACTGTCCCTGATGAGCAAGCCAAGGGTGACGGCGACATTGGCACGGAAAAACTCCCTGAGATGGCAATAGGAAGAAACCTTGAGAGGATCCAGACTCAACAGAGAACCCATCCTTATTTGGGTGATAACGGATAACAGGAATTATAAAACATCATGTGTGTTATGCAGCTGGAAGTTCAATATAACTGAAGTTATTTAAATTAACATGAAGTCCAGTTCAGCACAGGGATGAGTCAGCAGGTGCAGACGGCAGAGAGGCTCTGGATCACTGGAGGCACAGGAGCAGCATGTGTAGCTCCAAACCAACATGAAGCAGAATCCAGCTGGAGCAGGTCCTTCTCTGGATGCTTCAGGATCCTCGCAGGGTTGGCCTCTGTCTCCTGAAGCTAGAAAGCCTAGCTTGTCTACTAGCTACTGAAAGTTTGATAGATCCACTGGAATTGAATTTTAATTAATATGACATAGAACATTTTTTAAACAATTTTTGAAAATAGTAAGCGGATAAGTATGAATTTTTCTATTGAATGCCATTGTAACTATGCAAGAAATGTCAGACTGCGATGTTAGGCTGACATAAAATTAAATAGAATTATGAAATTCTGACTAGAATAATGATTTATTGTGTTTTAGAGTGGCCCTTCTGCTTATAGTCAGATAATCTCATAATATATGTAGACTGGACGGAATGGACAAGTGTTCACATACTTTTCTGGCCAAAAAGAAAATTGTTTCAGAATGGTCAAATTATTGGCCTGCATCAAAGAAAAAATAATTAATTAAATTCAGTTAAGAATTCGTCAACTCATTATAAAAACCTGGAATGATACTGTCATAGTGAACTGTTAAATTCATGGGACAATATGTTTGAAAAATCACATCAGATCAGAGTTGACTTAAATGTTTAGTGAAGTTGATAAAAAAAAGTTGTAGAAATCACGGCTAAAATTATAGTAAAAGTATTTACACACACACACACACACACACACACACACACACACACACACACATACACACAATATTGAGTACAAAGCATACAATAAATACAACCTATGAGCATTCAGGCATATACAGTAAGAGTAATGTATGTACAGTATATACTGTACAAGGAAAAAGGCAAAATCATTTTAAATTGACTTGTTCCTGTTTGTTAATATGCTAATTTTAAATATTCAATCTAACTAATCCATAGGTTAAAGTGACTTGTATTCGAACACGTACAAGGTCCATTCAGTGAAATTTCTTGGAAATGAATGTGTCAAGTTGATTGACACAGAAGACTTCAAGCACAGTACAGTGATGAGACTCTTAGCCGCAGTAAAACACTGAATGGTGCAAACGTTTTAAAGAAGGCCGTACATCCGTGAAAGATGATCTCAGTGATGTGGCTTGCAGCCCGCTGTACTCGTTCCAGTGAACATTTAGCAAGTTGAAAGCCTGATCCTTTAAAATCAATTGATAACTTGTTTCTGGGAACTGTACACACAGTCTCTTACAAACACCACTTGTACATTACAGGAACTTGGCTGGGAAGTTTAGAATTCCAGAACCTTTAGTCACAGGACAGGAACTAAACAGCTGTGTGTTCATAAAAATAAATGAATTAATTAAAAAGCACTTTAGGAAGACTAATAAAAAATATCTACAATTTGCTAGGGAACATAAAGATGGAGTAAAGGAAAAAGGTCATGTAGTCTGATGAGTCCATATTCCAGACCAATGGGCATATTTGGGTAAGTAGGGAAACACATGAATTGTACCCATCATGTCTTTTGCCCACTGTACAAGCCTGTGGCGGCAGCATTATGATCTGAGGTTGCTTCTGTTAGTCAGCTCTAGGCTTTGCAATGTTATGTCTTATGTGGCATAAAATTGAGTCAGTCATTGACCTGAATGTACTGAATGATCATCTTATCTCATCTATACATGTTTCCTATATGCTGATCTCACAGGCATGTTCCAGAACTCTAATTGTGAAAGAGTGGTTCAAGGAGCATGTGCCCTGCAATCAAAGCTAAGGGCAATCAAAAGAAATGTTAGAGTATGTGACCTTTTTTGGCCAGCCAGTGTAAACTAAGTGAAAAAATGTAAACATGACGGAATTGTCATTTTGTACATTGCTGACACAGGTCTAGATGCAAGCTGACTTGCTTAAAATACTGTACAATCTACCACCAGTAACAGAAGATTATCTAATTTTTCTCTCTCATATCTAATTACAGTAGTTGGACAATATACAACAGATCTACTTCCAAAGAAAATTGTGATCATGTAGACAATTTGTGTCCCCCCCCCCCACACCCCCCCCCCCCTCAAAAATAAATAAATAAATAAATAATCTTAGGAAAGTTACAAAGTTCCAAACATTTCCCAACTTGCTACAGCCTATAATCCCAAATGACTTAAGACAGAACAAGCTGACATTTATTCTTCTTGCACTTGTTAAACACCGTCTGTTGGCTTTAAATATTTGTCATGTCTGTCTGACATATTTTCTGATCTACTGCAATGCTTACTGCCTTTCAAACCATTTAACATAAATGTGTCAGCTCAGCTTGCAGTAATTTGTCCAAATTTTAACCCTTAGCTACAGATGATGGTCACACTACACCACTTGTTAAACAGAAACCTTCTCCTAACTTCTCCTCTACTAACTAAGGAGTCTTCTCCTAACCTGAATTTAGGCATGAGATGACATTTTGTTTGCCATTGAGAATAATCCATTGATGAATGGTCACTGGGAGCAAGATGGGTTTCTGTTTGTTTGCACTCAAATTGCCTGATTCAGCTGGAAGAAAGGATGCTGAGAGCTGGCTGTAACTATGAACAGCTTTGTTCAGAGTCAGACTCTCCATCTTCATTGGAGAGTGAACCAGTGAAATATTGCACTATTCAAAAAAAAAAAAATCTTGGCCTCTTTCTTTCTTTCTTTCTTTTTTTGTTTCTCCCTGGCTCTTTTGGATCACAGGCAGCTAATCTCAATCTGTTTCACAGCGATAGAACAACAGTGCTATTGTTAATGCTCTGCCATCTGATTGGTTGGGCAGCTCTGTCCCAGAAACCCTCAGCTTCTCAACTTTAATGCTTATGTTAGAGGTTTTGACTTAAGCCTCCAGTGATTCTTCCTGTTCTCAATCACTCTGCACTTCTTTCCCGGGTGTGATCCTTCTTGCACATGCTTTCTTTTCTCTTTCTTTTCTCTTTATCTTCTCTTCCAATCACGTCCATAATAGCTTTAATCAAAATGAGGCTTTCTTCTTCCTGCTTATTCAGCAACATACCATACTTCTCTTCCAGAAGACTCATCTATTCACCCAAAGTCTCATACCAACACTGTCCATGTCCTTGCCAATATGCTAGTTTAAAGCAGCGATAAAATGACATAGCTTGGATCTACATTATACAGCTAGTGCCACGTTATTTCGGAGGATTGTTTCTTCTTTATGGCATGATCCAAAGCTAAATAAATTAAATAATTTTTTTGGCTAGCTGATGCTTAATAACAGAATTCCAGAGGTCATCATGTTCTCTCTGCTTGTGGCAAGTTATCCATATACCCGACTCTTCCTCTTAGCCTGTTTATTTTTGACATTTATCCGTTGACAACTGCTCACCTGCATGTACACCCAGCTTCACTTTTTATCACTGACTGAAAAGTCTATTCTCACTAAGCTTGTGCCAAAAATAAAGCTTTTATGTAATGCTTTTAGATTCACATTACATCAATTAAAAATAAAGGAATAAATCAAAATTTTGCACTTCCTACAGATCAGCTAATGGTTTGGGTTTTCTTTGAAATTGGAATATGAAATGGGATGAGCTGATGGGCTCAAAGAAGGACAGAAACGCTTTTTCTTCAGTTCCTTTTTGTTTCCCCGAGTTTGGCTGGTGAAGTTTATTCAAGTTGTGGTGAAGGGTGTATTGACTGTTGCAGACATACAGCAAGGATTCAATGACAAATCAAATAAGTATTGTTCCTGGGTAGAAGTCAATAAGGATGTAGTTGGGTCATGTTGGAAGAAGAACTACAGTGCTATCATAAATCTTATGTTGGTGTTAATATCTGTTTCAGTCTAATAGGTTATTGGTTATTGTCAGTGCTGAAGGCAAAACCAGGAAAAAACAAAAAAGACAGGAAAAAAGACACACCTTCTAATTCAGTGGTGTTTATTGATTTTTTCCCCTACATGGTAAAACCATGCCGAAGGCATCCATAATATGCAATAATCTCCTTTCAAACATTGATATTGAAATGTGTCTGCTACTTATGCACTGTAAAGCCTTCACAGCAGCTCTCATCTGAGGTGCTGTTTGTTAATTGGTGATTTCTGAGGCTGGTGAGCCTAAATGGACATCTCCTCTGCAGGAGAGGTAAGTTGTGGTCTTGGTTTCCTCGGAAGGTCTTCATGAGCGCCAGTTTAAGCTCAAGAAGCTTAATATTTTCAAAATTTTATAATTGCAATTTCTGAGTTTCAGTTTCCTAAGACATATCTGTCTGCTTATTAAATAACTAATTAAATAAGTTTTCCTTTTCGACACTGACGATATACCAATAACCTATCAAAGAGAAACTGATATTAACACCAATATACAATTTATGATAGCGGTGTAGTTCTTCTTCTAATATGACCCAACTACAACCTCATGGCCTTTTATCCAGGAACAATAAATTTTTAATTTGCCATTGAATCCTGGAGGTACAGTATGTCTCTGCAATGGTCAATACACCCTTCACCCAACTTGAATGCTTAACTGATACAGTATTAAGTGAGCAGCCGAGCATGTGGGCATTTTCAAATGACATCTTCATTGTTTTCATGATAAAATCATGGCCATTAACCATCATGTTGGTCCCCACTTTACAGTAATAACAGCCTCCCTCTTTTGTTTCCAAATTTGCACTAGATTTTTAAGTATAGTTAAGGGAATTGTCCAATTCAGGCACAAGAGCATTAGTGAGATCATTGACTGATGCTGAGTGTGTCACGAGCAACCGAGGGATGAACACAGTAGCCTTAGTAGTTAGCCCGTGTTGCGTGGACGGTAAACCCAAACGCGGAAGCAGCGCGAGCAGGCAGGATAACTACGCGTTTACTCTTAGAACTCTCTTACACAAAGAGCAAGGATCTACACAAATAAACCCGCGTTCTGGCAACACACACTCAATCAAGGAGGCAACCTGAATAGGTGAGTACTCACGAAATAGTTGATGAAGCGATAGCGAAGGCATGAATGAACTTAATGACTGAGCGATGTGAAGCGCCATCTTGTTTCCTTTTATGCTTTCTGAAAGCGCGACCGTTTTACTTCCGGGTCCTCGTGCCGGTCGCGGTGCGAGTGTGCATGACAGAGTGAGGAGGCCTGATGCTTATTCAGCATCCCAATTAATCCCAAAAGTCTTCAGTGGTGTTAAGGTCAGAGTTCTGTGCAGGGCACTTAAATGTTCCCACAACCTTGACAAACCATGTGTTAAAAAACAAATAATTTGTATACTTCCCATTATAGAACAGACCAGGATGCATTAGGATCCATGTACAGAGGCACTTTCATAAAACATCTAGGCAGAGTGACAAAGAAAGTAAGTACATTTGCATTTCTCATGTAGAGTAGTGACATAAATGTTCATTCGGGTAGAAGATGCTCTTTGGAGATGTGATTTACATTCAGCAGGAAAATGACCTTTTCCTCACAGTCCAGACAGAGTCAATTCTTCCTCCGTAGTTTTTTCCCCTGCCAAAAGTTTAGCATAATTTATTTCCATTTGCTTCACATTCAGGCTCCAATTCCAGTGCGATCGATGGCTAACTATGCCAGGCTCACAGGTGTATGAGCCTTCTGACAAGCGAGCTCAGTCTAGAGATCATCATTTAGACCACAGAATGCAGTTGTCAGGGCAGGCTCATTCCAGCCAGGATTTGCAGTGAGGGAAATTGAGTACATAATCAGAGTCAGGTAGTTGTCCTTGTTTCAGCAACTGCACTGCTGTCACAAATTCACATCAGTTCTTCTACGATGTCAGAGATCTGCTTTAGTTGATGGGGATGATCTCGTAAAGTGACTATTAATTGGAAATCCCTCCAGACTTCATCTGGACCTACAATGGAAGAGGAAGTCTTTTTTAACAGATCAGACCAGGAAGAGACTTTAAGTCTATGTGAGGTGGTACTTTACAGGTCTGAGAGCACAATTCAGAACTCAGCATCATGATAAAGTTAATGATCAAAATGCACAGCTGAAAAGACAGAGGCACAAGATAGGGTACACCCTGGACAGGGTGCCAATGTAATAGAATAGAATAGAATAGAACAGAATAGAATAGAATAGAATAGAATATTTTACACTGAGAAGATAATAGAGGAAACTTTATTAGGTTAGCAGTGCAATAGCCTTCCTTTGTTTATATAATGTACAGTAACCCATTTTGCCATAGTAAAATGTAGCTTAGACTTTTATAGCTTGTTTCTTTGTGGTGGAAAAGGAGAATTCCATCCCATCTATCTTCTTTGGACAACATGTAAACATGCTTACACTCATGGAGACAGCTATGGTTATTTAATGTAAAAAAAAAAAAAAAAAAGAAGTCAAAATTAGTCCCTGGCCAATTAAATTCATGTCATTTTGTTTGTCCGTCTCATCTCCTCATTCATTCTGTTGTTTATGACAGTCCTCTCTACTGGGTTATAGCTTCTAGCTGGAATGCTCTCCTATTTTTCCTTGTTTTTCCATAGTGTGGCCAAAAACCCAACTGAACTTTGTTTAAAACAAGCATTGTCAGATCATGCCATTCCTCTGAGCGGATCAACAGATGGGATCTGCTTTAGTCCAACATTGAGACACTTTAATTGCAACAGCTGGAATTAACACACACAGACACACACACACACACACACGCACGCAGGCACACACGCACACCCACACGCACACACGCACACACGCACACACACACACACACACACACACACACACACACACACACACACACAGACACACACACACACACACACACACACACACACACACACACACACACACACACACAGTTGCAAGCAGGGGTTAGAGGGCATTCTGTGATCCGTATAGAGTGTTTGTAATCTGCTATAGGGCTGTTAAAAAATACAACCCTCGTCTCCTCTGCCATAGACCAGAGCTGAAATGAGCTGCGTTCTAATCACTGATCTGTAACACTGCTGATGTCCCTCACGGTAAAACCGGAATATCATGTCTGCAGTAATATACCGGCTTTATTGTGGCACCTAACACTTTCTGGCTGACTTCAGTCACTGCGACCATTTTTGCCACATTCTTCCTGCTTTATGTGCACATGTATTACTCAAGGGTAGACTTGGCTTTCGATTTCTGAATTTACAACTTCATACCACACTACCAACGGTTCGCATTTCCAGAATACAAATGCATCTCCAGCATTTCGGAACTCTTTCCTGAAACTCATTACTTCCTTATTTACCAACAGCTTAATACATATCCCAGTTCTGTAATAACTCATTCCCATGTGGAAGCCCTAAAATTGCACTTCCAAGAAACAAATTACACCAAAAACTCAGCCATTCTTTCGTGGATATCTCACTTGGTCATATTGAACAACATTTCAACATGCTTAAGATTGTTTGATTTATAGTAAACAACTGGAACAAATAATATTTGCCTATACTCCTATTTCCCTACATGCATTGTAGCCTTTTCGGCATTTCTAAATTGCCATTAATGTTTGTTTGTGTGTATAAGTGTGTAAGTGCTTTCGACCTGCTATTGGTTGGCACCCCATCCATGGCGTACAGTATTCAATCTTGTCCTGTGAGCTCGCTTTGATAGTCTCCAGGTTCCTTGTGACCATACAAAGGATACACAGCATGAAAAACAAATAAAAGATTGAATGAATTCCAGTATCTGCTGTCACTCAGAAGAGGATTGATTCCCACTTGAGTGTGGTCCCACTATAGGTTTCTTCCTAATGTCATTTCCCAGGTTTTCCTTGCTTCACCATCTGGTTGCTCAATCTAAATTAATTTCTGAAAAGCTTTTTTGTAACTATGTCTATTGTCCAAAGAACTACACAAACAATAATGAATTGAATAGATTTGAAATCTTACCATCTCCTAGATTGGATTTCTGAGCTGTCTTTGACCATGCATCATTTTTGTTTAGTTTGAACCCCAATTTTTGTAATCTATTATAGTCCTCTAGCTATTTATGTATTTATTTATTTATTATTATTATTATTATTATTATTATTATTATTATTATTATTATTATTATTATTATTATTATTGGTGTGGGGGACCATGCTTTCCGGCATTGACCATTTGCTGAGTCTTATTTTTCCTGTTTTGTAATTGAAACTTTTTTTTATGTGCAATTTGGCTACCTTAACCAGGAGTCTCTGGTGTAAACAGGAGCTCAATACTTAACCAAATAATAATTCATTGATATGTTTTATGATGTCTGATTTATAAAAGTAGAGTGTGTTAGCCATTTATGCCAAACATTGAATTATTTCTAGTCTATAGAATATTGCAATCTTACAGTACACTTATGAGCCAATCACCAGCAAATTTCAAAGACAAGAAGCACTGCCAGATTTCGGAATTTCACCCGACCCCTAATTGTCTGTAACGGTCTTCCTGTATGTATATACAGTAGGTCATGAGTTTTGTCATGGGTTTCTTTAATCCAAAGTTCTCAAACATTTTCCTGCCAGGCATGTTTTTTTTTATTTTTTCAAAGTCAACTGACCATTTCGTAAAAGATTAAGCCAACTATTCAGATTTTAGTATCATTATTAAAACATATATACTACAGTTGGAAAAATACTTTCTGTAACCCATGCATTTGTTTAGTCAACCTGCAACATGGTGAGTATATTTGTTCAGATACTGTAATTGCCTCAATACTAGAGGATTCCAGAAGTGGACACACCAAAGAGTTCATTCATTAATTCTCTATACCGCTTATCCTGTACAAGGTTGTGATAGCCTGGAGCATATCCTCAGGGGATTTGGGGCTTAAGGTAAGGTACACCTCCAGCGAAGTAAATCAGCTTTGCAGAAGGTAAACAAACATGACGACACTCAAGGATTCCTCCAAATGTTGTGACATTCATATTTGCTACTAACCAGTGGTAAAGAAACATCATGCTGGTAGGGTTAAGTTCCAGACCAGGCTGCACAGCTTCTCCTCCAAACCTTCTGTTATTTTTGATGTCCCTATTGACTACACTTCACATACTGTTGATATGCATTGTGCATCTCGTGGGCACATTGTATTAATTTCTGAGGATGTGAACAAGCTACATACCAAACAAAAATAGGATATGCAACGAAGCATTGTGTAAGCATTGCTACAAGCAAGTACTGTATATTTATAAGTACTGTATATAAGAAGATTCAAGTTGCCTTTTTCATTGGCAAACTTGCTTTTGAGCTATTGACAAGGTTTCGCTACAGCGAGATGTGATGCCCTCCTCTAAAAACCCTGCTTATGCTACAAACAACTCTCCAGTAGGTCTGAACAACATTACTGAATTATGTCTTTTTCCACTGCTATTGGTGTATATCTCCCAGGTAAAGAAATGTCTCGTTTGAAGCAGTATGACTTTCTCATTTTCCCCGCCTGCATGTTAATACCTCAGCCTGCAGTGTTCTTATTGGAGAGGATTTGAATCATCCAGGGTGTCTATTCTATTTGTTATGTCTTATGTTCTGTAATAAGATACAGTAGAAGGCACCCCCTGCATACACACACTTACATAAATACACTCCAAGCCAGAATTTGCCCTCTTAGTATCACTGGGGTTGCTCACACACTTCTGGCAATCTAAAAAAAAGAAAAACAATAATAAAATAAAAGTGTGATCTAATTTAACAAAAAGTTTTAATTTAATTTTTTTAACCAGGCATTTGTGGCATCTATACACAAATCTTTATTCAAAACATATCCATGTTAGCAGATAGCTACTTTTAAATACCATGCAAAAGTCACTAAAGTCTCTTATAGGTAAACAAATACAACTCCAGTCCCATTAGCATAACTCCTTCCATACTGGGAATGTGTCTCCATCACTTTGTAAATAGGTGATACTTTGGTAGGATTCTGTTAATTTCTCAAAATGTCATATTTAATCAAATGTCTTATACGGTGAATCTTTTGCAGCAGGAGTGAGTTTTTGGCAGTCTACCTTACATGTAAATCCAGATGTTTTATGTCACACACATATAACTGTATAAAGAATCCATGTGGAAAAAACAATCATATTGTTACATATGTAACAGAAAGGGGTATTTTATATGACTGCAGTTGTCATCGTAATGTTTAGCCTGCAGGACTGCACTCATTGGTTCACTAATTATTTTTTCTCATAATTTACTTATTAAAGATATGGTGTAAGGGATAGAAAAACAGTAAAAGCAATAAAAGGATTAGAAAGTGTCCATGAGGTGTTGTTTGTCTTAAGAGAAGCCAGGACACATTTCAGATGTTTAAACTGAGGATCTTTTTCACAAGATATGCATCACTGAATATGCATCAGAAAAAATCGGGCAGTTTTGTTCTCTTTGATTTCATTTTAATCTGATATTTATTGTTTTGCCTAGCATGTTCATTTTAAGCACATTTGTTACTAAAATTGACATTCAAAAATAAATCAGATTCACCCTGCGTGACATCGTGTTTATTGGTGTATGAACAAACAAGGGTAGAGTTGTTTCCTGAATTATACACATCCAGTATCTTTTATCACTGTCTTTGATTTGTCATCTTTTTTTTTTTTTTTTTGCTTTGATGCAAATTTTCCAAGAAGTGCTTGGCTGCTTCCACAGATGTTAAGTGTCTCTCTCTGTCCCTGATTGGCCCAAAATCATAACTCAGCAGACCATAGTCCTGACACACGATTTCATCAACACTGTATTTATCTTGTGAGGCACCATTAAGACATTTACTATATTTCCCATTTCTTGGAATGCATGTGTGTGTGTGTGTGTGTGTGTGTGTGTGTGTGTGTGTGTGTGTGTGTGTGTGTGTGTGTGTGTGTGTGTGTGTGTGTGTGTGCGCGCGCGCTTGTGCGAGAGAGTAATGGAAACAGTGTGGTGCATCTTCACTGAGTTATATGGTTATTAAACACTCCCTGGAGGCCGGTTTGTGGTATCAATCCTTGTTCTCTAGTGATTCATTCAGACTGGTTGCCAGTTAACAAGCTCAGCCTGACACCCACTCTAATGCACTAGTAACAGATTCAGGCTTGCTGAGTGTGTGGAGGCTGTAATTTACACAGCCCTGAGTGGAACTATATCAACGTATTTCTGTATCAGCTCTCAAAAGTCTAGACACTTGAGCTACTGTCACTTCCTCCAGTCTACAGATTTCGTTTTCTTTTTCTTTATTGCTTGCTTTATTTAAGCGTTTGAGTTCATTATTGTAATTCTAAAATCTTGTGGTGTTACAGTATATTGACACCCTGTGCCTTTTCCCACTGTTTGTCACTCCCCTTGATCTCCATCCCTCCAGTGCCCTTTCCATCTCTGCTGCTATTCCCCGCTTTCTCAGCTTCCAGTGGATCAGCACTTTCTCTCTGCATTGGCAGATTCACTCTAATTCCCATAGATCTGTTAAGATTAAGCATTATGCTAATTACTTCCTCCAAAGCTTCGCTCACACTCTGCTCTGCTCTTTCACTCTCTGTCATTCTCTCTGCCACCCCCCCCCAACTCTGTTTTTCTTCTTGCACAAGATTAGTGTTATTACTATTTACTGAGATGTAGTAGACTTCATGTTATAAAATAGATTTAAGCCTTTATGAAATTAATGTTATGACCTGCTCTTATTAATCATTTGCCCTGTACAGCTGCCATTGTGCTTGACATAAAACAAATAGTTCATTATTTGCATTAAAAATGTTCATAGGAATTATTGCAAAAAGTGAAAAAAAAATACAGTTTTCCACGTACTGTATAAATCTATCATTTATAGTAATGAACAAATATACTATGTATAAATTAGACTTAATGATAACTCGCGGGGAGGTGTAATTGATTAGCAATGGAATAACATTTATTCAGGAAGATACTATTTCCATATAAATCATTTGGATTCGTACTTGTAAGGTTGAACCCTCATGTTACACACGCCCAAGAAAAAGACATAGCAGGGTATATATCATGAGTTATGTGCAAGGATGCGGCACGTTTTTGAAAAATATTGATTTCCCAGTACACATAGGCAGCTCTCCAAAACTCAGTGTGTCCAACCAAAAGTAATGGTTGTATTTAAACATCAACAGTTACGCATCTTCATAATCTTTGTACTGTATGTTATATAGACCATCTATTTAAGGTTCAGATTTGTTATGGGTTACAACAATTAAAAAAATAAGACACTGTATGTACTGTACTGTACTGTACTGTACTGTACTGTACTGTACAGTGTGTGTGTGTGTGTGTGTGTGTGTGTGTGTGTGTGTGTGTGTGTGTGTGTGTGTGTGTGTGTTGGGGATAACTAAATTTGCATGACATACTTGCAGTCTAAAACTGTGACAAAGCCTCCATGCTGTAATTTAAAGTAACCCATAGTGTCTGTGTTTCCTTCCAATAAAATGAAATAAATAAATGATGCACTTAGTTTTAAATACATTTATGGGTTTTACGGCTCTCAGACTCTGACCTATGATACGACTATGATTTTATTATGGTACCAGTAATGTCTTTTACATACAATATTTATTACATAATTTATGTGATATAGTCATTCTATTTGTAATACTCCTGATTTCTTTTGTATTAATATTAAAATTTATACTTTACATTAAATAATGCTGCCATGAGCTACTATATTATTAAAAGCAATGTTTAAAATGTGCTAAAAATCAATGATAATGTTTTGGTAAAAAGCGCTCGCCCTATCATCCGGAGATCGCTAGTTCGAATCCCGGGTGGTGCTGTAACCTCTCGCAGCCGGAGGTCTAGAGAGAGCTGATTGGCCGAGCTCTCTCAGAGGGGAGGGATGAGAGGTACTTAGTGCTCCCACATTAATCACGGCTCTACAGCCAGTCAGGGCGTCTGTGAGCTCGTGCAATGGAGGGAGTGGATAGCGCTGTCCTCCGAGTGTGTTACGTCAACCCCAACGGTGCGCGAGCGAGCAGTTCGAAAAGATACGGTCGGCTGGCGTCACGTGGTTCGGAGGAAACACGTGATAGTCTTCGGCCCTCCCGGCTGAGTGGTAGTAGTAGCCTTAATGTGGGAGCCCCCTAGTGACGGGGAGGAATTGGACACGACTAAATTAGGGGAAAAATCGGGGGGAAATAAATAAATAAATAAATAAATAAAATCAATGATAATTTATATATATATATATATATATATATATATATATATATATATATATATATATATATATATATATATGTGGTAAGGTTCATTTGTTATGTAATAATCAATGTTGTTCCTATAAAAGCATTTTGCAAATCAGACAGAATGTCAATGTAGAAGGAGGGAGGGATGGTGTAGGTTCACTGGTTTGGTTAAGGATCTTGAGAAGAGGGGGTGGAGGCAGTGTGAAGCCAATGTGGCAGTGTGACAAAGGATCTGCTTTAACAGTGGTGGGCTCTGAACGTGAATAGCTGGTTGTCTAAGTTGGGCACCAGCAAAGTCTTGGTGGGCAGCTTGGGAGCAGAAAAAGCTCAGGTGTGTTACTGTCTGTGGAGTATATTTAAACACAAAACATCTATAATATTCTGCCAGTCATGAACCTACTGTATGGCATGTGGCAGGAGCCCAGGAGCCTAGGCCAAATGGGAGCACTCAGTATTGCCAAACCCTATTATTTTCTTTGGACGTTGGGTCAGACGCAGGTTTCTTGGCTGCTGATTTCTGACATTGTAGTGCAATGTTTACGGAAGTTTTTGATGTCGGTAAAATCTTCTCTGCTGTCTTTTGAGCACCACAGTGCTGGCCAATGGGGTGGTAGTCTACATCTAGGCATTTGGCAGACACCCTTATCCAGAGAGACTTAAATTTTTATCTCATTATACATCTGAGCAGTTGGGGTTAAGGGCCTTGCTCAAGGGCCCAACAGGGACAACTTGGTGGTAGTGGGACTTGAACCTGGGACCTTCCGAACCGTAGTCCAATGCCTTAACCACTGAGCTACCTGACCCAGAATTCTCCTGGTAGTCTGCTACATGCTTAATTAAGTTGACTTTACTGCAGGGAACCACCAGTAGGTCACCAGCCTCACCTCGCCTTTTGGTGTGGTAGCAGAGGAGTCTAGGAACTAGGATGTGTTAAGCCACCTGGCTACAGTAGTCATCCTGTTTCTGTTAGTGGTCAAAATTCTCCTCTTGAAGCACTTCTTTAGTCAGGGAGCACAGTGGTTTAAACGGACAATTTACAGTAATTTACCTTATACTGTACCTTGCCGTCAGTGCTGTCCTCTGGGGTCTGAGCCAAGCACTCATGAACTGGTACTATAAAATCCTTTTGAAGTTGCCTGG
Organism: Clarias fuscus; assembly: GCA_030347435.1. Classification (NCBI taxonomy): domain Eukaryota; kingdom Metazoa; phylum Chordata; class Actinopteri; order Siluriformes; family Clariidae; genus Clarias; species Clarias fuscus. The sequence goes on from CM059205.1 coordinate 25,292,069, forward strand.
GTCATCACGGGCCATCGTTTGCAACCCTGCGAGCCAGTTGCACCCTAGAAGAAGACGTACAGTAGAGGTAAGTTGGGGACAAAATCCATGAAAACAACCACTTACCTCACTGATCACACACTCCGAAATGCCAGCTGAAACCTCCCAAATATCTCTACGACCATATTTGAGGGAGAGAGCTGCATTGCCACACATCCTGAGAAACAGTCAACAGGAAGGCAAAGGTGACAAAGGTAGGAGTCAAAGTCAGTCAAAAGACGCAACATCAATCACAGTCTGCTTCTTCAACAGACAGTGAGATGTACACCTTTTGGGCCTCACTCCTTGCAGCTGCAGAACTGGAGGAGCTCTGTGGCGACAGCCTGTGAGCCTCTGAGTAGTGGAATGCCGCTGGAGGTTGGCCTCCAGGACGTGCTGCAGTTACTGCTATGTTGTAAACTTGACCACCGATCAATGAGCATTGTTATGTTTGGGTGTACTGGCTGTAGACCGACAATCCCAATAACATTCCATGTTAATGAATAATACAGTAATAAGAAGATCGTCATATTTAGCATAGCTATAAATCAGCATATTTAAATTCTAGAAAATAAAGAGTATCTCTTTAACTTTTTGTTAGCTTCAGTACAGTTTACCAAAGAGATGACATACAGTCAAAAAAATTGTTTAGCTAGTCCCACAAGACCCATTTGTTCTGTCCAATGTAGCCTATGTATACCTGTCCTATTTAGAGCCCCATTTGGTCTGTCCTATGTCCTATGTCCTATGTATGTACAGTATGTATGTATATTTGTACAGATACGCCAGAAGACCACTCAGACCAGTCAAAGTGCAAAGGTGTTTGTTTTTGGGTGGATGAGTAGGTGCATTAGCTAGGAGCTGCATAGTGACTGGTACATGTACAGTACAAGTATGTCCTTAGTCATGGCGAGTCTCTCAGCAGGAATTTGGAGCTGTATGATACACACTCTGAAGGCTCTCTGATTAAAACGAAGCAGGTCTTTTCTGCCTTTGCCCTTGCACTGTTACTCACATTATTCAGCCCTTCACTTCCCCTGCATTGCTGCAATCTTCCCGCTGGCATGCAGGCGTCATTCATTCTGAGATGTTTGAGTAGTTTTAAGTTTTTACACACACACTCACGCATGCAAGCACACACACACACACACACACACGCACACACACACACACACACACACACACACACACACACACACACACACACACACACACACACACACACACACACACACACACACACACACACACACACACAGACACTTCTGTTACAAACGAAAGCCACTGCATAATATATGTCTTAAGATTGATGATGTACTAAGTCTCAGTCTCCTGTGTGTGGGCGTCACATCACATTCTCATGTAAATACATTAAAAATAAAAGATTATGGGGCTCACAGAAATTGCAACAAATGTGCCATTAGGATATTACAACACATAATAAAAATATTCACACTATTATATGATAAGCAAAGGATGATATGCAAAAAGTCTTCTTCCACAGTGAGTTAAAGACAGAACAAGCGAGAGAGACTAAGAGGAGACAAAGGGAGGTTTCACTCGATTGTGACAAGCTTGGCAACAGAAGGAGACGAGAGAGGGAAAATTGAATAAAAATGAAGCACACCCACCCACCCAACCACCTACACACACAACCACACACACACACACACACACACACACACGCACGCACGCACGCACGCACACACACACACACACACGCACACACACACACACACACACACACACACACACACACACACACACACACACACACACACACACACACACACACACACACAGAGTCTAAGCTGCTGCTGAGTATAATCTCTTTAGATGGACAGTATGACCTGGTCACACAATGTCTGCAGCTTTACAATAAAAAATGCAGCATATGTAAGCACTTATGTCAATATTGTGTCATACAGAGTGCCCTTTACATTAAGATCTAACAGTCTGCTTAGTCAGCTAGTTTCTAGCAGAATGTTCCTCTGGTAAAAATTGTCCATGACATGTGTGCATTAAAAAATGTGCCATCATAATGTCCAAGAATTAGGCTCGATGGAAGCTTAGTGAACGGCTGTCTTATTTGCAAATAATTGCCAATGTAAAATATAGTGACATCAATCTTCTTGTGTTGACGTCAATATTTAAAATTACTTTTGTATTTTCCTTTTCTTATGTTTGCTGTAAGAAAGGAAAGCATAAGCAAAAATATGTTATTAAAGAAATATATCAAGTTATAAGTTTGGGGAAAAGAATTACAGCATATTTAACGCAGCCTTTATGTCATTCAGTTTGTCTTTATTGATTGTGAACATTGACTGTCAAGTCTATTTAAAAAGGCTAAATAAATAAAAAAGTCAAGACGAAATGTATACAGGCTAGATTAGTCAGTGCCATTGAATTATTTAGGTCACACATCCATCCATCCATTCATTTTCAAAAACCTCTTTATCTTGATCATGTGTTTGTGGAGTTCCAAGAGGTTTTTCATCCATTTTATGAGCTGAAATTATTATATAACTAATACCTAATTTTCTACATCCTAATTGGTCAGAATACACAAATTAGGTCTATTCCATGTTGCACATTTACATGGAAAATCAATAGTTACTGGATGCTGTGTGTCTTGAATAGATATCCTATATAATTATTCATTTATTTCATATGAATTATTGAATTGGGGTTAAGGTCAGGACTGTGGTGGCCAATTCATACACGATGGTGACCCCTCATTCTCCCAGAACCACTCTCACAATCTGGGCATTGCCAGCCTGGAATAGGACGGTGGCATCAGTGAAGAAAAAAATCCATTGATTTTTCTGTATATTCAAATAGTCAGCTGACTTCATTTTATTACCACATAAATCTGGACTCATCAGACCACATGACCTTTTTCCATTGCTCTAAATTCAAATCTTTATGCTCCCTAACAAATGTAAGCCTTTTCCCTGATTAGTCTCACTAACAAGTGGTTTCCCTATGGCCACACATTTGCTTAGTCCTGTGAGCTCCCATCACATTGTGTGTGTGTGTGTGTGTGTGTGTGTGTGTGTGTGTGTGTGTGTGTGTGTGTGTGTGTGTGTGTGTGTGTGTGTGTGTGTGTGTGTGTGTGTCTGTGTGTGTGTGTGTGTGTGTGTCTGTGTCTGTGTGTGTGTGTGTGCGTGTTTGTGTGTAAATGCCCTTAGTTTCATCACTATTAAACATAGCTATGATATCCACTGTCGATTTTTATGATGCAACCTCACCAAGCATTCAACTGACCTCTGATCACAGTCAATCATGATTTTTTCCAACCACATTTCTTTCATTACTTTCAGGTTTTGACAGTTCTTAACTAAATTTCAGTAGTTTTAACAATGTCCTTAGTTGTTTTCTTTGCTTGATGCAGGCCAATAATTTGACTCACAGTATTATATTTACCATGACTACGGCATATGTTTTCCGACATGGTTGTTCTAGAAATGAGTAGCTATTTACTGCAACAGTTACGCTTTAAAGAACTGCTGCCAGTAGACACCTATTAATCACTGCAGTAATAATCTAAAAGCTCTTAAGCATTTACTTATTTAAATCAGGATGTACATTTGTTTTAAAATAAACTTAGTTTTGGATTTGGTGGTGTGTCACTTGCATGCATGTCTTTTTGCTGTGTCAGGTCATAATGTCCTATTATAAAGTAATAATGTCCAGGCTGTACTAAAAAAAAAAAAAAAACCTTTCAGATCTCCAGAGGCAGAGCTGTGAATGCACAGCCTCAGCTCTGGGAATAATTCACCAAATCTCTCTCACTGCAGGCAAGAGAATGTGTCGGGCAGCCATGAAGAGTGTGTAGCACTAGTTTTTCTGTCAGTCCTGGCAGCCTTATGTCTAAATGTCATCATGCTGGCTTGAGGCACAGAAGGCGACTGCAAAAGAAACCCTAATGTCATGATTCATGCGTCAGCTGTATTAGAGCCAATTTCAGAACCACAACTGCCAAAGGAGCTTGGCCGAGCTTATCACATACTGTATATGTTTTTTAATTGTTAGAAAAATGTGTTGCCTTTGAAAATAAAATATAAATGTGAAATAGAAGAAAAAGTAGGAGAGACAAAGGTATAAAAACATGAATGGCTAACATTGTTGCAGGTGCTGTAACTGGAGCTGTCTAGAGACAAAAGCTCATGTTTCTACAGTGGGACATAAACCTAATAATACAACACTTATGCCCACAAAAAAGGGAAACAAACCAGAAGCAGAAATGCCAGCACTTTCATCATGGTCTGCAAATTCTGGCTCTGACAGTTCCTCAACCTCTGCTATATCTCTCCAGTTCCTAATTGGTCATAGGGCTGCACTCAGAACATGTTTTTAATGTTTGTAAAGAGACATCATTTTTAACATAACTTCACTGGCACTAACATATGAACTAAGTAAGTTTTTCCAGAAGTGCATTTGTAAGGTTAGACACTTTGGTCGAGAAGGCCTGGCTCACTGTCTCCACTCTAATTCATCACAAAGGTGTTCTATCGGGTTGAGGTGCAGGCCAGTCAAGTTTTTCCACACCAAACATGCTCATCAATGTCTTGAATGTTATGGATCATGCTTCATGTACTGGTGTGCAGTAATGTTGGAACAGGAAGGGCCATCCCCAAACTGTTCCCACATACTGTAGGTGGGAGCATGAAATTCTCCAAAATATCTTGGTATGCTGAAGCATTAAGAGTTCCTTTCACTGAAACTAAGGGGCCGAGCCCAACTCCTGGAGAACAACCCCACATCATAATGCCCCCTCCATCAAACTTTCCACTTGGCACAATGCAGTCAGACAAGTACTGGTCTCCTGGCAACCACCAAACTCAGACTTGTCCACTGTCTTGCCAGACAGAGAAGCGTGATTCATTACTCCAGAGAACACGTCTCCAATGCTCTACCAGTGATTGCTCCCAATCGCTTACACTTTATCATAATGCCACTAACAGATGACTGTGGAATATTTAGTAGCGGGGAAATGTCATGACTGGACTTCTTTCATAGGCATCCTTTCACAGAACTACACTGGAATTTACTTTCACAAATGTTTGATCTGCATGAGAAGTGACCTGCATGCCTAGGTGCTTGATTCTATACATCAGTAACCAAGTGTTTGGAACACCTGAATTCAATTATTTGGATGGGTGAGTAAAGACTTTTGGCAATACAGTTAAACTTTGGATTGTGAGCATAATTCATTCCAGAAGTGTGCTTGTAATCCAAAGCACTCATATATCAATGCAAATTTCCCCATAAGAAACAATGGAAACTCTGATTATTCGTTTAACAACCCCAAACATTTTTTATATATAAATAAGTCATACAAAATAGAAAGTAAGAATCAAACAAATTAACCTGCACTTTACCTTTGAAAAGAATAGTGGATGGTGGCAATCCAAATTTCACTGTATAGTATATACCTATGTTTGTTTATATTGGTTGAGACATGTATTAGAGGGAAGCATAGTACAGTAATGACTGTTGTTTTAAGAGTTATGTATTTCACCTTGTGAAGGATTTTCCTTATTGTATATCAAATTGAGAACCTCTCATCCAGCTGAAACCTAAATGAATGAACATAACCTAAAGGAGAAGCAATTTCCTTGTAGTTCATGATAGCCTGAAGGACAGAAATGAAACCAAAGCACAAAAGCTGAATTATGCTTATTCTTTCTAACAGACTTTTAAAACCTTCAGATTATCAGACAGAATCTTCAAAAACAAAGTCTCAAAGTCTCCAAAACTAGAAATGTCACTCACAAACTTCCCACTCACTTCTACAGTTATTCATTGTAACCCATCATGTGTTTGGTATATGGGAGTATTTCCAGTTCTGGTCTGATGGGATGTGCAGATTTAACAAGAGCTTGGCTGTAATACAAACACTCATGTACAGTATATATGTGTTTGTGTACAGTATTTAGCCCATAAAGTTCTCTATCTCCTGTTGGTTGCTTACAGGTGCTCTTATTCACTTCAATGGATCATTTCCAGATATCTAAGATTTTCGGTTTGAAGCATAACCAGACAACATTAGACAATGCAAACAAGTCAAAGCCAGAAAAAAAAAACTACAGAACTAGAAAAAACATACCGATCTAGTAAACGGCTTAGAATTGAACGCTTGATAAACAGCATTGTAATAAGCATTCATTTATCTCCTGTCCCTTGGTCATCATTTCAATCGAATACAGTACATCTTGTCAGTCCATTGCAAAGTAACACATCTATTTACACACTTACACCTACACTGTAAACCCTAATGCTCAAAGTAATTAAACATATTGAGTACTGTTAACTTAAATAATTGCAATTAGTTCAAATTAATAGACCTTGATGAGTATTTAGAACTTTTTGGTATTTATGAGTTTGTAGAGGTGGCACGGTGGTGTCGTGGTTAGCACTGTTGCTTTGCACCCCCAGGGTGCGGGTTCGATCCCTGGCCAGGCTCGATTCCCGTCGCTATGTGCATGGAGTTTGCATGTTCTCCCCGTGCTTGGTGGGTTTCCTCCGGGTACTCCGGTTTCCTCCCACAGTCCAAAGACATGCAGATTAGACTAATTGGCATTCCCAAATTGCCCATAGTGTGTGAATGAGTTAGTGTATGTGTGTCTGTGCCCTGCGATGGATTGGCACCCTGTCCAGGGTGTACCCTGCCATGTGCCCTAAGTCTCCTGGGATAGGCTCCAGGCCCCCTGTGACCCTGAATACAGGATTAAGCGGTATAGATGATGAGTGAGTGAGTTTGTAGAAATGACAGTTCAAGTTACAGTAGCTGAACAAATTTAATATTTTAAGTAACTGTCCTTAAGTAACAGTAACTGTTACTTTAAAGTTCCACCAACTTAAAATTTTAAAACTAGCTATTTTGTGTCTGACATCATCAGAGCAATAGGGCACTGGTGGCACAGTGGTAGGTGTTTCACCTGCCATGCGAAAGGCCCGGGTTTATTTTCCAACAAATGGATGAAGTGCCCGTCCCAAGCCCAGATAAAATGGGAGGGTTGCGTCAGGAATGGAATCTGGAGTAAAACCTGTGTGGACCAGATTGTCTGCTGTGGCGACTCATTGCCGGGAACAGCCAAAAGACCAACAACAATTTATTTGATTTGCACCAAATAAAAAATATAATTGCTATTAAATAGTATGAGTTAAGTTATGTAATAAGGCAAGTAAAGAATGATTAATATGAATGAGTACAACAAACTAAAAAACTGATATTTCTGTTTACTTAAAATTGTGAAAAAAATGATGTAACTGTCACATCTGTGCCACCACAGCCCCTGGGGTTCGCGTTCCCCGGAGTACTGAGCCGCCTCCCTGTCTCCCCCTGGTGTGTCTGTGTGTGTATGTCTCTCACCATTAGCACTAAATGAAGTTCACCTGTGTCTTCCTTGTGTGTCTATCTATTTAAGCCAGCCGCTCCCATAGTCCCTTGTCTGTTCTCCGTTTGTCTTAGTTCAAAGAGCTGCCCGTGTGTGTATATGTTTTGCCGTGTTACTATAATTCCAATCTTTGAATCTGCCCTCTCAGGACTGAGCCACAACCAAAGAGCGGGACGTGCCGACCAAAGAGACTCCCTGATACGTTAGACGTCAAAATCAAGTTCACGACTCTCACGCTCATGCCTGAAGCCTTCCTGTTTTCGCTGAATCGGCCTTCTTCTGTTTGTATGAACTGTGAAAGGACTCGCGCCCGCTCTCGGCTCCAGTACCTGAGTTGATTTGTTCTTTTTTTTTTTGTGGTTTGGTTAGTTTTGTTTGTTTGTTTTGTGAGAGAAGGAAATAAACAAGTAAAGAATATCCCTGCATCTGCGTCCGTATTTATTCGAACAAGATGACAGAAGAACAGACCTTCCAGGACGCACCAGGGACGCCTCTCCCCGAGGATGACACGCCCTTGGCACGAGCTGTGCATGACCTCGCCTTTAGTGTGAGCCGGCTCGTGTCTGCCCGAGCTCCATCTCCTCCACCGCTCAGACGCCCCGAACCAACAGTGCCACGCCCCCCCCCCCCCCCCCCCCCCCCCGAAAGATATGCCGGTAATCCTGAGGGATGTAAGCGCTTCTTGCTGGCCTGTGAGCTCTATCTCGCAGAGTTCCCCGACATGTCCGAACATCAGCGGGTGAGTTTCGTTACACAGCAGCTCACAGGGTCAGCTATGGATTGGGCTACTGGAGCACTGGGGGAAGAACCACGGCCAGCTATGCCTGCTTCATCGAGGCGCTTCGCGTGGTTTTTGATCATCCAGATCAAGGCAGGTCCGGGGAACAGCAACTGATGCGATTACGCCAGGGAAATGCAACGGTGGCTGACTACACCATAAGATTTCGGGTCCTCGCTGCGGATAGTGGATGGTGCGAGGCCAGTCTGTTAGCCAGGTTCCGAGATGGTCTGCAACCTGACCTGCAGTTGGAACTAGCCTGTCGGGACGCGGGGATGTCCCTGAATGAGGTCATCGACCTGGCTATAAAGCTCGACCAGCACCTTTGGAACCAACGGCGCCATCCCTCGTCCAAACCCCAAGCGAAACGAGTCGACATCGGTCGTCAGTATTCACAGCAATTAGAACCGCGCGAAGGAGCCCATCCGGAGCCCATGGAGGTGAGCACCTCCCGTCTTTCAACAAGGGAGAGGAAGCGGAGGCTGGGGGCTGGATTATGCCTGTACTGTGGAGGGGAAAACCATCGCGTCAGCAACTGCCCATTACTACATGTAACGCAGACACACACACACACACACCCCACACCACACTACCACTCCGCACCTATCAACCTTTTTGTTTAAAAGCACAAATTTTGTTTAATAATCATACCTTGTCTGTTTTTCCCCTTGTAGATTCCGGGTCTGCTGGCAACTTTATTTCCTCTACTGTTATTTCCGCTCTGTGAGCTCCTGTGTCGAAGCTTCCATACCCGATAACGATAAGAGCTCTGGATGGTCGGAAACTCGTTCAGTCACCCCTTGAAAATATGTCAGCGTCCCTACGGTTAAATTTTCCCGGTCACACGGAGGAATTAAATTTTTTTGTACTTCCTCAGTTAGATCAGTCCGTCGTGCTGGGCCTCCCCTGGCTCAGAGCTCACAATCCTAATTTTGATTGGGCACAATCTCGCATTTTATCTTGGTCCTCTAGATGCGCTAAATCATGCACACCAACAGTTTTAACGGTCCAAACAACTAACATTGAAAGTCCGATCGCCCAAGTGTCAATCACTGTACCATCCGAGTACGCGCAATTTAAGGATGTGTTTAGTGTCAGGGCTGCAGCACGACTTCCCCCTCACCGTCCGTGGGACTGCACGATTGAGCTTTTGCTGGGGAAAACACCGCCTCACTCGCACGTTTACCCATTGTTCGTGGAGGAAACATGGGCCATGGAGGAATACGTGAGTGAGGCTCTCCAACAGGGGCTCATCAGTAGGTCCACGTCACCAGCATCAGCAGGGTTTTTTTTTATAGAAAAGAAAGGCGGGGGTTTACGTCCCTGTATTGATTATCGCGGACTTAATGCGGTAACCATAAAATATAAGCACCCAGTGCCCCTGGTACCGGCAGCCATCGACCAACTCCGAGGCGCCTCCATCTTCACTAAGCTCGACCTCCGCAGCGCTTATAATCTTGTTCGTGTGCGTAGAGGCGATGAGTGGAAGACTGCGTTTAGCACAACCTCCGGACATTACCAATATAACGTGATGGCGTATGGTTTGGTAAACGCACCTGCGGTGTTTCAGGGGTTCATGAATGACGTGTTTCGGATATGTTAAACCATTTTGTTATAGTTTACTTGTATGATATCCTAGTATACTCGCGGTCATATGCCGAGCACGTCCATCATGTGTTCACCGTCCTTCATCGCCTGCGCAAACACGGGCTCTATGCAAAGGCGGAGAAATGCGAATTCCATCAGTCGGAGATCGCATTTCTCGGCTATTGTATTAGGCCAACGGGGTTTCGGCAATGCAACAGTGGCCGGAACCCAAGTCAGTTAAGGCGCTACAGAGTTTTCTTGGGTTTGCCAATTTCTATCGGCGTTTTATTAGAAATTTCAGCCTAGTTGCGGCACCGCTCACCTCCCTATTAAAGGGAAAACCGAAACACTTGCCAGAGTTTTCTGCGGAAGCACGCACGGCTTTTCTGCGTTTAAAAAAGGCATTTACCACCGCCCCGCTGCTAAAACTGCCTGACCCAGAAAAGCCATTCATTGTGGAGGTAGACGCGTCCGAAGTCGGAATAGGAGCGGTGCTGTCGCAACGTCATGGGCACCCAGGAAAACTCCACCCTTGTGCTTTCTTTTCTAGGAAACTAAGCCCTGCCGAGCGCAACTATGATATCGGTAATAGAGAACTGCTAGCAATAAAAACGGCGTTAGAGGAGTGGCGGCACTGGCTTGAGGGAGCTAAACATCCCTTCACGGTGCTTACTGATCATCAGAATCTAGAATACATCCAGCATGCTAAAAGACTCAACCCTCGACAAGCCCGTTGGGCGCTGTGCTTTACTTGCTTTGATTTCAAGATCACGTATCGCCCTGGCTCCAAGAATAAAAAAGCTGATGCGCTGTCGCGATATTACCCCGCCCCAAAACCACTAACTAACCCAGAAACCATTATACCCTCAGCACTTGTGGTAGCGCCAGTAACATGGGATGTCGAAGTGGAAATTGCTCGAGACACGCAATCGAATCCTCCGCCAAAGAACTGCCTGCCGAATCGCATATATGTCCCGGACACACTACGGGAAAAAGTAACAATAGATGCTCATACCAATCTCTCAGCAGGTCATCCCGGCATAGATCGTACGTACCAGCTGCTAAAACGGCGGTTCTGGTGGCCAAAACAGCGCGACACGGTAAGAACAGTGGTTTTGTCTTGTGCAGTATGCGCGAAAACTAAAGATCCTCGTAACTTACCTGCTGGAAAATTAATTCCCTTACCGATACCAAATAGGCCGTGGTCTCATGTGGCGGTAGACAGGTTACGGCCCGGAGGAGCAGAGCTGGGTCCCGGCACGTGACATCCTGAGCAGACAACTCATCAATGAATTCCATCAATCACGGCCAGAGCGCCCGGCACCGCGACTTCCGGGTCGCCCCGCCCACCGGCCATCCCAGCAGTTCGGTGGGTCCCGACTCCCTCTGGTAACGCAGAGAGAGCGCCCGCACCTCCCTCGGGAAGCCGGTCCAAGGGGGGGGGGTACTGTCACATCTGTGCCACCACAGCCCCGGGGGTTCGCGTTCCCTGGAGTACTGAGCAGCCTCCCTGTCTCCCCCTGGTGTGTCTGTGTGTGTATGTCTCTCACCATTAGCACTAAATGAAGTTTACCTGTGTCTTCCTTGTGTCTATCTATTTAAGCCAGCCGCTCCCATAGTCCCTTGTCTGTTCTCCGTTTGTCTTAGTTCGAAGAGCTGCCCGTGTGTGTATATGTTTTGCCGTGTTACGATAATTCCAATCTTTGAATCTGCCCTCTCAGGACTGAGCCACAACCAGAGAGCGGGACACGCCGACCAAAGAGACTCCCTGATACGTTAGACGTCAAAGTCAAGTTCACGACTCTCACGCTCACGCCAGAAGCCTTCCTGTTTTCTCCGAATCGGCCTTCTTCTGTTTGTATGAACTGTGAAAGGACTCGCGCCCCCTCTCGGCTCCAGTACCTGGGTTGATTTGTTCTTTTTTTTTTTTGTGGTTTGGTTAGTTTTGTTTGTTTGTTTTGTGAGAGAAGGAAATAAACAAGTAAAGAATATCCCTGCATCTGCGTCCGTATTTATTCGAACAAGATGACAGTAACTGATTACCTCAAAGTTTTGCCAACTTATTGATAAATTGATAACTTGAAGCTTTGAGACACATCCTAAAGGACTAAAGTGGAGAATAAAATAATTGGTGGCTTTGATATGTACATTTATAATTTTTTGTCCCACACAAGACAAATCTCTTCTTCAAAAGATAAGGTCACAAAAATCTACATACATTTATATTAAAGTGAAAAACTATGCACAATCATGTATTTTACTTTCCGTAATACTACTATTGCCTATTATTACGTTGCAGGAAATACATCTATGTTAAAGGCTCTCAGAATCTCATCATCATAATAAGTCATCCTGAGTATATTCATACAGTAATGATTTTTTGTACATTTTTACAGGTTAGTAAATATATTTTAATTCAATGCTGAAGCTTTATTAATTGCATATGAGTCAGTTTGTCAGTATTAGTAGTGTGGAGAGCACAGGAGCCACACACAGGCTCATTCTCTGCCCCTTTAAACCAACATCAGGCAAGCTTAATTTTTTAACGCTCCAGTCCACACCACACGGCAGCCAGAGAGAGAGAGAGAGAGAGAGAGAGAAGGAAAGGATAGAAGAGGGGGAGGGAAGAAGAGGAAGTCAGGGACGAGAAAGGGAGAAGGAGTGACCATGAGTGATCAAGGGAAAAAAGGAGGGATATGAATGACAGAGGGAGGGGAAAACAGGAGGGTGGAGAGAAAATGGGAGGGCTCTGAGAAAGAGGGATGGAGCAAGAGAAGCATGCTTTCAGTGTTGGCTCGTTAATACAGGCAAGACGGGAAGAAACAGGAGAGAGTACCACACACACACACACTTACACATACAGAGTACATACTGTCAGAGTTGCCACATGATCAGGAACCACGAAGAGAACTGGATCAGAACTGACACAATTGGATCTTCGGAACAAGGTTTCTTTCTCAGGACTTCAGCAGGACCGAAGCTTGGAGATGACTGACATGTAAAGCCGAAGTAAGGGACAGACATTTGCATCCATCTTCTACACACCTCCTTCTTTCCACTCATCCCTCATTCATTCCTCTTTCCCTAGTGTCACAGTGTGGGTGAAGGACACAGGACTGCCTGCTCCTCTGTGCTCACTGCACACCATAGTGCACTCCTTCCTCTCTTTCTCTCTCTCTCTCGCTCTCATTCATTCTCCGCTCTTTCCCTCGTTCCTGAATGTCACCTCTGCATGGGGGAGCCTGTGGAATTTACAAACCGTTTCCCAAAGGCCAGACATGGAGCGAACGCTGAGGGGGCTGAAAGAGGACAGAATCAGTCTTTCGTTCAATTCCTTCCATTCTCATTTCTCTTCTCGGCATCCTTTACTCTGGACGTGAGCTTCTGCCATTGACTGGACATGGTTTTGATTTCTTACATTTTAATATATCTTGAAAAATTATTTATTTGCTTTTGAAATTGTGTCCATTTTTTAATCAAATTCCACTGTGGATTGCCGTGTTTGTAGGTTTTTTCCCCCGGAACCTTTTTATACATTGCATTATTCGTTTTTTGGATCTGGCTAGTGCAACCATCACCGCTGTGAGATACTGATAACATCTGGAGTCGATGTAAGCTGAAGTATCTACTTGAGCTTTCTCTCTGTGTGTGTGTGTGTGTGTGTGTGTGTGGAGCTGGGATTACCAGACAGGTCAATCTGCACAGGACAACAGACAGAAGGCACGTACAGGACAGTGCTAGACAGAAGCATGCTTTGTCAGTGTTTAGCTCTTTCAACAGCAACATGACTCTGATAATAACTCACTGTCACACTCGAGGTCCGACATTGCCATATTAGAGCGACTTCTGAAACACGACACCAGCAACCCACCCAAGAACTTTGGCATCAATAACAGCATACACCGTCAAAAGACTCTTCTTTAATTAGTTTTTTTGGGCTGTGTTCTGTTGCCCGTCTCTGTCCATCATCCTGGGTGGTTGGGAAGCTTGGCGGCTCAGTGACGCCCTCCGTGCCCCTCGGGTGAGCTGGGCACAGCAAGATGGCCGCCCTCGCCAGCTCGCTGATCCGACAGCGCAGGGAAGTGAAGGATCATCAAGCCAACCGGCAAATCTCCAACAAGCGCAAACCCTGCCCCAAGAGCAACAAGTCTTTGTGTCAAAAACAGATCCTCATCCTCATCTCCAAAGTGCGACTATGCGGCAGTCGAGGAAGAAAACTGGAGAAGAGACCAGGTAAGTCAAAAAAGGCTTCAGATTCTCCACTGGTCCTTATTTCACCATGCTTTTGGGGTTGTATGGTTAAAAGAGACACAAAGAGTCAGGATGAAGGTTTGAAATAAAAACTCATTGCTTATAATTCAATTACCTATCTTGAAGCACATATTGTATGCAGAAACTACTGTGAAACAAACAGGAAGTGTGTGTAGATATGAGGGTGTAGAGCATTCATCTGAAACTGCCAACTTGGCCTGGGAAAAAAAAAAAGTACAGTGAAATTTCCAAATTCACACCAAACCATGTGAGTGAATTGAGTAAATTTGTACACTAACCGAATTATCATGACTATCAGAATGTGTGTGCTGTATACGTGATGCTCTGCCATACAATATCAAGCTGTAGATCCACCATGAACCTTACCAGGGGTTACTAAAGAAGAAGGATTGAACTACCCTTTAACCTACTACATTTCCAAGACTAAGTCCAAATTTTCCAAAAAATCACATGAATTCTCTGTGACGTCTTTCTATCTACTGGCAGGAAGAGATGCTCATTTGCTGTGACCGGATAGTCTGATTTTTTGTGTGTCTGATTTATTAGTTGTGTGACAGAGTGCCTTTGAGTTCTTCTGCTGTTTTACGGTCAGTGAATGAACTTGACGTGCGCAGCCATCAATCACATAAAATGTCACTGCTGCTTTTATGACTTTTCAAGTCTCTCCCTGCCATGTTCCATGTCTTCTCACCTGTAAGCCATATGCAAAAACATTTACTTGTGTCTGGATACTGTATGCACACGTGTGTGTGTGTGTGTGTGTGTGTGTGTGTGTGTGTGTGTGTGTGTGTGTGTGTGTGTGTGTGTGTTGGATACTAGCATGTCATCTGTTTGTTCAATAAAGCACATTGATTCTGACCTTTATTCTGTTACAATAAATCAATCAGAGAAGTGATGAGTTCATGGTCAGAAACACAGTAAAGAACAGAGAGGGAAGGCCCTCCCAAGCTTTACAGCATCACGGGAGAAGTGATGTGGAACGGAAGTGTTTTAGTCAGAGCTTCTCCTCTTCCTCCTGAGACAGCATGATGCATTGTTTACTGTCACCACGCCAGAGTGACCTTACACAGTGCTTGGGGAAAAAAATTACACAGTACTTGGAAAAAGTGCTGGATTAGATTTGTTTTAGACTAACTATTAGATTATCTGTCAAGCATGTATAACCAACTTAGCAAAATTAACATCTGCATTAAGATGAGAAATGTCAAAAATAAAACTGTTCATAGATAAACACCAGAAAAGCCTGAAGTTAAGAATATTGGACAAGAGACTAGAGTATATAAAAGGGCTTTGCCCTTGATTCAAAAGAACTTCATTAGTAACTGCCTGTGCCAGTAGAGGGCACTACTGAGATTAATGACAACTAAGTTTGAGAAAGCATGTGACCTGGATCTGACAATAACTTACTTTGATCTTGTAGCAAATTCCTTAGTCAAGAATATAAGACGTTATTACCTAATAACAGATTTCTTCTACTTTTTTTTTTGTATATCTGAGAGACAATATTCTCGTCTCTGTGCCTTTTTCTGCGAATCTAAGAAAAGTAAATGATCTGCAACACCAAACTTCAACTTGTCAGGACCAGGACACGTCTCTACTTTCTGTCGGTCAATCATAACAAGTCTGTTAATATAAAAAGCTTAATTGATTGCACCAGGGATACTAGTTTAGACATGTGTTTATGGTACAGTATAGATTTAAAACAGTTATTCACTTTCCTAAAGACTTTCTTGTTGTGTCCTACTGTACAACAAGCATTAACTAAACATCTCCTCACAGAAAACTACAGTATATTGTTGTCTATATTTCTTTTTAACCATGTGAAGCATCTTTTTAAACATGTACCATTGGGCCTCCGAGTGGCGCAGTGGTTAAAGCGCTCGCTCTATCATCCGGAGATCGCCAGTTCGAATCCCGTGTGATGCTGTAACCTCTCGCAGCCGGAGGTCTAGAGAGAGCTGATTGGCCGAGCTCTCTCAGAGGGGAGGGATGAGAGGTACTTGGTGCTCCCACATTAATCACGGCTCTACAGCCAGTCAGGGGCGTCTGTGAGCTCACGCAACGGAGGGAACGGATAGCGCTGTCCTCCGAGTGTGTTACGCCGCCCTCAACTATGCGTGAGCGAGCAGTTTGAAAAGATGCGGTCGGCTGGTGTCACATGGTTCGGGGGAAACACGTGATAGTCTTCGGCCCTCCCGGCTGAGTGGTAGTAGTAGCCTTAATGTGGGAGCCCCCTAGTGACGGGGAGGAATTGGACACGACTAAATTAGGGAGAAAATTGGGGGGAAATCCAAAAAAAAAAATGTACCATTACTATTATTCTATGAAATTATTCAACAATTTCTGACCAATCAGAAGCAATTATTTCCCTGTGCTGTGGTATGAGTTACTTTAATAATCATTGACTATTCATTTGTATTATTGATCCAATAAGTAATGTTAACATTGTAATCAATATTTATATTAATGAATACACACTTTAATTAGCTAATTTACTTTTTATGATCAAGACATGAATTAATGACATAATTAGTACGTTCTTAGGGGGTTAAATTTTTATCATTAATACTGTTTTAGTCACTAAATATATTCATGAATACATTATTACAGTAAGATTAGACTTTTATAATAATAATAATAATACATTAAATTAACATTAGCTAACACAAATTAGTATTATTCACGTTACAAAATGAATTAATAATTCTATAAATTGATAAATAAGGAATAAAGCACTATAGAGTGCTTTTACAGGAAAATACTCAAATATAGTTTGGTATGTTGTTGGAGTGTATGTTGTGCTTTACCTTGGAGTGTATACTGGAGTATACATTAGAGCGTATATTGGAATATGTATGGTGGCATGCACTGTATATTGGTGAGTATGTTGGAGTATAAGTGTGTAGGTTGGGTTAAATGTGGTAGGGTATGTCGAAGTGTTTTTTGTGGGGTGGTGGTGGTTAAAGAGTGATTTCCAGTGACACCCACAATGCACTAGTCTAAAGGTTTACTTTTTTTTTTTTTACTTTACACACACACACACACACACACACACACACACACACACACACACACACACACACACACACACAGTAGACTTGGCTCTCTGAGGGTATATTAATGGCAGTCATGTGGCAAGTTCATAATGGCAATTTTAAGGGGAAATCTTTGTCTTTATTTCCCTGCAGAGTGCCGAGTACAGAGAGGTAATTCCCAACTAAAATACCGCACCATTCGCCAGCATGGTGACTGGACACAGACTTGCTTCTCCTCTGATTAGTGTGCATATCAGCATACTCCTCCACAGTGCTGCAGTTATTGTTTTATTATGTGGATGATTGAAAGGGGTCTGCATCAGATAGAGGGAGAGAAAGAGAGAGAGAGAGAGAGAGACCTTTGTACATTATTTCACAATAAACTACTTAGAAAATGGCCAACTCTCTCTCTCTCTCTCTCTCTCTCTCTCTCTCTCTCTCTCTCTCTCTCTGCCACTGGGTAATCAAGAAAAATGAGATCGCAAAAGTGTAATCCCTCATTCTAGCTGACTTTCAGTCCTGTCAGAGAAGTTCAGGTTTCTCCAGCTTTTTAATACTTGATTGCAAACTAATGATAGATTTGGAGATCTCTCTCTCTCTCTCTCTCTCTCTCTCTCTCTCTCTCTCTCTCTCTCTCTCAGTGGGGAGGAGGTAGGTCACTGTGACTGCTGAGTGATTTTATTGACTGACTTTCTGATCTTTCTCTGCACACAAATTTATCTTCACCTGCAGGACACAAGTTCGAGTGCTGCTGCTCAGCATGGAAGAAGTGCTGTCACGGATGAGCAGTGTGTATTGATGTGTGTCAGTGTCATTGTGTGTATGTGTTTGTGTGTGTTGGGGGGGTTGTGCCTTTTTCATTATGGGTGCTTTTGCTGGTCCGAATTAGGGTCAGATGTGGAGTAGATACACAAGTAAAAAGTCAAAGTAGAGCAAAGTAAAAAAAAAATATATATATATATATATATATATATATATATATATATATATATATATATATATATATATATATATATATATATATATATATATATATATATATATATATATATATCAAAATACTGGACAACTGCGTTCCCACAATGTTTTATCTTACACACACACACACACACACACACACACACACACACACACAAAGAAAAAAAAAAGGTGATGACATTTCAGTGACATTTAAGCTTTTGCAGGATTAAAATACAATGGAACACTGGAGTCACTGCTTTGCAATGCTTCCAAAAGGCAACCTGAATCCTGTTTACATCACATAACATTATGTGCTCTGTCTGTCTACACTCTTAAAAATAAAGAAATAAACTTCACCTCTTCCTGTTGCTGGGGTTGTACTCTCAAGGGTACTGTACAGTATATCTTGTATACATTTACTTTTAAAGTTTTGCTGTATGTACCAATTAATTACTAATTAATTCCAAAGGTAACAATGTAAGTTTATCATTTTAAAGCTACACTATATTAACATTTGTAGAAAGAAAATGACATATACACTTACCGGCCACTTTGTTATACAGTATACTGTACAGTAGGTAGACCTATTCAACGGCTTGGTAATGCACATTGAGGCACCTTATGCATGTAGCCATGGTCAAGGCGAGCTGTTGAAGTTCAAACTGAGCATTGGAATGGGGAAGATGTGACTTTGAAAGTCATGTGGTTGTTGGTGCCAGACAAGCTGGTCTGCGTACTGTATTTCTGAAACTGCTGATCTACTGGGATTTTCATTTACAACCATATTTAGAGTTTACAAGAACATAGTCCGAACATGGGAGAATATCCAGTGAGAGGTAATTCTCCGGGTAGAAATGTATTGTTGATGCCAGAGATTGGAGGACAATGTCCAGCTTATGTCAAGGCAACATTAACTCAAATAATATTTAGCCAGAAACGAGGGGGATATTTTCTTGTGCTGTTTTCTGAACTCTGAATTCTCACTCCAGTACTTACAATATATACCGGCAATTACTGCTGAAGTGGAAAGGCTGAATGTTTAAATTTTGAATGTTAACGAGTGAGAGTTTTTACTTAAACAACAGAAATACAGTAGTCTGAACAATCAATAAAAAACATTCTAAATTGTTTTTAAATTACTTCAGGCATGCAACGTTTTCAGTGCCTCTACTGAAATGTCCTAAAATGAGATGAAATCCCCATATCCACACATCTGTTTTGCATAAATCTATGAATCTACCATCGCTCAAACAAACACCTGCTGTACTAATGTCATTGTGTTTTAGCTGGGTTTTAAGGTTTTACTTTAAACAAACATAGATTTTTTTCACCCATGCTGCCAAGAGTCCATCACAGTTGAATAGTTAATCTCAGTCTCTAAGGCAGGTGCAGGTCAGCAAAGTAGAAACCTGATTAAAACCAAGTACTCGAAAAAAAAAAAACACTGTGGCAGAGCCGCTAAATACAGTATATGGGGGAAAAAAACTCGCCAATAGTTCAGTGACTATACGTAGTTAACCAGCTTGACTTCTGTAGCCCACTGCAGCCAGAAACATGCATTTTTGGACGAATGTATTTCCACAGACATTCATAGATTTTTATATTATTATTCCATTTACCCTCTCAGGGAAAATGAGTGTATTGTCAGGAAAGTAGACATGCATTATTGTTGCTATCTAATCTGTTCAGAGCTCTAATCTTAGTCAAAGGTGGGATTGTAAAGCACTGATGTGCAACAAAGCTTAATCGGCTCTAATGATCTCATTTAAAGCCAGGAAGCAATCATTAATTTCTAAGCTTTACAAAGTAGCAGTTTAGTCATCCATGCTGATTTTCTGAATGTTAGCGACTTAATCAAGGACATTTATGTAGCTATACATTTTTTAAAACAAATTTGGAGCATTTCAATTAAATTAAGGGACAACGTAGCTACCATGGTGGCATAGTGGTTAGCACTGTGTCCTTGCAGCTCCAGGGTTGAGGGTTAAACTCCTGCCTTTGGGTCTGTGTGCGTGCAGTTTACATGGTCTCTCTCTCTCTGTGGTTGGTGGGTTTTCTCCAGATACTTCAGTTGACGCCAGACATGTCGAGGGGGCTAACTGGCGTTTCCAAAATAGTGTGTCAAATGCCAAAAAGACATATGCTTTTCATTTTTAACATGTGCCAAACTGACTTTGCTTTCACATTAGTAATTTGGCAGTCACTTGTTTTGTTGCTTTGCAATGTATTTGTGTCCAACAATACTGTACATGATGTACTGGTTGACATAGTGTATGACTGGGGTATAAGTCTGTGATTGTGTCCTGTGATGGCTTGGCACCGCATTTAGGGTGTCCACCACCTTGTGCCCTGTAGATCCAAGCCTATTCTTAGCATTAAAAAAGAAATCCAGAAAATTCACCTATGTCAGAGAAAGAGATAAAAATTTACTGCTATTTCCTGAAAACTAAGAAAGCTCTATTTAGGGTTGTGTTAGAAATTTAGCAAAACTTAATTTGCACTTCAATAATAATAATAATAATAATAATAATAATAATAATAAATAAAGAATACATTTAACAGTTTTGTATGATTATTGTATATGCTTGTGATTTTGTACTACATGTACATGCAGTAGAGATGCATTAAATAAAAAATCCATAAAGCCCTCTACAGCTGTCATTATTTTTACACCATGCATTAGCAAAACTCCCACATCTGTGTATACATATGGTTGGCTGTTAAATCCGTGGCAATATGTTCTGGTTCTTTAAAAGCTTTTTTAGTTCAATGAACAGTGCAAGCCATGTGGCAGTAGGGGGAAAAAAAAAAAAAAGGTAAAATCGGTCAGTTCTGCTCCCCTCCAAGGTCTTTCCCTTTTAGCTATGTCCTCCCTTCAGAGTGAAACACCCTCATTTGGATCCTCCTCCTAAAGAACCTGGCAGGTAGATATTTTTGGTGCTGTGTTATACTGCAGCAGTGGCAGAGTCACAAGCAAAAGAAATCAGATAATCTGTTTTAGTGACACTCATGTTTGGCTGTGGTTATTTTGCCATCTTGAACATTTGATTTCAGCCTTGCATTAAATATAATTGCAAATTCTACAAATGACCAATCCATGCTTGGGCCAGAAATTGTGAGAAAAAAAAAGAAGAATGAGTGAATGTCTGATTAAAATCTTTAGCTTATGCAGAATTGTTATTCGCTACTGCAGACGCTGAAATAACAGAGCTGCTTGCTAGTGCTTACTGACAGTTCTGAATCATCATCTACTGGCATTTGATCAGCAAATAGAATGAGTAAGGCTTAGCTAAACTACTTTTCTTTGACATTATTTTTTCTTTCAAGGTTCCTTCCTTTTTTACTCATGTACAGTATGTTGTTAGAAAAAAGTCTACAATCTAAAGAGAGTCATGCTCTCTCTCTCTCTCTCTCTCTCTCTCTCTCTCTCTCTCTCTCTCTCTCTCTCTATAAAACCATGTCAATAAAATCTATAGCAGCAACACTATTATTGCCAAAAACAAGTAAACTAAAAGATTACTATATATTTTAGTCATGTGGAAATTATATGCATTTGAATCAAGTAAACTTAAAGCATCTCTTTTCCCTCAGTGAGTCCTGCTCCCACCCCCGATTTTAATTATACTGTACTTAAGAGTTTCATTACATATGAAAGCTGATGGGTAGGATGGCAGTCAGCCTTTTTCATTTACCATAGGGACACTGTAACTCATTTCCCCGCTTCAGTGTGTGTATGTTTCACGGCAGCACCGTCAGCTTTCGACTACAGAGGCCTCAGATGTAGATCTTACACAACCCATCAAATTCATGCTGACAAGGTTATGAGTTGTGGAACGACTGAAGCAAGTGTGTTTGCTGCTCTGAGTGACGTTCCACTTCTGTGATTTTCTTTTAGCTTGCAGCATTTTGCAGGTATAGAACATGCTACGTGTATCTGTATGGATGCTGTGCATGAGCCAAGCTGAGAGAAGGTTAAAGCTATTGATTAAGGATAAGAATTAATATTGTAATTGTGATTACCAGAACAAGGACTACTGCATTAAAACAATGGTACAATTAAATTGTTACATTTTTTATTATAAAGAACAACACACATTAATTGACTTCAAACAAAAAATGCTATGACAACCTTTTGTTATTTTTTTTAAACATGCTTTGATATTCTTGGTACATTTAGTGCAGTTTTATAAGGCACTTTTCCTGTTTTTCTCAGTATTTCGAAGAATCTGTCACAATTCTTCTGAAGAATCTGACTGTCATACTTGTTTCTTCTTTCTTCTTTATTTGCACCCAATCCTGACAGCTTTTATTATGGCTTCGTTTGAAAATTGGTGCATTATGTAAAAAGTTTCTTTTTCTGACATACAAACATTTTCTGTAACATTTACAGTAACTTCCTGCTGTAAGTGTACTGTGTGCAAATCTATATTTTTTTACTTTATATCTATAACTGCCAAATGCCATGAGCTGTTAAACTGAACATTATTCTAGTCAGAATAGCAACAAGGATCTCTCTTTAGAAACTAGAAATGAACAAAGTCAGGCAATTAGCTATCATTGTTACAGTTTTTTGCAATCGCTATGACAGTTTTTTCAACACATTTAACAAGTTTCCTAAACTCTTAACACAGTTAGCACAACATCCGCCTTTGTAGGCTACACAATTAACACATTTCTTGTTGCTTTGATACAAAATGCATACAGTTAACACCAATTTAAAATGAAGTTAAAAAACTTCTTTTACACACAAGCTCAACCAAGACCAAAACAATGTAATTTTACAGTCAAATTTACAAATGCTTTCACAATGTATGTCAGAACAGATAACATCATATTCTAAACATAACTTATATACTGTAGGCTAAAGTCAAAGTGAACAGCTGTTCATATTGTGAATTGAAACACAAATATATTGCCTGTATTTTATTCCATTGCCAATGAGAAATAGCTTATTGCAGCTATGCAAATACAGTATATAAATCACAGCTGATTCCCATCTAGGAACCACACTTAGGTGTTGAGGTTTTTCCAATGACATGATCGTATGTTCTAAGAGAGGACTCTTTGAAAGAGAAAGAAAGAAAGAAAGAAAGAAAGAAAGAAAGAAAGAAATGCCTGCAATTCAGTCATTACTGCACTATACATAATGTGTTATGCAGTAAACTACTTTATAAACCTGGAGTACATTAGTACATACAGTAGGTATACAGTACAGCACAGCATTTACATACACATGTCTAATTACTTTCAGAGAGTTATGGAGTTGGAAGCCAATCAAGTCCCACATGAAATTATCTATGTTGACAAGGCTGGCTTCAACTTTGCGAAAAGGCGTCGCTGTGGGAGACACATAATAGGCCAAAGGGCCACAGTTACCGTGCCTGGCCAGAGAGGAGCCAGCATCACCACGTGCGCCACAATCTCCAGCAACGGTGCCCTCCTGCATAAATGTCAGATTGGCCCCTACAAAACCGACTGCCTTCTCCTGTTTTTAGAAGACCTGCACAAAATACTAGTGCCAGAGAGTTAGAAAGGGGACAGATGGGAGACCACTTGCCAATATATGTTATCACATGGGACAATGTGGCATTGCACCATTCCCGTGCAGTCACAGCCTGGTTTGACACCCATCCAAGGATGATGTCCCATTTCCTTGCCCCTTACTCCCCTTTCCTCAACCCTATTGAGGAGTTTTTCTCAGCCTGGAGATGGAAGGTTTTTGACCATAGTCCACATGTCCACATGTCCACCAAATGTCCCTCCTGGATGAACACTGCCAGGAGTGGATAAGGCATGCCAAAAGATTCTTCCCACGATGCCATGCCAGAGAAGATATCAGGTGTGATGTGGATGAGAACATGTGGCCAAATGCAGAAGACCGGGCAGAATAGAAGATTATTTTGTTTTTGTTTTTTTATTATAATTCCGGTGCTTTTTGTGTTTGTATATCTTGCAGTAATGTCCTTTTGCAAATAAAGTCTGTACTGCAGCAATTCTGTGTCTGTATTTTTTTTTACCTAAACTGTACATTTTATAAAGCTATTCTAAGATGGTCATTAATTTTTTGTATTGCATTTCTGCAGCAAAATAAACTAAATGCATGCATTTACTAAACCCAACAAAACAAAAATATAGAGAGGCTTCAAATATAAGGGCAGACCTGACACATAAAATAATGCAGTTTCTGTAATTTCAGCTGATGAAAGTTTTTTTGTAATTGTGTTATGATTGACTAAATGTTCCTGTTGGAAGAGAACATGTGTTAGTGTTTTGAATAATTATTTGATTTTAAAACATGTTTGTAGTGTTTTGTTAGACATAGTGTATTGTGTTAGTTTATTATTGTATTTTGAAAATGAGTTTTGGGGTTTAGTTTACAATGTGTGATTTTGAGCATGAAATTAACCGTTTTGCCAATTGTGTATTTTAGGTGTGTTGGTGCGTTAAGAGTTTAGGAAACTTGTTAAATGTATTGAAAAAACTGTCATAGCGATTGTAAAAAACTGTAATTGAGTGATCCAAAACACTCGTCTTTGGAATCAGGTAAAGAGTTGAAACTGGGATATCATACAGAGAAATATTGCGTAGTATGTACCAAATTATCAAACACCTTACATACAGTATACTACACTATCTACTGTATGTATATATACAATAATATACAAACTATGTTTGCCTCATTTGTGACGGAAAGTCTTTTTAAGCAGTTACTGTGTGTGTGATTGAGTTCAGGTGGATGGTTAGTAATCAGGTGAACTTGAGCATGTTCATTGGGAGTCTGCTGTGGACATTTTTATAGACTGGGAAGTGGGTCCAACTCCAGTGTGACTGAATGCTGAATGCCCTCCCAACAGTATTTTTTTTCTCTTCACAGAACAAAAGCCATCAGATGCAATTTGGGTTTTACCCCAACTGCCTCGAACCCTGTTTCAGATGGGTCTCTGTAATGAATGGCTTCCTCAGGTCAGACTGTTGGAAGATGGAAGCTGAATAAAAGCCTCCTCTAGTTTCTTAAAGGCATGGGCAATCACTGAATGCCTGGCAAGACCTTTAGAACTATTCTTCATCATTGAGTTTAGTGGCACCGCAATCTTGCTGAACCCACAAATGAAGCTGTGGTAAAAGTTTCCAACCCTAAGAATTGTTGCAGCTCTTTAATGGTGAAGCATGCCGACATCTCTTATCGACACTTCATCCTGGTCCATCATGACCTTCTTGTAAGGTGAACTCACAATTCTCTTTCTTTAAATACAGCTGTGTTCGGATTATTATTGTCTTTGTGGACTATAATGAACCTCTCAGCATGTAGTGCAACACATCAATAATCAGACACTCTTTCTTCTCCTCAGAAGGCAAAGATAGCCTATATACCACTAGGAAGTATTAAAAGTGGCCAGATGTGGTTCTAAATGGTGTATATGGTTATAAGTGCTGTGAAGGTTGAGCTCAGTAAACACTCTGGCTTTACAAAGCTATCCCAAGATATTGAGGATCAGGGGTAGCAGATAAGGGAACTGTGACCTGGTTCAGTATGCAGTAATCTACTGTACAGTATGCAGGATTTTGGGACTCTTTTTCCATGAGAAAGAAACCTGCAGTGACTGGAAATGATAGATGATGGATGATAGATCCCTGCCTCTACAATCTACTCCTACAATGCTGATTTTTTATTTATTATTTTTTTCTTTCACATTCAGTGGTGGGGGGGCCATGGCTTTCCCAAGCTCCTCAATAATGCTGCCATTGGGTGTGGGAAGTAAGAGGCAATTGGCTTTGGGTTATCTGAACTCAGATCTTAATAGATGAAGAAGCTGTGAAAACAGTAGGCATAGGAGTATACTGACCAGTGTGGAATATCAAATGTTTCTACTGTAGTAGATAGTAGATGTGGGGTCATGCAATTGCATCCAAAGGAAGTCCACAATGACCATGAACTTTGTGGTAACCATAATCAAATCAGGAAGAAGATGTGTTCCGGAAGTACTGGAACAGTACTGACTCTGTGTAGTGGGTGACAGTACTTTCCCACAATGGGTCCTGAGTGGGCTGAGTTGGTGGTAGGACAGGTGCAGCCAGGTGCTGTTTGTGGAGGTAGTGCCCTTCTGCTGCCAGAGTTTCACAGGAGTCGAAATCTCCTACTGTGAACATTGATGACGTAGTATTCTTTCAAAGACCATGAAACAAAGGACACAAGTGCAGTCGAACAGGACAAAGTGTCAGAACAAGAATCAGACAGAGATAAAGTGCTTAGTAACTGCTAGAACAGCAAACACAGTACATACAATATACTATGCAACCAGTGTGTGTCACTGAAAGTTCTCTTAAAGAGTGATTGTAAATGTGTGCTAATGCATTTTCGAATATTAGAAAAAACTTTGACCCTTTGTAATATGAAAACTTTTAGATGTACATGATCGTTGGGTTTTGTATGCCTTTGTATGAGCATTGGAAACTACAGAAAATTCATCTTCTTTGACCTTATTTTAATAAATAAGTAGTCCTAAGCACAGAGCACAAAGCAAAGCACTCGAAAACTGAAATAAAATTAATATTATGACTGTTACTACTGTGGCTAAAGATAAAAGTTAAAGCTAAGTGCTAAAGCTAAACGCTCAGGTTGAGCGATTTTATTGCAGACAATATTGCAGTCCCCAAATCATTATAAAGTCTGTAATAAATGGTGTTTTTGGCAATGCACTAGGTAATAGCTGAAAAAAGGACTGTATTTGAGCCTGTGACATTAATTATTTTAATACTTATTAAAATAAGCAAAAGAAAATATAAATAATGAAAAATGTACTCGTATATTATAACAAGGTGCATGCCATTTTATAGATCAGTCTAAGCTCATTGTAATTAAATGTTTTCTTAAAAATGCAAATATTTAAAAAGATATTGATTCCATGTCTAACACTACTTCATCCATTTGATCCTATTTTAGTTTGTGTAAAAGGATCATCACAACAGAGAAAAATAATTATCCTATAACATAACAAACAACATCCTTTTACTTTATATTTTACCATTATAAATTATAATTGACAGCTTATTTTCAGTATTTTCATAGCACATGGCACCACTTGGGCAACCTTTTCATCCAAGAAAGTCTTTTAAATGATATCGCTTTCATATACAGTAGTTCTCAGTTACAATAGTGTTATGTTACATTCAAGAATAAAAAAGAAAAATGTTGTATTACTAAAATTGCAATTCTGAATATGATATTAAACTATTAAAAATATACATTATAGTGCATGCCAAATTTTGTATGGTATAGTTTGTCTGTGCACAATAAATAAAGCTATGTAAGTAATATACTCACTCACTCACTCATCATCTATACCGCTTAATCCTGTATTCAGGGTCACGGGGGGCCTGGAGCCTATCCCAGGAGACTTAGGGCACATGGCAGGGTACACCCTGGACAGGGTGCCAATCCATCACAGGGCAGTAAGTAATATACGATTTAAAATAATTATTCCATGATGATGCCTTTGAATTCTCAGTTCTGATTGGTTTATTAAAGCCATCTTGGGTGTAAAATAAAAAAAAACAAAAAAGGTATGGGTAAGTCACCCTTTATATCTACATATGGGAATGCACATACAGTATCTATTAATTCACAATATTCAAGATCTTGAAGCTTCCAGCTCGAAAAGGATAAGACAGCCAATAGGTCTTTATAGGCTTTGTTATAAAAGACTGTGAGTGTGTATGTGTGTGGGCGATCTGTCTGCCATTGTTAACATACTGGCATGTTTCCAGGCTGTGTGATTGATGGCATGTTACAGTGAAGGACATGTCCCACACCTGTGCTGCTCTTGATCTTTATAAAAACACAACACACAAATGCGAGCAAACCGCCACACACACATGCAAACATGCACACACACACACACACACACACACACACACACACACACACACACACACACACACACAGTACACAAATACACAAATGCATAGAAAGAGGCTACAACCAGCAAAGGGATTCAGAAATACCACATACACTTAAAGCTATAGTGTATAAAGCATAAAGGTATATATAATCTACCCATATTAACTATGTGTCTTAGAGTAAGACATTTAGAGTAGGAACTTGGCCAAAAATGTTGGAGTTATGCAATTTTAGTCCTACATTTAGGAGTAGGAGTAAGAGCAATTGATCAACACTCTTAAAAATAGGAAACTCCTATCCACACCAAAATTTACAGTAGGAGTGACCCAGAGGTGTCAAAACTGGTTAGGAGTTGTGAGGAAATTCAGTTCAGGCAGAGATGCACATGGAGGAGAGACTTTATGGTAATACTGAATGACATAGAGCTCATTAAAAGGTACGTTTGGACAAGAATGGAATACTTTTTGTGACAGATCATGTGCGGTATGCAACTGGGCTATCAACAAACATTTCGTATGCTGTCTCCAAAGAAATTAAGCAACAGTGATGATCTTGGTTTGTCAAATGAAACTTTGCTATTAGAGCATGAAATCAATGAAAAACAAGCTGCAGTCATCTGCATTACTTAAATGAATGAAAACATTATCACAGCATCAACAAGTAGTATATACTGTGTGTATGCGTATATAGAAATATGTACTTTGGAACCTTGGATTTCGAGCATATTTCGTGCTTGTACTGTATACAAAAACACTTGTATATCAAAGCAAATTTTCCCCATAGAAAATTATGAAAACTCAGATGATTCATTCCACAGCTCAAAAATATTAAAATACACTCACTTAAAGGATTATTAGGAACGCCTGTTCAATTTCTCATTAATGCAATTATCTAATCAACCAATCACATGGCAGTTGCTTCAATGCATTTAGGGGTGTGGTCCTGGTCAAGACAATCTCCTGAACTCCAAACTGAATGTCAGAATGGGAAAGAAAGGTGATTTAAGCAATTTTGAGCGTGGCATGGTTGTTGATGCCAGACGGGCCGGTCTGAGTATTTCACAATCCGCTCAGTTACTTGGATTTTCACGCACAATCATTTCTAGGGTTTACAAAGAATGGTGTGAAAAGGGAAAAACATCCAGTATGCGGCAGTCCTGTGGGCGAAAATGCCTTGTTGATGCTAGAGGTCAGAGGAGAATGGGCCGACTGATTCAAGCTGATAGAAGAGCAACTTTGAAATAACCACTCGTTACAACCGAGGTATGCAGTAAAGCATTTGTGAAGCCACAACACACACAACCTTGAGGCGGATGGGCTACAACAGCAGAAGACCCCACCGGGTACCACTCATCTCCACTACAAATAGGAAAAAGTGGCTACAATTTGCACGAGCTCACCAAAATTGGACAGTTAAAGACTGAAAAAATGTTGCCTGGTCTGATGAGTCTCGACTTCTGTTGAGACATTCAAATGGTAGAGTCAGAATTTGGCGTAAACAGAATGAGAACATGGATCCATCATGCCTTGTTACCACTGTGCAGGCTGGTGGTGGTGGTGTAATGGTGTGGGGGATCTTTTCTTGGCACACTTTAGGCCCCTTCGTGCCAATTGGGCATCGTTTAAATGCCACGGCTTACCTGAGCATTGTTTCTGACCATGTCCATCCCTTTATGACCACCATGTACCCATCCTCTGATGGCTACTTCCAGCAGGATAATGCACCATGTCACAAAGCTCGAATCATTTCAAATTGGTTTCTTGAACATGACAATGAGTTCACTGTACTAAAATGGCCCCCACAGTCACCAGATCTCAACCCAATAGAGCATCTTTGGGATGTGGTGGAACGGGAGCTTCGTGCCCTGGATGTGCATCCCACAAATCTCCATCAACTGCAAGATGCTATCCTATCAATATGGGCCAATGTTTCTAAAGAATGCTTTCAGCACCTTGTTGAATCAATGCCACGTAGAATTAAGGCAGTTCTGAAGGCGAAAGGGGGTCAAACACCGTATTAGTATGTTGTTCCTAATAATCCTTTAGGTGAGTGTATATTAATATTAATATTAAAAAATGTAAACAAATTAACCTGCACTTTACCTTTGAAAAGAATCGTGACTGTAGTGATTGAGATCAGAGAGAGAGGAGGAGGAAGTGGGGAAGGGGGCTGCTTTGTACGATTGCTTTCACAAACACATACACACACTAGTTTACCGAATAGACGAGACGCGGGTAAGTCTCAATTCGGTAAACTTGAGTGGGTGTTTGTGAAAGTCATCCTACACACACATACAAACACAAAATAAAAGATGCTTTACTAGTGCATACATTTGGTCACAATGTTATAATAAACAGTAAACGCTCGCACGGATGTTGACAATATGAGTAACACATGCACACTGAGACCAAGCATGGCAGACGATTACCCACCATGACGCTCGGCGTCAAAACAAGAAGCGCATGCATGCCACATGATACTCGATGATACTTCCTTTTACTACCTTCTTACCTACCATCTTCTCACCAGCTTAGATTAAGACAGTCCAACACAGCCCTATTATAGTAGCTTCTGATTGAAACAATTCTGATTGGTGCAGTCTGATTAGAATAATTTCATGAAACCAAGTCACACAACTATAAGTTTTGTCTATGTGCATAAATGTTTAACACAACTGCCACTGAATTCAACATTTAAATTTTCCACATTTTAAAATTGTAAGAAAACTGTAAAAAATAAAATTACAATCTGTAGCCTTCTTTTTGGCTCTCAGTGGCATAAACTGTGATGTCACACGCTTTCCTAGGAGCACTCATACTCCTCATTGAAAGTTTAATAAATAACTTTTATGTCCTACTTTGAGGTAGGAGTATTTTTAGTCCTAAATTAACTTTGAATGTCTCTATGCACTTAAGCATGTTAAACACTCTGAGATAGCTGAGGAGGTAATAGTTAGACATCATAATTTCCATTTTGCCTAGTGGAACTACTAGGAGATCCCGTGGTTCACTACTTCTTTGTGTGTGAAAAAAGCGGAGCCCTGCGACTATAAGGAAATATGATGGTGTCTGTGGTGACCGCCATTGCCGGCCTCTCCCTATCTCTCCTATTTGACTCCAGCAGTTTTTCCGATGGGAGTCCTCTTTCTACTGCTGAGCAGCTCAGTCTTGGGTTATCTGCTGAAACAAGGAGAACACTGGGTTAGAGGGAAGGTTTATCTCACCTTCAGCCTCTGCATCCATGCTGTTCTTATAGGCTTAGGCCAACCACCCTGGATGTGAGCAAGGTTTATATTTTCCATGTTGATGACAATGCTTGGAAGTGGGCTGGGCTTTCCTTTTTTTCTTCTTCTCCAGCAGTCCCAACAAGTCTCACCCTAGGAAGAAAGGGACCCTAGGAGGAGAGGGGCAGATAAGTTTGACATCATTCCTGCTTTAATAGTGCTTTCCTTGTCTTCCATGCTCTTCCATTGTGATGTGGGCAGTAGGTGACCTCCTGTCGATCTCCGCGCATGCATGTAATTACCTGTTGGGATGACTGACAGGCAAGCTAGGGTGACAGCATTCCCTGTGTCAATAAGGGCTAAAAATGGAGCTCATCTAATTCAAAAAAGTTTTGTGAGAGCTGGATTTGTGTTGTCATTGCTGCGATCATTGCCTCAGAGGTGGATGAACTTTGTTGGTCTAGGCACGTAGGGGATAGGCTCATTCCTCAAGGAGTCCAGCAGAGGCTGGCATTGGGCGGCTTCTCCCCGCGCATGTGGAATGAAGTGGAGAGGGCATCATTCTGGAAGCCTCTTTCTTTTTTGTGGGGATAGGGCTCATTCCAGTGCTTCTATCATGTCCTGCAGGGAGGAAAATGTCCTGTCTCAAATCCTGACAGCTTTCCTCCCCTCGTCCATGTCATTGTGAGGCTTCTGTTTACTCAAGAGGTTTTGGGCCTCCCTGTGCGGGTCAGGTAATGGAATCGAGCCCTCCACTTTTTTGGAGCCTGTTGAGCTTAGCTGTCGTTGCTTAAAGACCCTGGGTTAGCTGCTGTAGAAGCATCTGCTGCTGGATGCTGCTCTGGAGCAGATGGCTGGGTCGGTGTCTGCCTGCCCATGTCCTCTACCATTGTAAAGCCTTGAGTGGAGCAAGCCAGACACCGGGAGACAAAGGTCAACTCAAGGAGACTTTTTTTGAAGGAAATTTTATTGAATAAAAGAAAGGGGTCAACAATAGGGGAGGAGGTGAGAGTCGGGAAGTGCAAATGGTGCAGATTCTTGGCCTCTGGTGATGTCAGCAGTTGGTCAGAACAAGTTGATAAGCAGCGCTGGCAGACACTGAGGGCAAGAAAGCAGAGGAGGTGGCTGATGCTTGGTGCGCCCCTTGGAGGGGAATTCCCAGAGCTCTGTCTCTGCGGAGAAATAAAATGGGAGAGAAGACCCATCGCATGTACACACACACACAGTTTCAAAACTTTGTTACAGTAACTTTAAGCTTTATACCACATGCTTGTAGTCATCTTTTAGTCTTAAAGTCAAATTTTTTATTAAGCTTTTTTGTGAACATTTTGAGTTGGACAACTCTCTCCTCTTCTATTGCATTAGTTACTCATTCTGTCTATCAGGCAATCATTTTGTCCTGTCCTTAACAAAATAAATGTCCATGCATTTGCGTATATGTATACTTCTGTGTGTGTGTGTGTGTGTGTGTGTGTGTGTGTGTGTGTGTGTGTGTGTGTGTGTGTGTGTGTGTGTGTGTGTGTGTGTGTGTGTGTGTGTGTGTGTGTGTGTGTGTGTGTGGGTTCGTTCTTCCTGGTGGTCCTCTGAGTCCTGTAATTGCTGACATTCAAGACAGCTGCGATTCAGAGGTGCTTTTATAGAATGATTACCCCAGGCTGAGTCCTCTTTTCCTTGTCCCTCTCAATATGTCTCTCTCTGTCTTTCTGTTTAATTGCACTTGGGGCCTCCCTGTGATATCTATGCTGATGGGAAGCACCACTCGGCACTTTCAGGGACTCCCTAGTCAGCAAAAACTGTGATGCGGGAAAAAAAATGAGAGCGAGGGAGAGGGAGAGATGTGTTATGACGAAATGAAGGTGGGAGACAGAAATCAGCAGTGAATGTGGCTGCAGTACCTCACTGGAATTGGATAAGAAGACTTAATTAAAAGCGTCTTAATGGACCTCTTAATGAATGCAACATCAGTGACAGTGTGAAATGGTTGTAAGAGCAGGAGAGAGAGAGAGAGAGAGAAAGAGAGAGAGAGAGAGAGAGAGAGAGAAGAAGTAATGGAAGAAAGACAAAGAGACAAAGAGAGAATAGCTACAATTTTAATAAAACCCTTCATCTCAGTGTCACTGTTTAACTGATCTTTTCAAACATAGAAAGTAACATTGTAGAGAATTGATGTACTTTATTCCACTACAACCTTGCAAGAAGAGATACAACTTTACTTTGAGCTTTTAAATACAAATGCACTGGCTACAGATATTAGCTATATTAACGCTTGTAACTCTTGAATATGTCCACAAGGGAATTGTATGAAGAAATACTGCTTACTTGTGTTTTTTTTTTAATAATAAAAAAGCCTGAAATAAAAAAAGGCTTTTTTTTTTCAGAATACTATCGAACAAAAAAGATGAAGAACGAACGGTGAAAACTGATCTGCCAGAAGGCAAACAACATTTTATGTATGGGTTAGAAGGCCTGAGTGTGTGTGTGTGTGTGTGTGTGTGTGTGTGTGTGTGTGTGTGTGTGTGTGTGTGTGTGTGTGTGTGTGTGTGTGTGTGTGTGTGTGTGTGTGTGTGTGTGTGTGTGTGTGTGTGTGTGTGTGTGTGTGTACCCCAACATAATAGGAAATTTTGTTATATCCCCGTAACTAAACCCTTCAAACACACACAAACACACACGCATACACAAGCAACCTTTTTCTTGAGTCACGCTCTAATCTTTATGAATGATTAGTAAAATAACAGACTTGTTTACGCCCACTCTCTTTCTGTGAGACAGACTCTCATTTGGCATTTCAGAGATAACTATTTACAGCATGCCAGTGTTTAGTCTTAGTAACCCAACCCCACTTTTCTTCTGCCTTTATTCCCCTTAGTGTCTAGTCCAAGGTCATTGTCCTTATAAAAACACACAGGCCTTAATATAAAGGTGTGTCAATATTTCCAAGTTTTTTTTTTAGGCACATGCATATCCTGTGGCAGCCAAAAAAGGAGGGAGGTGTTATGTACTGCTATCATGCCATTTACCATAAATGGCATGATACCAGCAAAAAATTCAGAGAGATTGTATGACGCTTCTACATGAAGGTAAAATATCAGCAAGGTAACAGCTTCATTGACGCCCATTAGCTGCATATGTAACTGTGCTAAAAGAGTCAGTGACAATCCCCCCCCCCCCCCCCCCCGCTTGCTTGTTGTGCATGCATGCACACATGCCAATATCATCCATCAGTGTCATAAAGTGATATATGATGGAGTATTTGCAATAAGTATGGCTATCATACAGTATTTTCTCCCTTAAGCAGTCAGTTCTCACCAGATCTACACTCCTTCCTCATGACAAGAAAGCTCCACATGTACAGTACCCAGTGTGGTCCAGACATCACAATGTCATAAAAAAAAGGCTAAACTGTAAAGTTGTTTAGAGATGAAAGCTGCCTTTATACGACTGGTAGTGGTGAGGTTATCCTTGTAGGATCAGCAGACGTTCAGACACACAGGTACCATGAGTATGGGCTTCATGGAACAACACACTTCTAACTAATGCAACACCATTGTGGATTGGATACATGCTGGCTGGGATGAACGCTTTATGGTGCATATAAGGAGCAACAAATAAAACTCTTCATGATTGCCTTTGTAAAACAGTTACACGCAACATACAAGACATGCAAAAAAAATGTAACAAGACCTTGGACCTAATTCTCAGATTCAACAACAAGGTCACTCCACCAATTTTCCAATTTTCTCAGATTCAACAACAACTGTCCACCAAGGTATGTAAGGTAAGCTCATGCAGTTCAGACATGGATAGTAAACAGCTGAGCCAGTTATGATCCAAAGCATCGTGACCTTATGGGTTTCTGCTGTACACCCCTAACAGACCAATAAGATTAACTTTGGACCTGAGGAGCTCATGGGCAAGAGAGAATGAACTGCTCTGACTCGTGCCACCCTGATGGATGATCCAGGTGACAATTACAATGCTGTCTGAGTGAATCAACAAATAGCAATGTCTCTCAAGTGGTCCAAAGAACTTAAGGGTCAGTTGGACCACCCTCAATTTTAGCTGGATTAGGTGTTGTAATATTACACCTGCAGGACACATGCAACTGTGCCCTAGTGGCAGCACACCAGTAATACTGTCACAGTGACATATACTGTACTGTAGATATACAGAACAAAGGCGTTGATCTTTAGTATCCGTTTTCTTTTAAAATTTAGAAAAATAAAGATAAATTAATGCAAATAAAAGCAGATAATAACGGTTTAATGACAGATATGTTACATTTTAACAAATGTAGAACATTGGTACTAGTTCTGTGGCTCGTTCCCTGTGGTACTGTTGCACTTCGGAAGTACTGTATAGAAACCAAGTTTCTATCACAATAGTTCCAATATTAGCCATTCTATGATGTTAAAGCAATACCTTACCTATACAAATGACTTACTGTACAGAGAACTCACTGGAGAGCCCTTTTTAAAGAATGAACATTAGAGCAAACAAATCAATCATTACGTTGATTTGTTACTTATAAAGTGGATTTAAATCTAAAAACCTATGGTATAATAACGTTCTACTTTTTTACTCTCCAAAGCATCATTAAGTCACTGGGCTAGATCAACCACATTTTCGAAAAAGATTTTCTTTCTCTGCTTTCCTAATGGAAGGACCAGTTTTATGTACTCTACCTAAAATAAGGGGAACCCAGAGAGTTGTGTGTTTTATCTTGCCAATATAATTATATTGTATGTTTCAGTGGCCATACAGTATTTTATTGGAAAGGGAAAATCATTTAGACTACGGTATGTAGAACAGATGCAGTTTAGTATTGACAATTCACTGGCCTCCCAACAGAGGCATTTATATCAGATGCATTGTTTACATCAAGTTGCATCAGCAGCTGGCCTGTAACGTACAGGGATAGAATCATATGTAGTAGGTTTTGGGATCACTTCATACCACCTGGGCATCTCCGGCCCCTCAAGGCATTTGTGTGCAGGGTAAATGTGTCTGGTAGTGTCCTGTGATGTCTGGATGCCAGAGTAGTCCCATGGGATATGGGGTGGGATGTTTGTGGATTGGATTTGTTGGTCCAGCGCATCCCATGGAAGCCTTGCCTGCTGCGCCCTGCACATGCTGGGCTGTGGTGCGTACAGTATGGTGTTATAGTGCATTTCTCTTATGGCCTGCATTTCCTTTTTCGCCAATTTGTGCTGCACTGCCTTTTCTGTATGTAGGATTGGGGTGGAATGATCAATGTTTACTAAACCAGGATATTAAGTGTAGTTACCCTCACACCCTCAGTGTCTTTGTGGATTTCCATCAGTTTCTCTGGCTTCCTCAGACCACCCAAATATAATCCAGTAGTTTGGCATTTAAGGGGTATGAGAATGTATGTGCACAAAGTGTCTTGTGAAGGGCGAGCATCCTGTCTGTCTAAATCTACTGTGACCCTTTCCAACAGACAGCTCTTCCTTTGAGCATAAATGTAAATGACAGCTACAGTAGTTGGACGTAATAATCTTGCTCCATCAATTCTTATCTTCTTTCTTGTTGCATCAGTAAACACAACATGGCGATGTGACTGACCAATGAGGAAAACTTTTTCAAACATAAACCAGCTATAAGAAAATATTATAGAATCATGCAAAGAAATTATTATAATAGTATCTATTACAGTATATCTACAGTGGGAGCATTAGAATAAACTTCTGAACAACATACATTTGTCTTCAGTTCGATCACAAATAGCTGTACACAATACAGAACCCCCGAGGAAAATATAGGGAAAAGCTTCCCCTAATAAGTGCAGGTATAAAAGAGTAAAATATGACTGGGACTTTATTTAGCACTATAAAGAGCTCTCAGGATTGTCCCTTCTGGGTTGTATGTGAAACTTTACGAGAGAGGATCTTAAAAAGCTTTTAAAAAGCTGTAGGTAAAGCATTTTTCAAAAGCTAGAAGCATTCAGAAAGCTGTAAAGGAATTACTGTGGATGCCAATGAATGCAGTGAATTTACTGACTGGTGTAAATTTACACAGCAAGACAAATGATCCTAATTATGTGCAATCACACATACATTTTAACTGATGAAAAGGGAACTGAAATCAAAACTCTAGCAGCGACAATAAATACATGTTTATTGTTTTCCCACACACACACACACACACACACACACACACATAAAACGTTTTGATAAGTCACCATCTTTTTATCGTCTGTTATTAGCATACTGTACTACCATACTTATGGTATTTATATTCAATTTAAAATATCCTGTCCTCTGTCATCCTTATCCTAATTTTGATCTTTCCACAGTATTGTTACAGTTAAAATAATTATTCAGGCTTTAGTGTTTCATTTCCCAAAGAGTGCTCAGTCCCCCTTAGTTTTCTGCTGCCTTTCTGCATTGTTTTTAATAATTCAATGTCAAGAAACTTACTTTATCTAAACTCTCTTTTTGGTGTCTCTGCCAATTAGGCTTCTGTTCTGTTTCTCTCTTCCACTTAATGATGACAGAGACTCCTTAGACTCAACCAGCTGTGTTTCCCGTCTCTTTATGCTTCTGTTTCGGCTGTTACGGTGCAGCAAACGAGCAGAGAGGGGGATGAAGAGCTGCCATGAGAACGACAGTGAAAGTGAGGGACCAGAGTGATGGAGAGTGCGAGAGAGAGACAGAACAAAGAACAAATCAGATTAATTAAAGAGTATCGATGCGTGAGATTAGACTGCAGGCTTATGGTGTAAAGGATATAATTACACAGAGAAAGAGAGAGAGAGAGAGAGAGAGAGAGAGAGAGAGATAACAGGACAGGGAAAGAGATGGAGAGATGGGTGGAACGGAGAAACAACCTAACATGCAGACATTAACAATAAGATGAGAGAAAGGAATTAAATGAGGGGTGATGATGGTTTTAGAAGTCCACATGTATTTATTTATTTATTTATTTATTTATTTTATTTTATTTTATTATAATTTTTTTGGGTGGAGTGGGGGGGGGGGGTGTCAGGAATGTTTCTGTTGCAGTTGTGGTGCTGTGAGATGATGATGTGGTGTTCTGACAATGCCAACAGCATTTCCAATGATGCATCGCTGACACACACACACATTCTGGTTCATTTCTGGTGTAATTAAAATCGTAAATTTAGTTTTACATGTGAGCAATCGGTCACTTAATCGCTAAAGCCTTTTATCCGACACTTAGGTCTACTCCCACACACGAGCTGCGTAGCTGAGTGAGTCAGTGTGTCTGTATCCACATTCTAATGTCACAAAGCAACATTTTAAAAGTCAAGTTAATAATTTGGGTGGAACAGAGATGCAGATTGAGTGCTGAAATAGTGCTGGTGCTTCATAGCTCAAAGCTCTGTCGTGTAGTCTTGAGTTCATCCTCTGTCCCCAGTTTTTTTTTTCTTTTTTTTTTTTCTTTTTCTCAAAGCAAAACATGTTGTTTGGCGGACTGGGTAGTCTAAATTGACTACAGACATTTTTTTTGTGTTTGTCATTTTTAAAGCCATTTGCTGTATGCAAGGAGGCCTATAAAAAATCCCTCTTAAGACCCCACCACTTTTGAAAAGCATTTTTCCTTAGTTGCCTTACAAAGGGAAAAACAAACAGAATTGTGCAGCTCTGTTCCTCAAATGAAGGAACAAGAAATGTCCATATTCAGGCACTTATTAGGGACATGGAGGACATGGAGGGAACTTGCACAAACAACTATGTGCAACTTGGAAATGACAATGCATGTCTGGATTGGGGAAGGAACTGAGAGCATCGAGTGGGAACCCATTACCATGTGCATTTGGCAGACATCCTTATCCAGAGTGACTTACATTTTTATTTCATTATACTGTACATCTGAGCAGTTGAGGGTTATTGGCCTTGCTCAAGGGCCCAACAGGGACAAATTGGTGGTGGTGGGATTTGAACCTAGCACCTTCCAAATTGTAGTCCAGTGCCTTAACCACTGAGCCCCGCCATGCAAAAGGAAACATGCAAACTCCACAGACACGAAGCTGGAGATGAGATTCATACCTCCAACCCTGGAGGTGTGCGGCAACAATATTAACCAATTTCCCACCATGCCACCCGCTGTAGAACGTGGAATAAGTAAAATAAGTTTATTATAGTACTTGGTAAATCATTTTAAAATAATTTTTGAAAACTTTAAAAACAAGCCATTGAGTTTGCAAGCTCGCTCTATCATCTAAAGATCATCACATCCTGGATGATGTTGCAGCCAGGGATCCTAGAGAAAGCTGATTGGCCGAGTTCTCTTTGGAGCGAGAGATGGATGGCACTCTAGCAATCTAACAACAGTCGCAATGTTATCCAGTGATAGTTGTTTATGAGCGCAAACAAGCAGAAGGTGCAGATATCACTTTCTTCCCAGTTTGTCATGGCGTTCTTTAACATGCGTAACCAAGCAGTTTGAAAAGATGCAGTTGGTTGGCTTGGAAGAAACAACCCTCACTGGTTAGTGGTTAAAATCGTAATGGGAGGCTATTGGCTATGACTAAATTAGTGGAGAAAATCTGAAAAATCTGGAGGATTAAAAAAAAATACTCCAACCTTTCAATAAACTGAATAATTTCTTGAAGTAGTAAAGTTGTTTATGTTTCTTAACAAATATGTTAATTGTAGACAAGTTAATTGTAGACAAGTGAACAGTCTCTTTACGCTTTTACTCAGAAATTCTATGCTTGGTAATAAAAAATCGGGAGGAGGGATGGAAAAAATTGTAAGATCTTAATGTTAACAGCTCTATGATGATATTACGGTACAGTAGACGTTAGCCTGCAAGCATTTTTGCATTGTCAGTTTTATTACCATGCTAGCTAGAGCTCAAAAGATGAATACAGAATTCAGATTTTTTTTTCTTTTACATATACACTTCGACTTGAGTGAAGCATTTGTGCATATTTAATCCTTTTGCAATATTGCACGTTTTGTTGAATGGATTTTTGAAACGATTATTACAGGTCCATAAGCACTTCTTAAAAATTACAAACGGCATCTTCAGCATTTTCTTAGTCAGTCCTGGCTGTTAAATTGAGCAGTGTGTGAGAGTAATTAAAGTAATAGACATGGACGCTGGAAGTCATAAATGTGTCGGGGTTTTTTTTTTGTGGTTCTCTCTGCTGTAGCACTGCAGGAACATTATTAGCCACGCTTATGATGTATTTCTGCTCCTGAGTGAAATAGCAAGAGAACGGATGTGAAGGGGAGAAACGAAGACATCGTACCACTGTTGTTTCGCCTTTATGGCTCCTGACATCAGAGCAAGAGAGAAAGAGAGTGGGAGGAGGCCTTATTAGCATTGTGTCCATGTCCCACTGCTGAGAGAAAGTGAAAGGATGTGTGTGTGTGATAGAGAAAGAGCCTACTCAGCACATTTCAAGGGCCATGGTGATGGAGAGGAAGAAAGGGACAAGATGAACAAGTGGTAAAGAGAAAGAAAGCAGACAAATGTGATGCATTCTTCCACTTTCCACCCCGCTCTCTTTTTCACCCTCAGTCTCTTTTCCTCTATTGTCTCTCTCTCCCTCTCGTGTATTGGCTGGTTGGTTGCTTTTCATCCTCTGTCTCTGTGTTTCTCGGTGCTGTCTCACTTCAAACTCTAGTGTTAACATCAGAGAAATGTCAGACAACTTACAGCACTGGGAGGACAGCCTCTGTAGATGAAGTCTTTCTTCTTAACAACAACACGTACACACACCGTTTTTACCTGTGTTCTGGGACGATTTTCTTTCAAGCAGATCCTCTAGGATTTTACAGTACATTTCTCAAAGTATTTCTATTTTGCGGGTACTGTAGTTCTTACAAGTGCTGTAAGGGTTTTGCACAACATTACAGTGCTAAACATTATGCACAATCTTGTGTACAGTATGTTCCCCTTCTGCCACCTGGGCAGCTCTGGTCCCTTGAGGTAAAACCTCTGAGGATGTGCTTTAGTGTCTGGAAACAGGAATTCAAAACGGATTGTTTGGGTGCTGCAGGTTGTGGGTGGGGTCGCCGTGGGTCAGACTTGTTTATCTGGTGCATCACATGGGTGCTTGATAGGATTGGAATTTGAGGAATTTGGAGCAGCATTTTGCTTCTTGCCTATTGGTTGTTCTGGTGCCTTTATTACTTCTGACCAGCACTGACTTTTTTCTGTAATTTGTATTGCATTGGCTTTTCTGTTGGATTGGTTGGTTTTTGGACCTTGCATTGTACATGGGTGAGTTTTAGCTGCCCATGATCCTGTCTGGTGATCAGTGTCATTGTGTTAATGATGTGTGGTGTTAATAGTATAGCTGATCTTAGCAAACACACACCACAGTCAGTGGTGTGAGCAGCAGGAGCAGTCACACATTAAATAATGTGCTGTGGGTGTGGATGTGACTGTGTGTTAATGTGAGTGTGACTTTTAAGCTGTGGTGCTGAAGAAGGACGAAGGGTCGGCCCCTGTACATGTCCTTATATTGCATTTATCTCTGTCACACACATGCACACACACACACAAGCCTGAGGGTTCCACCATGTGTTAATACCGTCTCTGGTTTTTATTTATATAGCGGTTTTCACAATACCCATCTTGACACGGCAGTCTTGTCTCCATCTTTGGAAAAGTACACAAAAGCAAATGACAAGAAAATAAAAGCTTCCCTGATGAAATGCTGGCCAATTCACAGTCAACTCATTTCTAAAGAGCTTTTAGTCATATCAAGAGTGTCTCATGCTTCCATTTTAACCAGCATTTATTTATCCACACCAGAGTATTAAACATTTCCTGCAGTCACAGAATGATGGATGGTTTGGAAAGTGGGAAAATGTAGTTGCTACAGCTTACATCACCTACATTCTTCACTAGGAGGCCATTAGAAGGAAAAAGAAAGCAAACCAAAGAACTGCAGGCAATGGACCATTACAATGACAGCCAAAGGCAGCACATAGCATTGTTCTATACATTACCAGAGTTTTATCATTGAGATGAGGTTTTAGCACAGACCACAAACTCACACTGCAAATAAGGGGTAAGTAATAGAATCAGTGTTCGGATCACATTTAGTTGTGGAACGTTTTAAAAGACTGGCTTGTTATAAAATGGTGGCGGCGAAACACATACATACATACTGTACATAGTTCACATACTGTATATAAATAAAGTGAAGTGGTGCAAGTTACAACATGGCCTGTCTTGTGATGCAACACAAATACCACCGTGTACAAATATACAGTTTAACATTTTGGATAGTATGAGAGTAAATGAAAGTTAATGTTTAATTACACCATGGCTATACAGTTTACCATAATTTTGACCCAGTAAATTCTGAAAAACAACTAAGAGGATTTAAAATGACTGAAACTGGTTTAAGAACCCTGGACCACTTATTGAAAGTGAAAACCTGGAAAGAGAGGGTTGAAGTGCTGAATGCTTTGTGGAAGACATTTGGTCAGAAAAAAAATATGAATGGAGATCACGTAAACATTGAAGCTGCACGTTAAAAAAATCAACAGTGCATATGCACCCATCATGCATAGTGCCTACTGTACAAGCCTCTGGAGGCAGTGACAAGATCTGGGGTTGCTTCAGTTGGTCATGTCTAGGCTCAGCAACATAATGTGGCAATAAAATAAAGTCAGCCGACGACCTGAATGTACCGTGTGTAACATGAGCATCATGTTATCACATCTATAGATTTTTTCCTTTTTTGCTTGATACAATTTGTGAAAGGGCAGTTCTGGGAATATGAGGAATCATTTTCACACATGACCTGTCCACAACATGGTCAAAGCTAAAGCAAATTCAAGGAAATCTTAGAGTGTTACTTTTTTCAGCCAGGCAGTGAGTGTATGAAAGTGTATGTGATTTTTGCCATCAATATTTTCACCAAAAAAGCTTATTCCTTAATTAAATGAAATGCATTTATTCATTATTTATTATATATATATAACAGTTTGACAGGCAAATGAGCTTACTCTTTTTGTTTCTTTTTTTTTTTACCACAAGGGTGTTTAAAAGCACAAATGCTATATTAATTTGTCAAAATTGTTTGGGTAATATCAGTGTGAATTTTGTGTGATTTTTGAAAAATGCTATAACTCCATGTGTGGGTTTATGATAGGAAGAGAGAGAGAGAGAGGTGGTGGTGGTGGTGGTGTTGTAATCATATAGGGTTAAAAGAGGGCATCTATATGTGTCTGCTAGATAACTAGGCCATTGCTGCCTGAGAAGAACTTCCATAAAATTCTGTGAGTGTGAGGTGAACTACAGTACGACTCATCATTAACTTGAACCATTTTCTTTGTCACATGTTAAAGCATTGTACAAAATTGAATCATGTTCAATGAGAACTTCCCTCCATTACTTATACACACACCCACACCCACACCCACACACACACACACACACACACACACACACACAGACACACACACATTTGATCTAGCTGTCAGGTTGTAGGGAATAGCAGCGTTCGAGCCTTTGTTGAAGTGATCGTTAAAGTAATTAACAGCTGTAAAGGGGCATATTAGAAACCTCAGCGGTGGCATTTCACAGAGAAACGGTTTCTTCCTTGCTCTTATTTTCCATCAGCTTTCTTTTTCCTGTTTTCTCTACCTTTCTCTGGCGACCGATTAATCATTCTGTTCTTACCCAAAAGTCATTACAATATGATGAAAAAAAAAATGATGCAAATTACACTTTAGTATTGTTGCAATATGTGCCTGTGTAATGCTCGTGTGTGTGCATTAACCGCTGGTGTACATCCTTTCTCTTTATAGATTTGGGTATTTAATTGTTACGTTATTATTTACTTCTCATCACTATATTGTTGCCTGCAAATAGAAGCCTGTTCTATTCCTATTTTCACCTCTAACAAAATACAGTAAAACATACAGTCATATGGGTATATATTCTTGGTGTGTGTGGCAGAAATTCAGCATATTTCTATTTTACAATCCAAACTGCACTTTATCTCAGAAGGAAGGCTATGAGCAAACTGTTAATTTTTCAACGTATACTGATTACATAGTTCAGGGTGACATCATCTGCATTAAGGCTACAAAGAGTTTGTACAGAGAGTCTGAGCAGTCCATCATGTTCTTATCACTCCTCAGCACGCAGAGTGACCCTGAAAGCAGTGTGTTCTGTTCACTCCCTTATCTGCCTGAATAAGCACTTATACACAGTACAGCATCTCAGCATATTTTAAACATATATAGTTCACTCACAGTGAAGTCATTTTGTTTTAACATA
Source organism: Clarias fuscus (assembly GCA_030347435.1). NCBI lineage: Eukaryota > Metazoa > Chordata > Actinopteri > Siluriformes > Clariidae > Clarias > Clarias fuscus. Next base: position 25,336,482 of record CM059205.1, read on the forward strand.
TTATGGCATCATTTCAATCATGACAAATCCTTAATTTGAACATACTGTATACTGTAGGTTCTAAAAAAACCAAAAAAGTTTTTAATAATGCAACACACACACCCTTCTTTAGTAAAAAGGATCTCAGGAGCCATTCTATTCCGCAGAATCGGGTAAGCAAAGACCAGTTAATTTCTCTTTAATACATTTAATGGCCATGGTGGTAGCATTAGTAAAAGCAGGAATCTTACAATTAATATCCTTGATGTATATCACGTCTGCACCTATACTGCAGTACTCCAGCAATTTAAAAAGACGTAATGGTCAGAGGGGTGTGAAATTTGGTTAAGTGACATCCATCAACAAAGAATTCAAAGGAAGAAGCTACACTACCACAAACCCACTGGTAATCATGTGTGTCTAGGATGTGATCAAAAACAAGATGGATTTTCCCATTTTCATGATACATTGTTGGCAGGGTAGTTGCATTTGTGATAAATAACTTTACACACTGATGAAACCAAAATGCCTACTTTGTTCATTAGGAATCAGCATTTCTTCACTCAGATCACATAGTTACATGCACCATGATCAATTATGGCATTATTATTAACATTACATGTTTCGAAGATGTAAGTAGGGTTCAAGTAACATCTCTGAATACTTAACATGACCTGTCATGGCGTGTACCAAGGGAATTGTAGGCTGCCATGTAACAGTTTAAGATGCATACTGTATATACAAAGTCACACCCTGGATGTGATGAGTGTTACTTACAGTATATACTTCATATATAATATATGCTAATCAGACTGATAGGGATGTACTCAAAAATCTTCTGCTGTTCATTTGCAAAGTAAACTATGACGGATAATGGTATAAGCGTTTAATCCTGAAAAGGGTCTGGATGAATCTCTAGCCATTTCATAAGAACACTGGATGCAGGGGAGAAATATGCACTAGATGATACATGTACTCCAGTCCTGGACAGAGCATCATACACACAAACATTTACACATCATACATATCATGTTTTTGAGAGGTGAGTGAAATCTTTAGAACCCAGATAAAAACTAGATAGAAAAAATGGGAATATGCACAGAATCATGCACGGACAATAACCTGAATTCAGGATCAAACTGGCAGCATCCCGGAGGCAGCAAAATTAACATATATTGTATAAAGGAAATACTAGATAGGTATATTTCTTTGGACTGTTTCTTTGATATCTGATCAGGTCAATGAAGGGACATTTAAACATAGGGCCAAAAGTATTTGAAAACTTTAGCAGCAAACCTATATTAGATTTTTGAACATCCCATTCCTGATTGAATCCACTTTACTGTGACAGTGACCTTGATTCTTCTGGGAGGTATTTCCTCTAGATTTGAGAGAGTGGCTGTTGGGATTTGTGTTCATTCAGCTACAAGACCAGGGACTGATGTTGGGCTGATGTAGTCAGCATTCCTGTTCATCCTTAAAATGTTCTGTGGGGTTACGGTCATAGCTCTTCAAAACCAATCAAGTTCTTTCTTGACACCAAACTTCTTGATACCAAGCATGACTTCATGGAGCTCCTTTATGCACAGGGACATTGTCATGCTGAAACAGTTTTGAGCCCCTTAGCTCCAATGAAGGGAGACTGTAATGCTCTGGAATGTAAAGACATGTTATAATAAACAACCAACTACTGTATATGAGTTATAGTCTGGAGTCCACATACTTTTGGTTATATAGCATAATACAGAGTTCATGTTTCCTTTAATTTCTGAACACTAAAACACCAACAAAGTAAACAATAGCAATAATTTACACTTGTACCTCAAAGAAAATGTTGCCCTTTTGGCTGCTGTTTCCTCTTCCTCCACAGGTTCATGATGATAAGATCAACAAAGGCTTACCTGCCTACATTTCCTGTTTGAGTAAATTAAGAAGAAGTCCAAAACCAATAACCTAAAGTAAGAAACTAAGATTTAGTGTCTCTGCCTTGTTGTCTTCTTGTCTGCTCTCAATAGTTTCCTTCAAATCAGCTTCAACACTGACAGCTAAATATTGCATAGTGTGCACTTTTGTTTGTTCATTTTGTTATTTGCTCTTCAACTTATCACAGTTTGCTTATTAAGCATTAATAAATCAGTTATAAACACAGTATGTGACAGAACCTATATAATACATCACTATTGCTTTTTTTTTTTTGTAAGGCCCCCGCCTTAGTTGTGCATTGCAGGAGCGAGTTTGTTTTAGGGGTGTCGTGCGTTGTGTTGGATGAGGAATTGAGGGGGGGTTTTCTCTGAGAAGATGATTGATTGTCCAACAAAATATTGATGTTCCAGCACGGGCTCTCCCTCTCTCTCTATCCATTAGTCACAGTCAGATTAGGGCAGAGGGAGCGCCCACTGTAATTTTATGCAGTTTAGCTGCTGACTGCTCATGAATATTAAACAGCACCTGCGTGCTGCTGCTCCTACAAACCACATACAAGCACATTCCAGCACATGCTGTGGAGGTTTCGTAGAAAGTGTGTGTGTGTGTGTGTGTGTGTGTGTGTGTGTGTGTGTGTGTGTGTGTGTGTGTGTGTGTGTGTGTGTGTGTGTGTGTGTGTGTGTGTGTGTGTGTGTGTGTTTTTTTTTGGGCGGGTGGGTTTGATTTAGATTGTAACCAGTGCCGAGGACTGCATCATCATCACTGTTATGATGCAATATAATGAAGGCTTTCATCTACAGTAGGCCGGTTGCAATCTGTCACACAGCCTTTTGAGGAAAATATCATTGTATTATTGCCATGATAACTTGCTGTAATTTTCAGAAACACTTTGCTACTTATATTTAAAGAGATTTGTGAGCTAAAACCTATGATTAAATAAACAAAAAGCCAACATAAACCAATTTGTCCAAACAAAAGCTTTGGTCAATTCTACAGGTAAGTGTCTTAATCGCCAAATCCTCTGAAAATATGAAAAAGAAACTAATATACTGTAGGTAGATAACGTGCATGCAAATACTGATCTGTCCACAAGATTGTAATTCTCTTAATATTGCTCAGTAGATTTTTTAAATGAACAGGATCTTACCAAACCTTACACAATATACAGTACTCAATGCCTGTTCACAATATACCTAATATACAGGCATTTACACAAAACACATAAAATCTACAATAATTTATAGTGAACATACAGTAAGTTGCTACATGCCCAGTTAGCAAGTTATCCCCATAATAGAGCCACATAAGTGTAAGGTAGAATTCTATCATCCAATTAATTTCAACTTTTGGGGATCTAGAAACACAAATATAAACACAGGTCTATAGAACTGTTAGCTAGCTAACTGACTAGCAATGCATCTACTATGCATCTAATGTGCATCTAAAGTTGAAACTGTTGGGCCCTTGAGCAAGGCCCTTAATTACTATACATCTAATGCATCTACTATGCATCTAAAATGCAAACATTCTTCTGCAGAACTATAGGCACAACACTGTGTTCAAAATCGCTAAATTTACGGACAATTAAGGAGATTGCTAACACTCTAATACTCAAGAGATGCATGAGAGCTTTCTGAAGAAGTAACATAAGATACACACAGTGTATACGTGAAGCATTTATATTTGCTATGTCTGAATACATTTTCTACACCTTGTTCTCATATGAGCATTTCTGGGCTCTATTTTAGCCTTATGGGAACACAGATGTATACGCAGTTGAATGATACTCAATCAGACCTTATACAGCACTACTGTGATACGGCGCTTTCATCGACTACCAAAGTCAAACTGAAACTGCTAGAGAAGGAGGCTGTTGATGCATTGTAGAATGAATGTACTTGTGCTGTTTTTAATGTTTCTTGTGATTTCAAAGCATGATTAGACAGTATAGGGTTTGGACAATGAAACTGAAACACCTGGTTTTAGACCACAATAATTCATTAGTAGGGTGTAGGGCCTCTTTTTTCACCCAATACAGCATCAATTCATCTTGGGAATGACAGATACAAGTCCGGCACAGTGGCCAGAGGGATTTTGAGCCATTCATCTTGCAGAATAGTGGCCAGGTCACTACGTGATGCTGTTGGAGGAAAAAAAGTTTGCTTTGGGGTTTCTCCACACAAGCACCTCTCCCAGATGTGGGAAATACAGTGAAGGTGGACTCATCAGAGAACAATACATGTTTCACATTGTCCACAGCCCAAGATTGGCAGAAGTGACCAAAAGTTTGGCTATAGCAGCCTGGCCATGTACATCGACCCTGTGGAGCTCCAGACGAACAGTTTTGGTGTAAACAGGAGAGTTGAGGTGCACATTTAATTCTACAGTGAGTTGGGCAGCTGGTTTAATTTTTTTTGGATACAATCCAGGTTAGCACCCGGACATACCTTTCAGACAGCTTCCTCTTGCGTCCAAAGTTACTCCCGTTGGATGTGGTTCATCCTTCTTGGTGGTACGCTGACATTACCCTGGATACCGTGGCTCTTGATACATCACAAAGACTTGTTGTCATGGTCACAGATGCGCCAGCGAGACGCGCAACAACAATTTGTCCTCTTTTGAACCTGATATGTCACCCATAATGTTGTGTGCATTGCAATATTTGAAGCAAAACTGTGCTATTACTCTGCTAATTAAACCTTCACACTCTGCTCTTACTGGTGTAATGTGCGATCAATGAAGATTGGCCACCAGGCTGGTCAACTTTAGCCATGAATCCTCCAAACTTAATAATATACATTGGCAGGCACATTGAATAGGGTCAGACGTATCTCAGTGATTAAGGCATTGGGCTATGGTTCAGAAGGTCCTAGGTTCAAACCCCACGACCACTAAGTTGCCACTGTTGAGCCCTTGAGCAAGGCCATTAACCGATATATAATGAGAAAAAAATAAGTATTAAAAATAATAATAAGTTAAAAAACAAAAAACCCTGCTCCCCAGGTGTGGTTTTCTCACACAGTGAATGTCATACTTTGATCAAGTTTTAGAATAGTTATTTGGTTTAGTAAAATAGATAAAGCTTAAATAATGATCTCACAATATTATATATGTTCCTGTTCCTAAACTGAAACATCACAGTTAATGAATAGGCAAGAGTGCTAGTGTGACCATCCATGACACACTTCATCAGTCACAAATTCATAAATGATTAAACACTGTCATTCTAATACTACATATTTATAACAGGATTCATCTCTGCATGTGTGTAAACATCTTGGTCCCTAGTGGCAAACTATCATAGTTCTGATGAATGCGACTCCAGAAGTGATTTATTTACTGCTATTCTTTAAAGGCACAATGCTTTCACTCACCCCTCTCTCATTTCATCATTCGCTATATCTTTCCCTCTCGCCAGTCTATCACAGAGTGAGATATGGACGACTTCCTCAGTGGAAGGGCAGGTATTTGTTAAGCACCGTTGCGCTTGAGCGTTTTATCGACAGCAAGTGTAAAAGTATAGAGTGCATCCTATTTTATTTAGAGTGTGAATCTCCTCTAATGGAAAGGATGTCATCTTTTTTCCCCTCTCTTGCATTTTCTTTCTTTCCTTCCCTCAGTGTCTTTCAGCGGAGACTTAATGACTCTGTATCCCCTGCTGATTGGTTGATGTATGGCATTATTCTAAGAGATGCTTAACTCACATAACTCTCCCTACTGGGGTTTGGATAAAGAAAAAAAAAGCTAGAGAAAAAAAAAGACACTGAGGACAGGAGAGAAATAAAAAAAGACAACTGGTAAAATCCCCATAGGTTAAAGATGTCTGCATTGCTTTTGGGAAACCCCAAGCTTCGGCAGACTAATATCACAACACATTCACACAAACACAGTGGCACGGTTCATCATAGAATCACTTTGCTGCTGGGGAGAATTCTAATAACTGTGGTAGTGGCTGCAAGTGATGTTAGATGGCAAGGCTACAAGCTAATATCTATATAAAAGGTATGGCAATGAGACTATTGGGGTTAAGAATGCAGTAGACTGTTATATCTCATGAACAGGAGGTCTCAGTGGCATAGTAAGAATGACATAAGGCAATATGCTACACACACACACACACACACACACACACACACGGAGAGAGAGAGAGAGAGAGAGAGAGAGTTAACTGTAATTTTTTTGTGCATCAAACGTTTAAAACTATAGCCCCAGTGATCACTACACACTGCATCATTTATATTACATAATTTTTCCCAAATCATAGAATTTCCCTGTATAAACTGCATTTTGGAACCTCTGTGTAGTTAATTTTTTTTAATTTGTTTCTGCAACATTAAGAAAGCTCCACATTACCGCACACCTGAATGCACCCTCAGAACTCAGACCTTCCTCCTATTATGCTCCAATATAACTTTGTTTCTTTTTCCTTCTATTCTCTCTCTCTCTGTCTCACTGATGATGTCCTTGAGCTAAAATCTAACTGCCGGGCAGCAGCCAATTGTATGGTTGTAAGCTGCCAGTGATAAACACTGCCAAACATAGAACAGGACAAGCTTCTAAGATTCTTCCTTAACAACTTACCTTCCTGATGCTGAGTTTTATAAACCGGGCACACAACGTACTATAGCACAAACCTGGTTATGTTTTAGATGTGAAATCAGGCAATTTGAGGTGTTAAAATGAGAGAAAAACCCACCCTTTTATTCTTATCATGCTCAGTCTGAACACTACATCCATCCCTCTCTCAAGATGCATTGCTACTGCTTTCCTCTCTTACACACACACACACACACACACACACACACACACACACACACACACACACACACATATATACAGTACAAATATACAGTACATTTGTCCTTTGTCCTGCCCAAAGGAGGACAAACATTTCATAAAGCCACTTGAGGCTAATCAGTCCACAAAATGCCTAGGAGACCATAACCATTGTTGGCTAATAGATCTCTCTCTCTCTCTCTCTCTCTCTCTCTCTCTCTCTTTAGAGCCTCAGCTGAAAGGCATTGTCACACGTCTTTACTGCCGGCATGGATTCTACCTCCAGATGTTACCAGATGGCACCATGGACGGCACAAAGGACGAAAACAGCTCCTTTTGTAAGATGTAAATTCAATTATAATGAAAAGACAGCTCTTGTCTTCATCAGAACACATTCTTACACATCAGGTTGAATTACATCAGAAACAGCAAATTCGTAAATGGAAATGTGTTCACCCATGGGGCTCAGTAATATGTTTTATTAATGTATTTCAAAATATTTATTTATTTATTTATTTATTTATTTTGATAATTGCATAAAGCTTAATGGCTTCTATATTTATGATCATAGCCCACATGGAAGAATGATTGTTTTGTTTTTGGGGATTTTCATGATGATTTAGGTACACGAGTACATGTAAACAACAAGAACCACAACAATAACCACAACAACAAAACTGTCCAGTCACCTAACCATTGACAGATGACACACTGTAGTCACTAATTGTAGTCAACAAACAAGTCTCTCCCTAGATAAGTAACTTTATAAGCTAATATTATAGAATTGGGCTTTTACTGATATTAGGCAGTAATGTACGATAGGGGACACATGAGGTATTTCCTGTTTACAAACAATATATACATAAACAATTACATATAAAATATATAATAATAATTTATACGTATACAGTACAGTATATATAAAATCATTGTTTTCAGCTTTTTATCCTCAAAAGTTTAGGGGCTCTTCCTGCAGGACCTTAAAGTAAGTTGAGCATGGTGTTGACTCAAGCACACCTTCTCTGACAGGTTACTGACAGCACCAAATGAAAACCTCTGTGTCTGACAGCTGCAGTTCATAACATGTGCATGTCATGTACTGTGTTAAGTGACACAGGGGAATTTTGGTTTGCTATATTTTGTGAATCTAAAAACTTGATATATCAAAAAGATCAGCAGTCTCCCCCCCCCCCCCCCCCCCCTTTGATTCGACATGAACATAACTTCACTATTTATGTATTTATTCATTTAACTGTAGGACTGTGAAGACCTAAAGGCCCAGACATTTGTTCACTATATTCAAATAGAAGTAAATCCTGATACTATTAAAAAAATTGTGCATAGTGATTAATGTTGTAGCTTTAATCATTTAGACCAGCTATCAGTAAACAGCAGGATGGAAAAGAGGAAAAGAAAAAATGACTCATCACTGCTCATGACACTTGACAGCTAGTCTGTTGAAAACAGATTTTTTTTATTTTTTACTTCTATTGCTGCCAACCTGAAGTAATTAACTGTCAACAAATAAAGTAATTGCAATTTAGTTTACACAATTCCTTAAGAACATGTGCTATTTTATGATTAACTGCACCTGGCTTGGTAGGTAGTCTATATAAGGTTACTTAACAAAAGTAAAGTAGGGGTTTAGAGGAAAGGATGATTTTTTTCTAAAGTAATACTTTTGACATCGGACCCAGGTAGAAAGTTTGGTACAATTTGTGTCTATTCTATCCAAATATTTTTGTAGGTGCCATTAATTGGACAATATTCCTTCAATATTACTGACATTCTGATAAGCAAATCAAATTAGGGATTAGGATGTAAAGCCAAATTGAATGTGGTTTACTGAATTAAAAAATAGAGGCAAACTACTATTTGTCCGATGTTTCCAAGAGAAAAAACCTTTTAATATGTACCTGCCCATATGTATTTTGGTTCCATGTATTTACCTACAAACCTCTGTAGTCCAACTATGGACCGTAGAGGCCATTGATGAATGCAATCCGGTCAACATTTGTACACTACAAGCAATTGGGGAACACCACTTGGCCTAATGTGTTTGTCTTTGGACCGTGAGAGAAAACCAAAGGTCCCTAGTTAAACCCAGCAAGCATGGGGAGAACATGCACACAGACTCCGAACCACTAAGTCACTGTGCTGCCTTTACTTATGTATATAATTCTTAAAATACAATGAAGAAAATAGGAAACTTATTTAAACACCTTGACCCTGACCAGTTATTAAGGATGCTGTAAATGTATTCTTCAGCACTGCATGTCCATGAGGCCTGGATTCATTCTGTATATTACAATTTCTCCTCAATATATCTCTTTATTAGCACCTGACAACTACAAACTTACTCAATGTCTTCAAACAGGAAGAAATTTGGCAAAAAAAACAACAACAAAAAAGAATTATACTTAATGCTCCCCCTATGAGGATTGATAAAGGATATATAGACAGTAGGGAATAAATTTCCTATCTTTATATGAGGACATTCAGGTCTCAAAAAGTTAATGAATGTGGTTTATCTTTGTCTTGGGAGGAACTGCTTAATTATTTACTCTTATTGCATGAATATAAAAAT
>CM059205.1:25348246-25425746 GCA_030347435.1 Clarias fuscus
GGATCAGTTTGATTTATTTCTTTTTATTAGTTTGACCCGCTGGTCCAGACTCATTTTTAAGGACCCATGTTTTAGCTGTGGTGTGTCCTCTGTAATGACACAAACAATTGTTGCAATAACAAATGTTGTAAAACATGGAAGGAACACTGTGATTAGTGTAAGATTTGAGATCAGCAGAGGATTGCTGGAATATTGAAATGCAAGTTATTTTTATTGTTGTTATTATTATTATCCAAAAAAAAAATCTAATTCAATAACAATGTGTACCAATAAAAATGTTTTAATGTCTATCTACTGTACACATGTATTGAATCACACATGTATTGTGTGTGTGTGCATGTGTGTGTGTGTGTGTGTGTGTGTGTCTGTGTGTGTGTGTGTGTGTGTGTGTGTGTGTGTGTGTGTGTGTGTGTGTGTGTGTGTGTGTGTGTGTGTGTGTGTGTGTGTGTGTGTGTGTGTGTGTGTGTGTGTGTGAGGTGTCCCTAGAAAGATGGGTAGAAGAGAAGCCCGGGCATGACAGAGGAACAGCTGGTGTTTTACTGACGGATGTTCCATCATAGAGTGTGCCCTGTCTGTCTGGTTCCTGGCACATAACACCCCAGTCTCCACACCAGTGCTTATGTAACAGCCCTAATGAGAAAATCGAGAGGACAAAAGAGCTGGGTGTGTGTGCTTGTGTGTACTGTTTGTTCAGGACAATAAGAAAACTTCCCGGCTTCTCTATCTTCCAAGCCTCACAACAAAACCTAATTAAGCTTTGTTATGTATGAGCAAAAAGTAGAAAACGGAGTATAAAGCCAGTGGTGTAGTGATGCCTGGAGGGATGAGTATACTGTAAATTTGCCCCCCAACTTTTTAAAAGTGGCCTGTCGAGCAAAGGGGAAAAAAATGCCCTGTGTTATAAAGAGTGGCATGTAAAACTACTCTTGCATACTGTATGTAAAACTTCTCTTGGCTGTCGTCATCTGAGCTGCAGCTGTCTACTGTAGCAGCACTCGTGTAGCACTGCTCCTGTCACAATGGACAGAGTATTATTGTGTGCATATAGTAAACCAAATCAATACCTTCAAACCCTACGAAAATTGGATTATAGAAGAACAATAATGTGTAAGACATAGTTGTTCAATTATGACAGCCCAATGTAAGTAGTTATTATCATCTACTGCTTTATCTCGTTGACGATTTTGCCACCAAACAAGGGTGAAAGGAAGGAGATTTATAATGGACATTTATAGTGACCAATCAGAGGAGCAGAGACATCAGCCAGCCTCCTAATTGTCAAAAATCAACTTGACGATGAGGACGTATTGAGCAAAGTTTTCTGACTCACATGCACAGGGCTTTTTTTTTTTGTTGTTGTTATAAGTTTGGAGATGCACATGCTCACTGAGTATTGAGACAAATGTGTTTCGATGTACAAAACTTTTGACAGTAATGTAACTCCACAGTCAGAGTGTCAGGGAGGACGGACATTAGGTATACAGTACGTAGTGCTGACTGAAACATAAGTAAGTATACGCAGTACGCCTCCACACACTGTCACTATACAGCTGAATATAGCCAAAAATGAACAAAATAAAAAGTCAAATATCAGACAATTAAGATAATCTGTCCTTAAACATAGAAACTACATAATAAGTTTTTTGTTGTTGTTGTTCTTTAAAGTTAAGCCTCTCAGATGTATGCCTATTATTTAATCCCAGCATGATTGTTTCAGAAAGACAGAAAGATCCTAAAACTGAAAGTTCAAGATTTTACCCAGTCACTGGAGAAGAGATGTGATGTGGATTTCAGGGGGGGGGGAGGGGGGGATTTTGGAGATTCATTTAAAAGAAATGTGATCATCCATGAATAAAGCAATTTAGTGTATCATGATAGAAAAAAAAAAACAGAAATATCAAACTGTCTGAGACGTTACCTGAAACGAACCTGCTCTCTTTTCCCACATGATGAGCACAGCTGGATGCCCCTGGGGAGCTCTGAAGGTTGTCTCTCCGCATTGTGCTTCTGAAATTGGTAATGAGCAAAGACAGAGAATAGGGCAATACTTGTCTCTGGGGCGTATTTGGACACACACACAGTCCTACCACCCTGACCATGTGTGTCCCTACAGTATCGAGAGCAGTTCAGGACAACAGCCTGCATAATGCCGGGGAGCTAAACAATATCCTGAGTGATGCCACACTGCAGCTCTGATCTGACAGTTTAAGTTGTGAGAGATGACTCATGAGCTGCTGTTCCCCTGCAGTGATCTAGGATGGAAGCATCTTTCCGACTTTTTTAACAACCAACCAAGTTTTTTTTTTTTTTTTAAAGCAGATTCGAACATTTCCCATTTTTAATGGGTGCAATATTATATTATCTCTGCTTTTGCATCTCCAGCTCTAACGTATGCGCCTGATATTTCTCTTTATTAGCATAGTTCAGATTTTTTGCCAAGTGCCCCTCCCACCATATACACACCCACTCTATTTTTCAAAAGACTTTAATTAATCTAAGAGCTGCTGTGTGTGGAAAGTAACATCTTGAGAATGAGGATCAGGAGGAGAGAGAGAGAGATCGAGAGAGAGAGAGAGAGAGAGAGAGAGAGAGAGAGAGAGAGAGAGAGAGAGAGAGGCTGACTTATTTATCTTAAAGACAGGACAGCACGGACCACCCAGGACATTGATGATGTGACGATGGAGTTAAAACAAGCTTTCGACTACATTTTTCATTTTCACAGCTCTCAGTTCATGGTCAGACCATATGCACCTATGGAATCTTTCTCTGAGCTGCCAGTTGACCCTGAGCTGTCGGTTAAATTTTACATTCACACCATATAGCCTCCTGATTGGCAGTGTTCCAACCACACATTACTGCACTATAGACTTAAATAGTAATAATTAGACCAATCATGATTATGGAATTGTGGCTGGCAAGTGACGGTACACATCATTTCTGGCTGGAGAGGTTGAGGTGAACCTCAGCCTGTAGCTGTAGCTGCCTGTAAATTTCACCATTTCAGAAGAGTCAAATTATTGGACTGAAACAAACAAAGAAAAAATGAAGGAGATTTAAAGTAATTGGATCTGGGTTAAGAACTCTTCTACAAAACCTGGAAACATAGTGCTGAACCATCAACTTTGTGGAAGAAATGTGGTCGGAAAAAATCATGAATGGAAATCACTTTGACACTTGGTGAAGTTGCTTGGTTAAAAATCAACAGTAAGCTAGCTTTGTTTAATTGTGAAAGTATGAGCTTTTCCATATGCAAGTTTATCATCCCTGCCACAAATTGTAAAAGAGTGGTTCTGGAAGCATGAGGAAACATTTTCACACATGAACTGGCCACCACATTATATGCTGTAATCAAGCTAAAGGTGAAGGTTTATTATTATTATTATTATTATTATTATTATTATTATTATTATTATTATTATTATTATTATTATTATTATTTGCCAGGCAGTGTGTATTAAAACTTTATCAGGTTTTAGTGAGCCCAGACGTAAACTCCAGTAAATATGGCTACTGAACTCAACATATTGTATTTACAAATAGCTTTTACTGTATACCAAAGCGTAATTATTGAATAGACTAATTATTTTGTAGTGATTTCATTATTTTAAAAAAGCTAAGAAATTTCATTACCATTATATATTTATACTGTAGCTTCTAAGAATTAATAGCATTACATTAGAACAAATAATAGACACTGGGATATTAGATATTAGGCACAGGGTGACACTAAATTGTATATTTGTCTCTGTGATTCATGCAGTGCTGAGATATGTTCAAACTGAGCTTTACCACTAGGACTCATCATTTGGATACTAACATATTGCGCTAGGGATATATGTATTTTATTTTATTGTATTTTTTTTTTTGAGAAGGGGTTGTTTGTTTGTTTGTTTGTTTGTTTGTTTGTTTTTTGTTTATTTTCATAATTTCTGGATATTCTAGATTGTTCTTTCATATGTAATAACAAAATGGCAATAATAATAATAAGAATAAAAATAAGAATAATAAAATCCTAAAGCAGGGTGTTTTCATAAAATATATCACTTTTTTTATCTTTCTTTTTCTCCATCAGTGTTGTTCAACTTGATTCCTGTGGGTCTGAGAATAGTTGCTATCCAGAGCACGAAGACGGGCCTCTACGTTGCCATGAACAGTGAGGGCTACCTCTACACTTCTGTAAGTTAAATTGTATCCATATATTATTCTGCTATGACATTCACGTTGCCACGTTTCAGCTTAGTTATATTTAATATTGAATTTGGCCAGCTTTCTTTATTTGTTCATCATCCATTATTCCTTTATGCACTGGTGGCACTGGTCATGGAATGGTTAAGGCTTTGGGATACTGAACAGAAGGTCGTGGGTTCAAGCCCAACACTTCTAAGCAACTATTCTTGCGTCCTTGAGCGAGGCTCATAACACTCTCTGCTCCCAGGGTGCTGTATCATGGCTGATCCTGCACTTTAAGCTTCCTAACAGTCTTATATATACAAAGAAAATGATTTTAGGGGCTCCCAAGTGCAGCGGTAAAGTGTTCATTCGGCACTGTCATCCGGATTTCAAGTCCGATTCTTGCGTAATGTTACAGCCAGTTTAATGCAAAACAAAAAATATAATTAATGGACCATAACAATAATTAAATCAGGTCTACTAAGACGAAATTCAGTTCAGTTGTTTGTTATCGTGGAGACATACCTTTACATTTTACTCATTAAGATTTAGTTGCTAATGCAACTTGGAGGTAAGGACATTCTATCTGCCTATCTAAAAAGAAATAAACATTCACAATTATTTGTCAAAGCAATACGATCTTGCCACTATAATAAACAATGAAACCACAAGCATGTCTCAAGCGGATGTGATTGAGAGGACAAATTCACACAAACTTATAAATCTATGACTATACCTTGAGGGGAAACTTCAGTCTTTATCAGTAACATCATATATTTTTATATTGTGTTTCCCACAGATGTGAAAGAGACACTCTAGTATGTTTAATATTTTTATAACATCAAATATAATGAATATTACAAATAAATGTGACATATTAGAAATAACGACAAACCCGCTGCATACGATTGACTTAAGATTGTTATTGGGTTTGCCAGCTCTCTTTCTCTACTTCTTCTTTTTCTTCAACTCCCTTTGATACAAAGCTCATGCCGCACTCATGTCACAGCCGTAAAGGAAACAAATCATCATGCTGTTGTCTGTTAATAAATAAATAGTGATGTTTATGCAGTGAAATATATGCATGTGTTTATCAATACACAAAAGTATCACCTTTCACCAAAGCCAGTAACAATACCAAAGAGATAATCAAAATGTGTCTAGAGGCTGTTGAAAAGTGTTGATCTAATAACCTAATAAGAGTTGTACAGTTCAAGACTGAATTAAAGATGATGGCACCAAAGAATGATCTGAGTCCATGAAGATAAATTGAAACGTATTCCCTTATGTGCTTGTTCTCGGTCACTGAAGACAGAAGTGGGTTAAATCCATACACACTTCAAAGGAGAAATAATCGTCTGTATGAACTACAGTCAGAGCTGCTGGGCATGCCAACTATGGATATCCTACCCAAACATGAACTTATACAGACACAATTCCATGTAACTACATTTACATTTACATTAAGGAATTTGGCATTCACATTTAGGCATATGTCACATGCATTTGTAATATCAATTAAACTTGATCATCAGTGTTGGGTGTAACACGTTGCAAAGTGTTAGAATACTTGGATTACTTTTTGATGTAATGAGTAATCTAACGCCTTACTGTAGGTGCACCATTTAAGTACTCAGTTATTTAGTTATATTTTCAAATATGTAATCCGTTATTCAAACAAATTTATGTAAACCGTGAGCCAGACAGCAGTGATTACGTTAATGTGTGTGTGTGTGTGTGTGTGTGTGTGCGCGCGTGCACGTGTGCATGCGTGCGTTCTACAAGTCCCTATGAACAAGTCCATATTTTAAAAGAATAATAGTTCAGTTCTGTGTTTTAAGAGCATGTGCACTTGAATTTAAATCATTCATTATTGTATTTAAAAAGCCTATTGCTTTATTTTGAAATGTGTTTGTGTTTAAGTATGTGGTGTACTGTATATAACTGTAGTGCAATAACTTGAAGTCTCTGTGGGAATATGTACTAGAATACCCACTTTTACATGTTCCTTTATGTAAGGCTGTACAATAAAGGACTGGAGGTGGGGCAGGTGTTTGTTATTCCTGCTGTTAGTGGTTTACAGATTAGGTCTTGACTAAAACAACATGCATTAGGAATCACAAAGGAGTTTTCATTTTCTGCAATGGAAAAGTACTCTAACTTGTTACTTATATCAGAAGGTAATGCTGTAATGTAACTGATTACCTTTAATGACAGTAATTTTGTAATGTAATTACTTACTTTAAAAAGTAACGTCCCCCAACACTGTTGATCATATTAAATATACTAGACTTCAGTAGTGTCTATTTAACATCTGTGCGAAACACACTATAGAAATGTATGATGTTGCTGGAATTCCATGTAACTAAGTGAAAATGTTGCATTCATACTAAGAAGTTAGATGGAAGTGTTTTACCTTGATGCATCACATTCTGGATATAATGAGTCTATAAAGGCTCAATGTCTTTACTAGGCAAGAACAAGCCTAGTTATGCATACTATAGGTAGAGAATTACAACCAAATAAATCTTAAATCTCATTGTAAAGTATATTGAGAAAACTTTTTTCCTTTTAATTAGTCCCCTGTAACTCACCATATAAAGGTTTTTCTTCTTTTTTTTTTTTTGAAGGTAATGCCATCATTGTTTATGAGTATTTTATCTGTAGGGCTAGATGCCATACTCTTCAAGTGTGTCTGCCTTTAATCACTCATTTAGATTCCCATTAGCATTTCAGAGCGAGTTAATAGCCAGTTAATTGCTATTTTTTTTTTTTTTTGTTGTTGTTGTTGTTCCTGTACTCCTGGACATTTCTGGAGTGACAGAGCTATTTTTATCTTTTTTAGCTCGTTTTTGAGGTAATCGCAATTTAGGATTTTATGCAAAGACATTGAGCATCATGACAGGGAAAAGAGTATAAAAGAAAGGGGGGAATTAAGAATGAAAGTAAGGACTGTGAATAAAGTGAATTTTTTTGCTCACAGATGGAGAAAAGAGGTCAGACACTTTTTTTTGAAGGGGTTTTCTCTATTTTTTTTCTCACCATAGCTGTCGTGGTTCTTTCCCTTAGTGAAAAGTGGGTCGTCTTATTTCTGCTCAGAGATTATAGAATAAAGTCGCCTTTTTATAGCTTCTCATCCCCATATCCCTTTCTGAGTGTATTGTAATTAATGACATTATCCAGCACATTGTTACATCATGGTGTGTGTGTGTGTGTGTGTGTGTGTGTGTGTGTGTGTGTGTGTGTGTGTGTGTGTGTGTGTGTGTGTGTGTGTGTGTGTGTGTGTGTATGTGTGTGTGTGTGTATGTGTATGTGTGTGTGTGTGTGTGTGTGTGTGTGTGTGTGTGTGTGTGTGTGTGTGTGTGTGTGTGTGTGTATGTGTGTGTGTGTGTGTGTGTGTGTGTGTGCGTGTGTGTGTGTGTGTGTGTGTGTGTGTGTGTGTGTGTGTGTGTGTGTGTGTGTGTGTGTGTGTGTGTCAGAACAGCTTTAAAATGCCTTGGCACCAATACACTACAAGATCACTCTGTGAATGGACTGGATTGATGAGTAAAGATCTTTCTGCCCAGCGATATTTCTTCATGTGGTGTTTTAATGATGGTGTTGGTTATTTTGTCTCTCTGCCAAAGAATCTCGTCATTCTTTCACTCTTTTTCTTCTGCATACTCTGCAACTTTGTCTCTCTTCACTTTCTCAGTTTGCTTTGTACAGCAGTAATGGGAAGAAAAACTAAGTAAGATACTGTACCACTAATGCTATTAAATGCCCAGATTATAATTAAGTTAGAAATTATCATTATAATATTAATGCATTTAGGCAGTTTCTTTAAAAAGGTCTATGGTGGAACAAAATGACATACACACAGGTAATAAATTATAGAAGGAGAAAATAAGCGTCATAGTAAGGTGTTGGTCCACCACAGGCCACCAGTGCACCTTAGGGTGCATTCTCTACATCTCTGAAACTTTTCTGGAGGTTTTTAAAACTTCTTTGAAAATATGTTTATTGTATTTGTGTATGATGTATTTATCTCACATATGATTCTAAACTGTCCCATACATATCCAGTGATTGAGATCTGGTAGTTGTAAAGGCCATGCGATTTACATCCTTATATACTGAGTGAACTATTCATTGAGCCTTCGTACACTGGGGCATTGGCAGAGTCATCTTAGAAAGGATCACACCCTTTGCATATGATAATAGAATGAAAAGGATCAGACAGAAGAATTTCATATTGATTTGCAAAGATTTACCTTTTGCTCCAAACCATTCCTGCAAAATCACTCCAACAGCATAAGAGGACATGAAGTCCTTAAGTATATATTGTCTATAGTCTGTACATACTGGATATGAATGTCTAGATGTTCCGTATGTATATAAATATAAATAATGATGTGAAGCTCTGTGTCACTGGTGTGTGCTTGAAGCCTGGTGTTTTACCTGTAAAAGGCTGTTGGAAATTGCTTTTGATAAAAATAGTCCCAGTCCCTGTAACCTGACCCATTTTATTAACTTTGCTATGAGTAAAACTCTTCATAGACTATGGACTCAAAGAGACAAAGAGAAGGCAAGGTGAGATTGAAACTCTAAACTAGTAGTGACTAAACTTTTTTAAAGTGGGTCAGATTAGACCTGAGCATCAAATATTGTCTATTTATTATGCAAAGTAAAATAGTTACAACATGAAAACATGCATTCCCATTGCAGATTTAGGTCTCTTGGTGTTATAATAAACTCCAGGTGTCTGGGAAGGCTTTTCACTAGTTTGTGCTGTAAAAAGAAATGTGCTTCTGCTTCTGTCTTTCATCCTCTAAGTGCTTTTGCAGTGTGCATGATTTGTTTCGTAAGGTCTCCTGACATAAAGTTTCATAATTACCGTCTCTTGACATACAAGGCATATACATTTGCTCTGCCTCTCAGTAAAGTGTCGTTGTTTCCAGGGCTTTTGAAATCATCCATCCTCACTGTTAACTTTTTGTTTGTAGCCCCATCATTCAGAAAAAGAATTTTGAGCTGAAGAAAGAGAAAAATAATGGATTTTGCAAATTAGCTAACTTCCAATGTGTGGGCAAGCGCGTCACCTATTACAGTCTAAGAAAGAAGCCATGCCATAGTTAATGTCTGTCCATAGGCAGCATTTAGTCCTGGTGGCCATACTTACAGCACTCTGTTTTAGACCAACACACACACATGCACACACACACACACACACACACACACACACACACACACACACACACACACACACACACACAAATGATGAAAAGCACACATTTATACAAATTATGTTTTTTACTTTTACCCCTATATCTTCTGCAACACATATCTGTACTTTCTACTTCACTACATTTGTGCATACATTGTGACTCTTTTACGATTACTATAACTATAAGGCTACTGTAAGCTAATACAAGCTCAGTACTTTTGATATGTGAGTAAATTTTGTACTTTGTACTCGAGTACCTCTGCTTAGAGCACTGTCGTCTTACACCTCCAGAGTCCGGGTTCAATTCCCGTCTATGTGTGCATTGAGTTTGCATGTTCTCCCCGTGCTTGGTGGGTTTCCTCCCACAGTTCAAAGACCTACAGATTAGGTTAATTGGCGTTCCCAAATTGTAGTGTGTGAATGAGTGTGGCTCCAGGTTCGATTCCCGCCCCCCCCCCCCCCCCCCCCCCTCGGGAGCATTCCCAATTGCATGTATGTTTATGTGAGTGTGCATGCCCTATGATGGATTGGCACCCTGCATTGAGCTCTAAGTCTCCTGGGATAGGCTTCAGGCACCCTACAATTCTGTATACATGATAAAGTGGTATATGACGATGAGTGAGTGAGTGATATCTCTACTTGTACTCAAGTACAGGATTTGTCCATTTCTAGTTGCTAACATATTCAAATACAGCCACAGAAAGACAATCAAGTGTCCATATTCTCATCCGAAAAGCCTGACAGATTGTGTTTAGTCAAACCCTTGCCAATAAACAAGGTGAAGTATAGCGAGTGTAGAATTCTACCAAAATTATTATACATAAAATGTGGATTAATGATGAATAAAAAGCTTTAAAAAGCAACTGGTGACACAGACCACAACAAGCACAAAACAATTATATAAAAACTGAATCACCATGGCATCACCAACTGATTTGACTTCCCAATAAATGAAAATGAAATAGCAAATGATTTGTGCAAATGAGTCTGTAATTTATAATAATTGTAACTGGCCACTGTTTCACTGCAGAATGAAAATGACTTTCAGATTAATTACTGACTTGGCAAGGTCCATGGAGGACATTGTGGAAAAGCTGCAGCTCAGAGTAGAAACAGTGCATATAATCAATATTATTACTAATATGTAAAGCAGCTGTGCTTGTGCTCCACCCACACTTTCAGCATCTGGTCTAATGATTGCTTTACTCCAGAACGACTGCAAAAGTCAGATTATGATTTATATCATTAAATAACTTCAATGTGACTGAGAACTGTGGGCATGAATTTACATTTTGAGTCATTCACTCGAACACACACATGCATTTTGCTCTTAGATAGTATACATGTTATGTGCATTTCCGCATGATGCTTTGAATAGTTTCTGTATATCTGATGAAACAGGGCCGGAGAGTAAGTTCTTGTAAGGAATGCCGGATAAGGAAATCCACTGCATAAAGCCAAAATCCAGGTTTCCAAAATGTCAGACATGACAACCAATTACCAAGGCAACAAATCCGAAAGCAAAATTGAAATAACAAAGTACAGATCAACAACTGTGGCCCGAAAGGACAGATTTATTAATGCTTCTCCATGATGGAGTTGACAACATGGCAAATTATACAGCAAAATAATCAGACTAGTTATAGTGTTCATATCAAAGTGGTAACATTTCCCAAGCAAAACGTCTGGCTTTTCCATGTTGGAATGTTTTCACTTCATTTCTGTAGAAATATTTTATGCTGTATATTCTGTAAATTGGTCTACTGTCTATAGGGAGAATCAAGTAAATACGTAGATATACAATTATTTAGTCTTGACAAAGAGAGGCTAGAACTAAACTGATCTTTCCAGTTATTATAATATGCTTTATACAGTAATCACTTAACAATTTTTTAAGCTTTTTTTTCTTCTTCTTTTTTTTTTATCTTTTTTTTTTTTGGCTACACTGTCAACAGTGATGTTCAGACTACATGTACCGCCCAAATGGTAGCCAAGGTTATGACTTCATTGCATAAATATTTATGATAAGCAGGACATCAGATAATGCAGCACAGCGGCTTGGTGGTTAGTACCGTCACCTCATACTGTACCTCTCCGATCTGTGTGTAGAGGAGTTTGCATGTTCTCCCAGTGCTTGATGGGTTGCAGTGCAGGTTGGGTTGTCACCTTACTTACAGCTTGTAATTTTTCCAGGATTTCTCAATTGTACCGTTTCCTCCAACTTCACAGAAATATAGTTGCAATTGTTGTGCAAAATTTTGTTACAATGGACTTGAACGTGTGTGTGTGTGTGTGTGTGTGTGTGTGTGTGTGTGTGTGTGTGTGTGTGTGTGTGTGTGTGTGTGTGTGTGTGTGTGTGTGTGTGTGTGTGTGTGTGTGTGTGTGTGTGTGTGGTGCTCTGTAATGGACTGACGTCCCACTCAGGGTGTGTTTCTTCCTCCCACCCGGTGTTCAAGGAATGGATCCACTGCGATCCTGAAGAGGCTAACATGGTTACTGAATGCAGACCAAAGAATACGCTCAGGGACAGTCTGGTGGAAAACAATGCCTGTGAATAGTGCCGTGGGAATGTGGTTTACCATGAATTTGAACCTCACTGAGCTTCCGTTGTTGCACTATTCAGCAGGAAAAGGAGTGACTGGCATATTAGTAACCAAAATAGAAGAGGCATATATATACATATTCTTGGGTGCAATACATCTGGATGAAACCATCAGCCAAGTAACATCTCAAATACAATAACTGTGTGCACTTTATACAGCATCTTTCCCTTTTATTATTGTATCTCTCTCTCTCTCTCTCTCTCTCTCTCTCTCTCTCTCTCTCTCTTTTACTCATACTCATTCACCATCCCTCATTATCTTAGTCTCCCTCATTTAAATGCAGGAGGTGCAGGTTGCAAGATAAGGGATCACCTTAGGTCACATGACCAAACAGAGTGAGGTATGAGGAAACTAGAGAGAGGGGGGATTCCTCTGTATGCTGCATTGGTATTGCAAAAGTGCTGCAACTTGGGTACAACATCAGTCATGTCACAGTGCATGTCACAGTGCATGCGCACACACACACACACACACACACACACACACACGCACGCACGCCCGCACACACATACACACACACTCCTGAATCCATTCCTGCACTTTTCATTCTGATGATTCAGTACTTACAGCGTGAATAATGTATTGCACTGGAGTTTAGTCCCAGTGCAGTTAGCAGTTTAAGAGCTGTAATGTGTATTCAAACACTACCTTGTGTATCGGCTCGGAGCAGCTGTGGCACTGGCAAATCAAGCTGGGGAGTTATCTGCACATGGGGACAGCACATCAATAATAACGCAGACTGTGTGTGTGTGTGTGTGTGTGTGTGTGTGTGTGTGTGTGTGTGTGTGTGTGTGTGTGTGTGTGTGTGTGTGTGTGTGTGTGTGTGTGTGTGTGTGTGTGTGTGTGTGTGTGTTCAGCTTAGGAAAAGGACACATGCCTGTCTTTGACAAAGTTATGCAAGTGTCTTTTCTGGTGTGTGTTATTTGTGTGCATGTGTTATGGAGAGTTGTCAGGATGATTGCTCTCTCTCTCTCTCACACACACACACACACACACACACACACACAGACACACACACACACACACACTGTTGTTGTGACCTTCTCTTTTCAAAATCATACATTCGTCTTTCTGTTTGCTAGGTCAGCACTCTCTTCTTTATCTAAACACACACACACACACACACACACACACACACACACACGCACACACACACACACGCACACTATACGCTTGCTCTACATTACCTTGTTTTTTTTTTTTTCTTTCTTCAAAACCTTTGCAAAAATTAGAGCAAAAAAAATGAAACTCTTCTCTGGGAGGTAAACAGAAGCAAAACTTAAAGTAAGTACAGTGTGCAGGAGAGACAGTGAGAGAGAGAGAGAGAGAGAGAGAGAGAGAGAGAGAGAGAGAGAGAGAGAGAAGGAGGGAGTGATCGAGCAAGAAAAGTAGGGAGGGGGAAGCTGCACGCTCGCTGTCTTTGGAAAATCCCCAACCTCCCTGTAGGTTCCGCCAGTCAAGGTGAAAAGCAGAGGACACACACGCACACACGCCTCTCCTGCTGTTTCTGGGTCAGAGATGCTGAAACATGCAGATGTTCAATCAGGCCTGCTAAATCCTAAGAAACCCAGTAACTTTTTTTAACTAGTGTACAATAAGCTTTATGTTTTAATCAATAGTTTTATCTTATAAACAATAATTATCTATTATTAGCTAGTATATACTAAGTATATACAGTTGCAGTCCGAAGTATGTAGTATGTAGTGAACATGAATGTCATGTCAATTATTTCTTTGAACTGGTCTTTTCCATGGAGCAGAATGACTAAAGAACATCTTTAACAGAAGTTTCTTCTAAATTTTTACATTTATTCCAGGCTTTCTGAGATCTATACAGCCACTAATATTTGTTTGAATGTCCCTTCCTCTTCCGCAGGCACTCTCGTTCATCAACCAAACTTCTGATAAAGTTCCTGTTGGGTATCTGACCTTTGTTTTTGGACGAATGGTAACGTAAAAATGAATTTATTGGTTTCCTGGCATGGAACCCCCTTTAAGCACAGCCTAAATATTTAATAGAGTCAAAACTCCAAAAGCTTAATGTATAGCTTAAACCTTCATCCATTGTTTGTGTGACTATTGTTTTGGAACAGCAAATTTCATTCTAATTTCAACCGTTTAGCTGATAATTTGAGGTAATGAAGAATTGTTCTTTATTCCATCTACTTTGTTCAATGCACCAGATCCACTGGCATCAAGACAGCCCTAAAGACCTGATCCTATCACTGCCATGCCACACTTTTCTTGAGATTAAATGCCATTCCATGGTGATGTAGAACTTGCTTCACTGTAGACAGAGATACTGGCACTCCAGCAACTTTCAGTTCATGGCAGGCTTGTCTCCTGGTGGTTCCTGGGTTGTTACTGATCATCCAAACCAAGTTTTTCTCAGCTGAGGGTGACAGATTGATCTCCCTTAGAAAACCTCCACTCCAAATAAGTTACATTCTAACCTATAATACTTATATACAATTGTTTGAACTGATCTTGCAATCTGCATTTGTTTTGAAATGGCTCAGAGAGACATTTCCTGATTTCCTCTTTCACAGATATGCATTGAGCTCCTTAGACTTTCCCTTTCTACTATGCGTTGGTCAATCCAGTGAGTGCTGTTAAACAAACCCCTTTTATGTTGACACAAGCTACCAGCTCTAGTTAATCATCATCACTAACAGGAAGTAAAAAAAAAAAAATCATAAATAAATAAAAACTTGTACTGCGATATATTGGGGCTTTCTTCAGTTAAATATATATAGAGTATGGTGTCCAATCATATAAAAAATATTATAAATATGTAAAAAAAAAATTAAAAACTGCGCACCGAATGCCTAATATTGCCATGATGTTCATGTTCACGACAATTGTATATAAACTTCTGACCTTAGCTGGACAACGATGAGGGGAAATTGTTTGCATTGAGAATGTGTAACCTTTATCTAAATTAAACCATGAAAATGAAAAGTTCTTCTGCTTAGATTTGCATATTTTTTGGATATATGATATATATCAAATATATTATTTGAGAGGAGAGAGGGGGCTACTGTGTGGGATGACTTTTACACACACACATGCACGCACACACACACACACACACACACACACACACACACACACACACACACACACACACACACACACTAACAGAATCTCTGCTTTCTGACACAGCCTCTGGATCTTTAATAAGGAACCTCTAATAAAACTTGCTTTTGCTTTACCTGCACGCACATCCATGTGGTCACAATGTTATAATAAGCAGGACATGCACACTGAGAGTGAGCATGGGAGATGAGTACCCATAATCCTGTAGCACATGAGAGAGAAGAACCATTGGCTTAGTTGTGATTGCGTCATGCTTGGCAGACAAAGCACATGCGTACAACTCAGATATCAAGGCCTTGCTTATTTATTAAGTTAAAATATATGTAAAAAATTAGCTTGACTTGCGAAACGCTCGCAGACCAAGTTACTCGCATATACAGCATATACCCTGTCAATCAAAAGTTTTATTCCTGGCATTCATTGTGTTTTATTACACACATTTACAGTGTACTTATTATTATTGCCAAAGAAGAAACAAGATCTTATAGACGAGTAACTAAATAAGGAAAGCTGAATCATTGTGGAACTGCTTAACTGCTTGCTCTCAGATCCTAATGAGACTCTAAATGAATTAAAGTTAAGAACACTTGGAGGATAAATCTATCAGACCTGTAGCTTCAAATAAATTATTATTATTATTATTATTATTATTTATTTATTTATTTATTTATTTATTTGAGCATTAGACATGCGTTGGTTTAGATTTAAAAAACACAACAAAAACTTTATTTAATTATTTTTAACCTCTTGCTCATGCAGCATCAGGGAGCTACAGTATTGAATGCACATTTTGGAAATGAACTGCAACATGCCATTTTAGCTTATAAAAGAGAAGAAAAAAGAAAAAAGAAAATCACACCAAAAAAAATCCTTTTTTGGAAGACTACATTATTTGCAATTAATACATTTTTAAGCAATGACTGAAGACCTATCTGTTTATTAGATATTTGGGTTGATTCCCACCTAACCCAGACCCCGGAGGTGCAAAGTGACAGTGCTAACCACTACACCACCAAGCCGCCCAGTACTTATTTAGTAATTTAGTAATGAGTGTAAGGATCTATCCTCTGATGGGAGCTTTAAAGCACTTTTGTAAGTTGCTCTGGATAAAAGTGCCTGCCAAATGCCTAAATGTAAAAGGTGAATTATTTTGGATGTTTATGGTTACTAAGTGCAACAGCACTAATGGTCATAAGCAAAATCCATAAAATGAAAAAAGAAGAATGGTTTCATTTTAGCCCATACTGTAATTTTATGTAGCCACTTAGATTTTATGTCTATTTTTCAACCCGTGTTGCTGACACATCTATAACACACTAACAACTCCAGTGATTAAGAAATGGTTTTCCTTTTCTTTTCCCTTTTTTCTTTGCCCTCAACTATTCCATCAGGCCCACTGCTTTGTCTATCAGAGATCATGACAGCAAGCTCATCGTCATGTCAGAGCCTTGCTGCCTTGCTTTAACTGGCACATGAACATGCCACCCCACCATCTGCACATTACTGCATCAGTTAATATACTGGGCCTACACCAGGCAACCAGAATCCAATTAGTGGAAATCTCAGCTGTGAGAGGAAAGTGAAGCAGAAAGTGATTGACGGTGTAAAGGTGTGTGTGTGTGTGTGTGTGTGTGTGTGTGTGTGTGTGTGTGTGTGTGTGTGTGTGTGTGTGTGTGTGTGTGTGTGTGTGTGTGTGAGAGAGAGAGAGAGAGAGAGAGAGAGAGAGAGAGAGTCTGAGTGAATAGAGGCTCTGGTGTAATGTTGGCTCATGGCTCATCAGCAGTCGGAAGGCCCAGTGAACAGTGTGTTGGATAGTGCCACCTACTGCCCATAAATGATAATGCAGTTGGCATTACAGGAATTAAAAAGATAAAATATTACATACACACTGTAAAATCCCTAGTGTTGATTTAAACCAACAGTGTTGGTTTATAGAACCAACTCTATAAACACTGCATTATGTTAATTTAACACTCTCTGGGCATTTTGATGTGTTTGAAAAATAAATTAATAAAAGTAAGTGCGTGGATGAAGATAAGCATGAGCACATGGTACCTTTCCCACTTTCGGGTTGTATGTGAACTATAAGCGGAACTTACTTCAGTACAATAATTTGAGTGTCTCGGGAGGGCTGGAGCCTATCCAAAGGGACTCGGGGTACTAGACGATGTACACCCAGGATGATACGCCAATCCTTCACACAAGCATACATACTCACCCACACTCAGTCACACACCATGGGCAATTTGGAAATGCCAATTAGACTACTCTGCATGTCTTTGGGCTATGGAAAGATCCCAGATTACCTGGAAGAAACCCATCAAAGCAAGCTCACGCACACTGACCCAGGGTGGAATTCAAACCCACAATCCCCACACTGCTAAGGATATATAAATTCTAATATCATCTCTGTCTAATCCACTGGGTTATTGGATGTCATGAACCATGTTAAACATTGAGTTACAAACTACAGTTAGGTATTTTATAATTAAATACTTAATTTTACTGCCATCAAAATGGATTTATGGTATCTGATACAGTATCTGACAAAACTGACAGCAAAGCATTTAGAGTAGAAACAATTATAAACATGTTATAATCACATTTTACAGCAATTACCACGATATGATGGCAATTCCTATTATTTTATAACATATAATATTACGCACATAACGCACCACTGATGTCACACAGCCTCCCCTGTGGATGTAGATGAAGAAAGCTAGACAGTGATAGAGAGAAACTATAACAGCAGGACAGCAGGGGCAGAGAAAGGATGACGAATGAACAGAATCAAAGCATGGGATGGGGTCCAAAAGGAACAAACTCATGAAGTAAGTTGAAGGATGCAGATTTTGCTTCCATGCCGCATTGTTTTTAAAGTGATTTTTCTTCTTCTTTTTTTTTTTCTTCAAATGAGCTCAGTGTGTTTGCTTGGCACCCCCCAGAGAACTGCTGAAGATCTGTTGCTCTTTTTTCATTGCTGGTTTATATAATCTTCTTGTCCCTGTCTCATCATACTTGCATGCACATTGTAGAGAGGGTCTTTATTACTAATGGACTCTGAGGGGAGCTTGTGCTTTAACAGGCCATGCTGGACCCTTTAGTGTTTAATGAGAAGGGAAGAGGGAGAGCAGGAACTCTGGCGCTTTTTCAGAGGATCCTAATTGCTGCCTAATAGACTCGTTCTGTGTGGTGTAAAAAAAAAACTACATACTACACACCTATACTCTCTCTCTATTTCTCTCTCTTGTCCTTTTTTTCTGTCTGTCTGTAGTGAGACATGGATTTACTTCAGTTAATTATTTATCATCTATACCACTTTATCCTGTATAAAGGGTAACAGGGGGAGGGGGGGGGGGCCCTGGATGGGGTGCCAATCCATCGCAGGGCACACACACATACACCCACTTAGAGACTCATTTACACATTCCAGGCAATTTGGCAACACCAATTAGCCTAATCTGCAGCACCCAGAGGAAACCCACCAAGCATAGGGAGAACATGCAAACTCCATGCACACAGACCTCGAGGTGGGAATCAAACAAAAACCCTGCAGGTCCAAGGCCACAGTGCTAACCACTAAGCCACTCTGCCACCCAGTTAATTACCTCATTACTAAATTAAAGGAGAATGAAGGTTTGCTAAACCCTTATTGTTTGCTTTCAGAGGTGTTTTACAGCAAGGAAAATATTTATGGGATAGACAAACAGTGTCTCAATCAATTAAATATGCAGATTTAATATAATGTAATGTGTGTGTAATTCTAGCAAATTAAGCATAATTTGTAGCTTTTTCTTTTTAAAAAAAGTTCTCATCAGAATTACAAACGGAAATAAATTCTGTTCGTGCAAACATATTCATATCATTTAAATGACATATTAATCCCCTTGCTGCCAGTGCACATGTTCCAAACAACTGAAAGAAGAAGAAAAAAGGAAATAGAGGAAGTGAACTCCTTATTCAGCTTCTCAGCTCACCAGTCACACCAAGGATCCCAATCAATCCTGAAAATTGGTTTGTTCCCTGACAAGGTTACAAAATGACAGCAAGGGGCTGGAGATGGAGGGAGTGAATGCAAGAGAGGGAGGAAAAAATGAAGAATGGTTGAAGAAAAGAGAGAGAGAGAGAGAGAGAGAGAGAGAGAGAGAGAGAGAGAGAGAGAGAGAAGCATGGTAAGAGCGAGGAAGAAGGAATGAGGAGAGTGAGATGTTAGTCTTTGGTTACTGACAGGCTCAGATCCCCCGCAGGGATTTACAGATTGGCGATGTTCAGTACTTTGTGGCCATAGAGGGAGATTAGTCCTGTGCCATGCTGCTGGACGAAAACCAGCTGAGTAACTTTGCTGGAGTGTAATATCTCATGTAGAAAGTGTAGTGAATAAAATGAGAGGAAGAGATAGACAGATAGATAGATAGATAGATAGATAGATAGAGAGAGAGAGAGAGAGAGAGAGAGAGAGAGAGAGAGAGAGAGAGAGAGAGAGTGTGCGTGTGTGTGCGCGTGTGTGCGCAATCATTTTTCATCATGATGAGCAGTGCCTAATTTGTAAATCACGAGTCTAGACAGAGATAATGCTGCGTTCAACTTAACTTACAGTATAAGTGGGAGATCTGACCTTGGAATCACATTATGCTTAAGCTTAGAGGTTTTCAAGCAACAAAGTGGACAATTTGGACACCTCCTTGATAGCATGTTAACAAGCTATGCAGTTAACATAAAGCTAACATGAGTTTGAAAGTTATTTACTTTCTCAGAACAGCACAGAGTACAGCCAGTGTTATGGATTTACCATTTAACATTTTACAAATGTGTCTATGTTGATTGATCTACAGTAATGTAAGTAGTATGATACACTAATTTAAAGAAATGAACTGATTTTGTAACTTACTCTTCCCGATGTGACTAGCCATATTGATTTGAAGTTAAGATTGAGGATGCTGTCTCGATTTTCCATTAAGTGAACATTTTCATTTCTGTAATCAGAGAGCCGAAAGTAAGCATTTTAGTCGTACATGCTGTAGCAAAATACCATCAGTGTGATGAACATGGTACAATACAGATATGACATTCCAGCTGTGGCTATGGAAAGACTGAAGGAAAAGCTTATGTGCTTAACCTCAAAACAAACATTTTAATTATTATGTCACTGCATATCATACTGCATAGCTGGGTATGTGACAAATAAAATTTACATTTTAATTTGATTCTATACAATACAATGTACACTGGAATATTCACTTTGAATCACAGGAAACAAAATACAATACCATATGACATACAGTTCAAGTATTTCATCACAAACATCACATGTTAAACACAAACATCATATTGTGAACATACAATACATGGCAAAGCCATTTTCCAGAAACAAGATTTCATTACACAGAACACAAAGTATTATAAAAGCACATTGCTCAAAAAATCTAAATACACCACAACACATTCATGTAACTTACAGAAACTATGCCTCTTTTGCTTTCTTTTAGTATCTTGTTCCATCCAGTCATATTTGTTTACTTCTTTTAGAAATGACAAGAAAGTCATATACATGATTTGTGAGCATATTTGACTACACCAGTGCACTTGCATTAAATGCTGTCATTTCCAGCAGCGTTTATACTTGGCAACTTGTCCTTCAGGCTTCTCTAACTGTTATTGCTACATTTATACAATATACTAGATATGCCTTTAAGTGTACCTTTAAGTGTATGTGTAGAATTTAATTGAACATTCATAACTGCATTTTAAAAATGTACAAGGCCATCTGTTGAATTTTTGAATGAACAAAAACTTACGTTACAGTGAAGTGTGAGGAATAAAGGTGTGCGTTTATTAAGTAGATTTCAACTGCACACTCGTGAACATGTATTTAAAAAAAAAGATGATAATTTGAGATGAATAATGCTTTTTTTCAAGGTTGATTTTTTTTTCTTTTATGATATAAGGGCATTTTGCATTTAATTATGTAATAAGTATTTCCTAAGTATTTTGTATTTGTGTATGTAAAACTACATACATACATACATACATACATAGCCATTGCAAGTGCATTAAAATATCCAAAAATGCAGAAGCTGTAATAAGTAGACAACTGGTAAGTAATTAGTAATTAGTGTATATATGTTTTTGTCTTGCAGGAACATTTCACACCAGAATGTAAGTTCAAAGAGTGCGTGTTTGAGAACTACTACGTGACGTACTCGTCCATCTTGTACCGGCAAACGCAATCTGGACGAGCCTGGTACATCGGCATCAACCGCGATGGACAGGTCATGAAAGGCAACCGTGTGAAAAAGACAAAAGGAGCTGCACACTTCCTGCCAAAACTCATCGAAGGTGTGGTAGACAATTTGCTAATATTAAACAGCATTTGTTTTACTATGATTTTTTTAAAGGATTTCATTCAAAAAACCTTTGATGGTTGCGATACAACGTTTTAGGTTTACTATGTTTACTATGTCATTCAAAACTGCTCTCCCTGTCAAAGTAACTGGCCATATTTACTGATTGTACCAAGATGTTCTGAGCCAGGTCTACCATTGCCATGGTTTTAGTCTTATACTCCATGGTAACTGTGATTATTTTGTAATAATCTCTAGCAAATCATTTTAGAATTGTGCCTCATGACATAGATAACATTTATACTGTTCCGCTATGACATTAAAACCAGTAAAGGAAATAACACTGATTATCTTGTTACAGTGGCACCTGTCAAGGAGTAGAATATATTAGTAACAAGTGAGTCAGTGCTGAAAATCAATCTGCTAGAAGCAGGAAAAACTATGACGAGTCAAACTGTGATGGCTAGATAACTGGGTTGGAGCATCTTTAAAACAACAGATTGCACTGGTTAGTACCTACCAAAAGTGGTCCAAGAAAAGGCAACCAGGGTCATGGGCTCCCAGCTCCCACTGATGTAAATGTGGAGTAACGGTTAGTCTGTCTGTCTGTCTGTCAGTCCATTATAGCTTTGGCCACTTCAGCAGCCATCACTGCGTTCACTTTATGGGTCATTGTCAAAGAGCGCGAGTTCCCTGGGTAGCTTGAGGGACCATAGCTGATGATGTCATGGCAAGCTCTGTAGAGGGTCATGGTTGAGCCGCTTTGAAAGCGTTCAGTGGAGGAATGGGTGTATTTGCCCACTGATAGCCTTGCCCCATTGACTCAGTCATTTCAGAGTCATGTATATTTTTTTATATTCCTGCTTGGATGCCACTTCCTTGTGATTGGCTGTTATGTTGTTCCAGTAGACATCCCTGTCTGCCTTCATCTACCTTCATACCATCTGATTCAACTGACAATAATGCTCAAAACTGGTGGCCTTGACTTCTTTTCATTCAGGCATTTGTCATAGATCCAGATCTGCATATAGACGGTGCATTCCACACATCTGCTTCTCTTCCTTGTCAGCTGGAGCACTAGAAATAATAATTGGCCAGGGCAACCTGACAAACTTGTTGGATTTCCGGGTCCCATAGTCATGCCCAGTCTGGCTTCAGCATTGGTGTAACTGGTGGATGGGCCCATTGGAGTCATAGCCCCGGTCAGGTGTGTACAAGGTAGTGGTCTGAGCTACAATCTGGGCCCTTCATTGCATCTATGTCAAAGAGCAATGATAAAAAATGGGAGTTCATCAGAAAATAATAGACCTGCCAGACAGGTTTCGCCCCAAGAACTAGTGTTTCGGGGGCTGCTGGAAGAGACTTTTTATGATGACAAGATCATTGGATGGGGTAAACTGCAGGTGAAGACTATTGTAGTTGATCTCGCCATGGCCAAAAACTCGCATTGTGTGTTCCCATCCAGTCAAATCAGGGTACAGAGTCCAACACGTGTTGTAATTAGTTGTAGAATTCATTGTTTGCAGTGTTCAGGCTGGTTTTAGAACATAGATTTTTTTTTTTAATGAGAGACAAAAAAATTAATAAATAAAACATACAGTAGATCATGAGAACTACAAAATGTAATTCTATTTCAATAACTAATATTTGCCTAATGTGGTTGCTTGTACTCTACATGGTGAGTCAGATTTCTGATTTTCGTGTAACAAGTTCAGTCATCTGGCCATTTGAGTAAATTTGGCCAGTAGCATTGTTCTCATCAGCATCCTAGAGAGTCCGTGCTGGTGCATCGGATTCCCTGAATGTGGTAACATGATCAAAAGCTGAGTTCCAGCAATTGTCCACTGTGGTTTCTTTTCATGCTCTCTCTGAGGGCGACACTCTTTCTTTATCCAGACTTGGACCGGCTGCTGCAAATGCCACAAGCGGACTTATTTACCTATTTGCAGACTTATTTGCTAATAGTATTTAACATATTTTTACAAGCCTTGATGTATTTAATGAAAAGTTCATGAGTAGTTTTGCAGTATTGTCTTTACAGGAATTGGGTTAAAACACAAACAAACACACACACACACACACACACACACTGTAAATGTGAAGTATTCATTATTTATTGCATAGATGTGCCATTTACAGTAAATACACTGCAGAATTACTGAAACTATAAAAAGGCACATCGAGTATAGTGTATGCTCTAACCTCTAATCTCTCTCTCTCTCTCTCTGTAGTGGCCATGTACAGGGAACCTTCACTGCATGACATCGGTGAACAGAGCCCACCACGGAAAACAGCCAAAACTTCAGACTGTCCTGTCAACAACGATGAAAAGAATGACCCTTTGCCTCCTAAAACTAGCGCCTCCTAGCAACTGGAAGATGTAAGACTGGAGCATATGCCAATACACAAAGGAAAATGGCATGGGCATGATACAAACAGTCAGTGCAGTCCTACTATTGATGCAGGGGCTCAATGAACCCTGCCTGATGGGCTCCTCTGTTCTTGTTACCGCCTTCCTGGGAATTTTTTGAGCAATAAGAACCCTGAGATACTCAGGGTTTATGCTTTAAGAGGAATATGAGCTGTGACACCATTCAACCACTATTATTATGAGTATTATTATTTTATTTATTTTTTGCTTTTGTCTGTGCCAGAATCAGTTTCAACCACCATCTCATGACACTGGAAGATCCTGACATTTGGCCACACTCTTTTGGAAGGATCTGTTCGTGTTGTTTGTGAGCATTCTGTGCAATCCACCTCCTGTATCTCTAAGCCGAGTGTAATTTCCACCTTGCCTCCTCTGCTGTTTGATTAGTTTGTGACATAGAGTCAATTTTCCACTCCACAGCACAGGAAAAACCCAGCATGTACTCCAGGGTACTATTAAAACACTTGCATGCCACACACACACATCCACACACACACACACACACACACACACACACACACACACACACACACACAAAGAAAGAAAGAAAGAAAAGAAATTTGCTGATTTAAAAAAAAAAACATGCACACAGGAGTAATACCGTTTCCCCTTCCTGTATGATAATGCTATAAAGTTATACACCCCAAGGAGCTAAAAAGCATTCTCTGCCCGTATACAATAGCACCAAAACTGATAAAAGTGTGTGAATGTGTGAGGGGTGACTCGTAACTGTGGAAACTGAGGTACATTATCATTTTCTTTTGCTTTGATTGGTTTTCCTCTGGATGCGGTGGGAGTAATATTCCTGCTGCTCTCCTTATTCCTGTTCCATTTTATCCTTTTTTCTTCTTTTTTTTTAAAGCTGTTTAAGGACCTTTAATTTGCTAAAGCAATCTGTTGGACACTTTCTTCTGTAGTCATGTAATCACTGCTTGACCACATATAACCAAAGGCAATTATTGGAAAACCAAGAAGAATGGAACAACAAGCGTACATTGTCATTTTAATATTATCTAACACACTCTTTTAATTCATATTTTTCCAAGTAACACTTTCACTGTTGATGTGTAATATGAGTGTTTCTTTTCTCCAAATAATGTGTCCAATAGTTTGTATACGTTGCCTAGCAGGGTTTTAAACCATAGAAACAATCGACTCCCCCTGGCCACGAAAGTCAATCCCTAATCAGAAACGTCTGCCTTAATTAGGGGCGAATTTCTTATTGATCGTGGTGATGGTGTTTTGGAGTAGCTGAAATAACAATATGTCTGGAATCAGCATCCTGAAATAATGTGCAAGATGAAGGCATAGAGGGCACGGAGAGGTGACGTGCTGACTGTAGATGTGAGGAGAGAATAGCAATTTCACAGTTTAGATCAATGCAATAATCTTCTCTAACTGCAGTAGAGAGGAATAGTGTAAAGCTGAATGAAAGATAACAGATAGCAGATAAAAGATTGCTTCACCAGTCTTAGGAAACACTTGCGTTTATTTATTGCACTGAAAAACTGTTAAACTATAAAAATCAAATAACACAGAAACAACAAACTCTAATTTGCTTTAGAGTTTGTAACTTTGAATTTATTTATAACTCTTACAAGAGCCTTCCAATAAAGCATTACAATAAGGAAAAAACATCCCTCTGTACACTCTGAAGGGCTACTGTAATTTAATCCTTAAAGTTCACTGGATTCTGTAATAGCTGCAGTTTCTTGCATACAATTTAACAAAACAAAACAAAAGTCATTAGGGCAAAGCAATTTCCTAATATTAAATTAAGGACCAATAGGGGCAACAAAAAAAATGTGGATGTTTTGATAACTAAAGGGAAAAAGCAAGATGCCTTGGAGGTTAAGCCTGATTAAGACCTAGTGTCCTGGTCTAATTAATGGCTTCAATTACATCGCTAAATTGTTCTTTTAGTCTCTCACACTCCCTCTTGCCACACTGTCTCATGTGCCCAAGGCACAGCTCATTATTTAATACACTTTCACAAATCAGACCATTTTAAAACCAAGGCTGATTTCAAGCACGGCTAATTGCAGAGGAGATTTACAGATGTTTTCAGGCTATGTAACTAGCTGAGATTCATCTACACTAATTATGCTTCAAAAATGAATATGAAAATGGTCTGGATTACTTTTTTATTATAAAAGGGTCTCTCTTGTTTGTAAAAGCGCTTTACTTAGGAGAGAATTTCAGGTAAATTCAGTAGCTGCTAAATGATTGTTGATGAAAGCTAGTTGAACCACTTTGGTTCATTAGATCACTTTAAATGTATGTCTGCATGCTTTACATGATTTCCCTGCTTTTTCTGCAACAAGTAAGATTGAGAACAAAACATCTGAAGTCTTGTTTAAAAAAGAGATGGGAGAGTTCATTAAGAAGTTCTTTATTTTATTTCCACACCTGGCTACTATTGAAAAGTAGTTTTAGATTTATGGCAATTCTAACTTTTATAGCCATAACCAAACATAGTTAGAATATGCTATAACAAAAGCAAATGATCTCGTCCCTTGATGCAATGAATGCTTTCATTTGCATAACTGTCATGGCTAAAGATATGGAATTGAAATAAGAGCTGAATTGGTGATGAAGGCAGTATCTTCTGTGTAACTGTTGGGTATTTGCATATAAGTTAATTGTGTCGCAAACTGAATTGTAAATGGATGCAATCAAAAAAATAATCCATCTGATAAAATTTTATAAAGTACAGAAGTGCAATAAAAAAAAATTT
Organism: Clarias fuscus; assembly: GCA_030347435.1. Taxonomy (NCBI): domain Eukaryota; kingdom Metazoa; phylum Chordata; class Actinopteri; order Siluriformes; family Clariidae; genus Clarias; species Clarias fuscus. Next base: position 25,374,835 of record CM059205.1, read on the forward strand.
AAAAGAAAATGGCCATAAACCATAGTCTCTATCATAAGCCACTGAGCCCAACTCCAATCCTTTTTTGAAAATGCTCTTTGTCACAGTTGATGGTCTCCCACAGTTTTTTCCACTTGGAGACCATCAACAAAACTGTGATGTATTGAATCTAAAGCTGTAGATTGATCTTAAACTTTTTAAATTACACCCAATATTCCAATTTTAATCTCTTCCTCTAAACTCTCCTGGGAACAAAAAAAACAAAAACAAAAAAAAAGATCCATACGGCTTGCAAATCATTTTACAGGTCATTATGATAAATTGCTGCTGTGCTATCTGCAATACTACACTATGCGCTGAAAGAAAAAATAGAGTAATATATTTATTGCTAATTGCACTGCTTCAGCTTCAGGTACAGGCTTACATTGATCACCCAGAGATCAGTGTATATGAAATCTATGTAAAATACAGAATAATCTTTTAAGCAATATGTGTATTGTAGAGTGTAATGTAGAGTTACTCAGCTTCTACTTAATGGCAGATATGACACTTTTTGATTAGATTTTTGCTTAAAAGATGTGTTTTACACCTATCACACCTGAGAGAGTACTGTATGGCTGGATATGGTATGGCTGTGTCCATATGTGTCCATAGGCATATGCTATATTCAGTAATGCAGCACGATACGACAGATTATGATTGTTTGTTTATTTAATGAATTATTTTGCTCTGCCAACACATATCCTTCCACAATTGGCAGAAATAACTAACCATGACTGGCGAAGTTGGCTAGTGACAGTAAGTGACCGACAGTGCAATTAACAGGGGTGAAAGTAGTTTTCAATTCTTACTGGTACTATGTAACCAAACGGTGAGGAGAATAAACCTGCTGCTCTTCCCTCAGTACTGTAGAATGTACAGACCTACTTCCACCCAACACTTAATGTAATTAACAATTGTGCAATACATGGCACACTCAGTAGTACATATAGTTAAACGTCCCAGCTGTTACCGTCCATTATTTTGGAATGCCTCTTGTCCAATCAGATTCCTCAGCTGGAACTAACTATAGTATAATATGATTTAACCTAAATTAGTATTAGTTTCTGAAAGTTACTTTGCATTGACACTTTATTTATGAAGTTGTGGTGTGTGGTGGTGTTGATTTCTTTCTAATATTATATTCTTCTCTGCTTTATCAGAATCAGTATTTCTGACTCAAAATTATTGCTATTCCTTCATAACTCAGATATGACATCAAAGAATTATTAACGCATATGCGAGTGTCTATGTCTTCCCTCTATTGTCTCCCTTCAGTTACTACGTCAGTAAGAGATAAGCGTCTAAGAGGGTGAATAACACAGTTGCTGCGTTTGATTGTCTCCACGTAAATGTGTGTGAGGTAAAAGATGAAAACATAAGATATAGTTAAGCCATAAAGAGTTATACAAAAGACAAATATATGTGCCGTCTCTAGCTCTGACAAGCAGATTAAATTAAGTGTATTCAGAGGAAAGGTAGCTAATGTGAATGAAGCTTGATGAAGAAGTGGTGCTTTTTGTGAATGTGTGTGTGTGCATGTGTGTGTATTGGTTTGAGGTGTAGCCCAAACCCTGCATCTGCAATGCAGCAGAAAAGACAAAAAAAAGAAAGAAAGAAAGAAAACCCAGCCCTCCTCACACGGTCCAACTAAATGGTGATTCCCTCTAAGCGGCGGCTCTCCTCTCAGGCATTACAGTGATTATTACACTCTCCTGCTTTCCCGTCATGGAAATCTTACGCTTTTTTCACCCCTTTTTGGTGAGCTGCAGTCATGTTGATGTAGGGGACTATACACCCAAGTGTCTCTATTGTTTCAAAATTTTAAAATGATTGTTTTGTTTGTTTGTTTGTTTGTTTGTTTGTTTGTTTGTTTGTTTGTTTGAATCTGTCATGGTGATGAATTTAAAGTAACTCTAAACATTATGAATGGGGATTTTAAGGCAGACCCCTCTCAGCATAATTCATCTGAACGAGCAGACTGGTCAAAGTGTGAAATTAGTTGTTCCGATTTAATGGTGGACATGTGTGAAAGACGAGTGTTATGTTATGAAATGTATAAGCCAATCAAGTTCCAATATGCAAATACAGGCCATGTAACACTGTTTTATCAGGAAAAAGAGAATAAGTGAAGTCCATGTAGGGATGGTGACATCACAAATCAGGATTTCTTGATTTGGGTAAATGTTTATGTGCTTCTGTGCCTTTTATGTTGTTTAATAAATTGTTTATAATCACCACATTATGTAACTTATGATTCAGTATCAGAACAAAGTACTGGATTTCAAATGAGATTGTTTATTTGTTCTAAAGCCATTGGGTTGGTTATTAACCTTGTTTGGGACTTCATGTGCCATGTCACTGATACTGTAAGCACTTTTTTATTATTTGCTTATATGATTGAAGTCTGATTAGGACTGGATTATTATTAACATGTTGATGCAAGCATATACATCTACATCATGACTACACCTCGCAAAGCCTGTGCTTGCCTGGGAAAGTGTGAAATGGGACTGTAGTCGGAAACCTACAGTATAAGTATAAATTAACCAGGACTGTTTGAACGCAGCCCAAGCTTCTCAATAGGCGACAGAGCTCCTGATGATTATCTGGACCTGGAACTCCAAACTGCAGCAATATGGACTGCTTGTTTTTGATTATTACTCTCCTTATAAACACACACACACACCTTATAGCCTTGTGTGTGATCTACACTGCTTGGATAGATTACTGTAAAGAAGTCTTCCAAAAAGGATTTTAAAAAGTGCACCATGTTGTGGTTTTTTTTTTCCTTGTCTTCCAAACCAAGACAGTTCAACAGTCTTCCAAGGACAATATTTTTTATAACAGAAAAGAACAATCCATGTGGAATCGTGTGAGGATTGGTTTCACAAAAACACCAGAAAGCCAGCCAAACAACATGGCACCAAAAACATAACCATGGACTGTTAGAAGAGGTTTGAAGGACTTATGCTTGAAGACATTAATGACTGAAGCAAAATGATATGAATGAAGAATCACGAAAGCAACCATATTTTAAAAGCATGCATGAACAACACATTTAATGGACACATTTAAAAAGAAATCCCTATTTAATACGTCAGCGTGACCCCATCCATTATACCTTACCCATCCATCCTCAGCCTTGCATTTGCAATAGAATCTGTATCTATTTCTATAATAACTTACACAAAGTCTGAGGGAGACATATTATTGAATATTATTGAATAAAACTAATATATTTGTATGATTGTAAAATGGTGTCCTACAGGTTTATTCTCTGTGCTGTTAAAGTCACTCTGCTATTATTAGTGATGTATTTACATTTTAATCTGGTATCTAGTAAGAAATGAAACAGTTATGAGCAATGGTTGTTAACTGTGTGCTAACTGTGATCATTCAATTTGAAATAGTGGATATAGACCAAAAAAATGATAAAAGCAAATCACTGATTAGAATAATTGAATAGCATATGAAAGCTGGATGTGAGCATGTGCAGATGTTATGTACTGTACATGAGTCACATTTGCTTGATATATAATAAAGAGCTTATGGGGGGGGGGGGGGACTTACAAAACCAAGTCAGCCATCATTAATTCAGTAGAAGTCTTACAATATAAAATTCATTTTGTAATGTCATACATTTAAAATGATTATTTGAATGCATAAACAGTTTTGTCTGCCTTTAAAAAGAAAATTGCATCACATTTCAATGTCTACTGAGAAAGGTTTTACTTATTAACACTACAGTTATATTGATTTAAATGCCTCAAGCTAATAGATTTCTAAAAAAATGATACCAGTGTTTCAAAATCAAGGAAGTGGAGAGGGTGGAAGAGGGAATGTTGATAGCATTTGTAAAACGGAGCTTAACTTTCTCCTGCTCTCTCACATGTTTATCCGTTTAATTATGACCATGCTTTAACAATGATATAAATCTTATGACTAAAAGATAAAAATCATATTCCTGTATAATTGCCAAGGTAATTAATGTTAATGACACAGAAAAAAAAAAACATTAGAAGGATAATAATAATAATAATAATAATAATAATAATAATAATAATAGGCAAACTAGGTGGTTGGTGCAATCTCAAATTGTTGTTGATTGAAGGGCTTTTGTCCAGGAGATAAAAACTACATAAGTTAATCAGTGGTAGATTGTATGGTTGCATGGTTTGTGCCTATTTTATAATCCACAAATCAAAATACTGCTGTGTTCCTTGTTTAGTGTTGAAGTTGAGCGGTCACTGCTGGAGTGCTGGTAAAGTTCTCTCATAAAGGGCTTGAAACTTGAATCCAACTTTGCACACTATACTACTAAAAAGTATGCTTTCATAAATGATATACTGTGTATGCTAATGTTTATTACTAGGTAAAAAAAATTCTGTAGCCACATAAATTCAAAACATGGCTTGTTTTTAACAGTTGAGAAATTTAGTTTTTTTTTTTTTATTGAATATTCATAGAAAATCATAAGCTGTAGTAGGTAACTTGTAGGTAAATAGTGGTGAGTGGAATCAGTTACCACATCCTCAAATTCTTCATACTCACGAGTGAAGCTAAGGTATTTTTACACATGCTTCTTTTCAACTGTGTTGTTTTTTTCTTTACATGTAATCACATAATGTTCCATGATTACACACAATTTCAGTGGATGCTATAACATGGTAAAATATACGACAGTATATGGCTACAGTAGCTCTTCTATTGAGCTAGAATCCATCAGTGAGCCTTGGCCGACCCATGACCTTGTTGCCAAGGTCTCCTTCCTTGGATCAATGTCCACTGCAGACCAGGAAGATCCCATAGAGCTGCAGTTTTGAATTTGCTCTGACCCTGTTGTCTAGCCATTGCTATTTGGCTCTGGTCACAGTGGCTTCAATATCTCATTACAGTGGCAGCTGAAAGTGGGTGGGATATATTAGGCAGCAAGTGAACCTTTTTTTTTTCTTCTTTCCTGAAGTTGATGTTTTGGAAACAGAAAAATGGGCAAGCATAAGGATTTGGGTGACCTTGACAAGGGTCAGATTGTGATGGCTAGAGGACTGGGCCAGAACAACTTAAAAACTGCGGCTCTTGTGGGTTGTTCCTGGTTTACGGTTGTCAGGGATGAACAAAAATGATTCATGGAAAGAAAAACCATGAACTAGCGACAGGGTCACGAGTGGCCGAGGCTTACTGATGCACATGGGGAGCAAAGGCTGGCCAGTACAATAGAAGGGCTGGTGTAGATAAAACTGATGAAAAGGTTCATGCTGGTTGTGATAGAAAGGTGTCAGAACACAGTGCATCACTGATACAGTGGTAAAAGGGGGAACTACTCAAAATTAGGCAGATGGTTATAACAGATGGCTAATCGGTGGATTTTTCATGTGATCACATATTAGTCATGAATAAGTGTGTGTGTGTGTGTGTGTGTGTGTGTGTGTGTGTGTGTGTGTGTGTGTGTGTGTGTGTGTGTGTGTGTGGATAGATAGATAGATAGATAGACAGATAGATAAAAACCTATAGTATGCACTGTGTTGTATGAGTGAGAAACTCATGGAAAGTTCTAGATTTAGCCTCCGATGCTATAGTAAACTAGTTGATTTGAAAAGCTGAAAAGTTAAAGTAGGCAGAAACTAGTGTGTGTGTGTGTGTGTGTGTGTGTGTGTGTGTGTGTGAGTGCGTGTGTGTGTGTGTGTGTGAGTGTGTGTGTGTGTGTTTGGGTGCCTTCGGGATGCAGCGGGTGTGTGTAGACTGAGCAGCTGTAACCGGAGCGCTTCAGTGCGGCAGCGTCGCGGCTGATAAAGTCGAGCTCAGTCCCGAAAAGGAAACGGACATTCCTCAAACCGGACACACGGTGTGCATGAACACATTGCTGAGGGTTGGAAGTGTGCGTCAGGATGAAGGCCCGGGAATGGCTCCTGCTTACCTGCTGCCTGATCTGTCTGTGCGTAAGTGGAGGTAAGAAGGCAAAAAGATCAAGACACGAGACGGCGCGCGCGCGCGTGTGTGTGTGTGTGTCCGAAATCATGCGCGTAAATAATGATATGAGTACATCAACACACGCTGAATGCTTCACAGTAAAGTTCACCTCTTGCCGTTTTACAATACTCCATCGACAAAAGTTACTTTTAAAAGTTCATTTAAAACCTTACCGCTGTTGCTGCTGATTCCAGCTGTCGTTTGTCTTTCTTTCTCTTGGGAAAAAAAGTATATCAGTGTTTAGTATAACTTGTGGAACAAAGTCACACACCACTATAATGAATTATATTTATAATAATGTACCAGAACTACTGACATTCATTTATTTGACAGAATTCTTTATAGTCCACTACCCACACTGAGTATATAATTCTGTGGCATAAAAGCTCATTGTTTTGGATAATAACTAATAAAACATTGTACACGGTCACAATTTGGTACTGGTGCTAATAAGTGTCTCACTTAGATGTAGTGTCTGTAACTATTGAATTAATTCCGATGGAATTTGGCCAATTTAGATTTCACATGAAAAGACATGAAACTTCTAGAATAACTAACCGGAAGGTTGGTAGTAGTTATTGGGCCCTTAAGCAAGGCCCTTAACCCTGTCTACTCCTGGGGCGCGCCGTATAATGGCTGATCCTGTGCTCTGACCCCAGCCTAATAACAAAAGGTGGGAAATGCGAAGAATAAAGAATATGTCCAGTAGGCTAACTGGGCTTGAATTTGACATGATTGTGGACACTACAAATTTTTTTTGCTTTATTTTAAGCAACAATTTTTACAGGTCATGTGCCGCTAGAGCCTTACACCAGTTTTAGTATTGATACTCGTAAATAACTATGAATAATTTGCAATTTGTTGTTCACAACGAGACAGTCTATTGCTGAAAGATGACCATTTTGGGGCACATATAAAATGATTATGATAAAAAAAAGTTAACTTGAAAATTTTTTGAGGAATCACGATTGGCCCATGTTGCATAAACCAGAAATATCTTCTTTGACACACATTTTCTGTATTATATGAATAACATTAAAAAAAATAATAATAATAAAATCAGCACTAATACTGTGTCAGTAAAATGACACAACCCTGGATAGGATAAAAGAGTTATTGCGAATAAATAACATGAAAAAACATATAAATAAATACAACTAATGGTACTTCTTGGTGGTTCTGGATAGAGCCCTACAACAGAGGATTTTTCTTTCGAAAAAATTCTAGGTAGTACCCCATTTAAAAGCGAGAATGTTAACCAGCCTAAGCACCCTTGTGAATGCAGTGATTTGTTTACACATTAATGAGATCACAGTGCGTACTGTTTAAATGGTTTAACCCCTGTGACTCATTTCAGTCATTAAATTGCTCACTGTCTTAATGAAGAGCGACATTAACCATTGCCTTTAAGTTACCCATTAACCATTAAGCTATCTTTTTAGGTTTTTGTGTGTTTGCATGTGTAAGTTTTAATGTTTTGTGTTTGTCTTCATGGCTAAGCTCTGCAGCCCCTCACACCTCTTAAATATTGATTATTACCGCGGGTTGAGACTCCTTGTTTTGTGGTTCTGCATGTTGTGGTTCTGCAAACAAATATGAAGCTCAGGTTTTCTTCTTTATCTAATTTTTCCCCATACATGAGTCCATGTTGTGTGTGAGTTTCATTGTTCATATTGACATAAATTTACAACTTATCCCAAGCAACTTCAAGTTAAAAGGGCATTTGGCCGGTACTTCCAAAAAACTAATGCTGTCAAAAATCTTCATCATGGATAGAGCACCAGGCCGTCTTGGCGGCTGCTAATGGCAGTGTGGTGTGGGGTGATGTTGTCATTTGTTCTTGTCAGGGTGGATCCTGGAGGGCTGCGGCTCTGAGAGATTTGATGGATGTGCCAGCAGGGAAGCTGCTGCTTATAAATGCGCCTAACCTTCAGAAACAGGGAAACAGGAGTAATGCATAAGAACATCAACCGCTCATCATCTTTATGGAGCAAAAATCATGGCCCCATCAAAGCTGTGCATTGCAAAGAGCGTAGGTTTTTAATGAAGGCCAGAGGCCACCTTCCTGCGCTCATCTCATCCAGTCAGATTTGTACATTGCTGGCTATTGCTTTTTAAGATTTAGGATCTATCTTACTTTGTCCGTTTAGAATAAAAATGTTGTTTTATCTAAATTTATTTTTGGTAAACAGCCTTGCAATTTCTTCCACAGAGACCACAGAGACAGAGAATCAGCTAATGAAGAAGCTTTTCTCCAATTACAATCTCAAAGTGCGGCCAGCAAAAACAACAGAGAGCAAAGTAGTCGTAAGGCTTGGCATGACCCTATCATCATTCGTCAGTCTGGTACGGTCCCATGTTTCATACACACTGCCTGAAAAAAGGTTCATTTTCCTCATAGTATATGAAACGTAATTCTCCTTACAAATAATTTGACTTTGGCTTTTTGTGTACCCGTATAAACTGCATAGCAATATTGTGTACTATAAACATGTGGTGCTTAACATTCTATCAAGGGCCTTAAATGCAATTTGTAAACTGACACCATTCTTCAAAAATACAAAAGAAATTCAGTGGGACGGGTGATTGTATGTAGTTATTTCCTGATCGTCAAGAAAGTATTTTGTTAACATTTCAGCTTTGAGTTGTGACATTCTCTCGTTGCCCGTAAAAATGGTATTTGAGTCTGACGAAAGTGTCTTAGTATTTTATTCTCTATTAAGAGACTTTTTTTAATGCTGCATTGCACTTTTGTCACTCTTTTCACATCCCAGAGACATTTTCCTTGCATGCAGTCAAGATAATTAATATGACTGTTAAAAAAAATCCTACTAACAGCAACACCACATCTTTAGTTCACTTGTATAGTGAAGCATTTGGTTAGATCTGGAAAAGAGTATCATACGCTAGAGCATGGGAATCGACCCAGACCCTGGAGGTGCAAGGCAACAATGCTAACCACTAAGCCACCATGCCACCTAGACCTCCTTCACTTTTCTCACTTTTATGTTGGAACATGATACTACTATCATTAAAATTATTTTTCCTTATTAATCTCAATACACTACCCCATAATAGCATTATCTGTAAATAATAATAGCCATTATCTTGTCTGTAAATTTATTAAAAAGAAAAAAATATCACGTTAAGACGTAAGTATTCAATGCGTAACAACACTTAAAATTGAGCACAGGTGCCTCCCATTTCTCTTGAACGCTGCTGAAATGTTGCTAAGACTCATATGAAGCTTCTATAGTCCTACTGAGCTAAATTGAGTTATATATTTCAAAGTTACAGTGTATTTAGCACAACTGTAACAAATTTTTTACTCATTTGCCCAGTCCCTATATCTGACTAGCTTGTGAGGAATGTTTTTTTTTTGTGTGTGTGTGTTTCTTAAGCCACACAGTGACCAATGAATCATTCAAGCATTAAAAAACATCTAACGTAAGACGTGAACCAATGAGAAACAGGGGTAGATGATGACAGATAATCAGGCCAGTGATTAGTATACTGTTGATAAGTATATGAATGCTGAGCGTTTGGAACAGACGGCATGAGGTTGCTGCTGAGCTTGTTACATAAACAAGCAATTTTTAAATAGTATCTTTAGGCACTTTGCAGCCTATCACAGTAAAAAATTTCCCATTAATTTAATTTAATCTACATAAATTAATTACATTTAATATGAAGAATTGAGGGGTGGCTCAGTACTCAAGGGGTGGCACAGTACTACACACACACACACATACAAAGAGAAATAGTAAATTACTCAAACTGATCAATGAAATATATATTTTAGATACTGAATTTCTGATTTTTATTAGCAGTAAGCTGTAATCATTAACATTAAAACAAACAAACAAAAAACTAGCATATTAAACATTAATCTATGAAAATGATAGCATTATTCACTGTATTGCTAAGTAGCAAGGAGGTTTTTTTTTTTTTTCGTGCAACATTGCGGATATGTAAGAACCTCCTTGAGAGAATCTTGTCCAATTTCTTGGGCTAGAAACGTGATTTAACATGAGCTATCTAGCTAATAAACTTAGCAAACCACAGAAACTGTATCTGGCAACGTGAGCTGGCCAGCTAATGATGCCTTTCTTTGTGACATGTAATATTTACTTACCAGTTTGATTATGTGGAATATTTACCATTTACTTACTTATTTGGAGTATGTGCAGTATTTACTCATTTACTTACTTACATGGTACTGTATTGTATATGTACAACGTATATTGATATTATTATTTTTACTTAGTATATGTCATTTCACCACTTACTATATGCAATATTTCTAATCAACCATACAATTTGCTCTGTGGTGCAGCATCATAAAAGACATCACTGGACGATGACCCTAATCGCAATTTTGTTGTGTTTGCATAATGACATTCAAGATCATGTTCATTCTACTTCCCCTTTAAAAAGTAGTGCCAGATTGTATAACCAAAGCTTCTTTTTATTTTTTCCAGTAAGCTTTCTTTCAGCCCACTTTGAGCCACAGTCTGTTCTAGAATGTCAAACATGGATATTAAGTATAATTTCTGGTCTTGATTTAATATCATGATACAGCAGCATTTTTAACTGCTTCTCACATGGCTGTTAAAACTAGTGCTCTACACCCCACAATAGCAGCTGTCATCCAACTTACAAAGCTTTAGACCGAGTTTGATTTAATTATACAATACATACATTATAAATCCTACTTGCATTACATTTCTGAAGGGAGGTACTATGAGGTACTTGAAAAGAAGACTCTTAGCCCGAACATTCTTATTCATTCCGATTTTTTTTTACGCTACCCTGTTTGTAAGATTGGCCCAGCTGTTGTTGTCAGTGTGGATTTGTACGTGTGTGTATATGAGTTGTGTGATTCATCACACAAACTACTGGCACCCACTGTGTTATCCAGGTCACAGTATCCTCTACTTCCCGTCCGTGGGTTTTAATCCCCAGTCTCAGATAACTCACACTTATACACACTCTTAAATACTGACCCAGAGTAAAACACAACCATGTCTCAGTCTCTATTACTCTTTCTGCAATAAACACATCCTGCATACGCATACACAAACCAACAAATATTTCAAAGGGACATTAGTATCTGATAACATTTCAAGCCCCTTTAATGTATAGTCAGTATACAAACACAACTTAAATGTAGCTCAATAAAAAACATGTTTGTCCAATATAATTAATTGAATTTATGTTGAAAGCCTGGGAAACTTATGCAGATGTGTACATTCACAATATATGTATTGTATAATGGGGTGTAACAGTACAGCATATCAATTCATTCAAGTTCAAGCTTTTGTACTGAATGTTCATGCATTGAACAAAACTTCAACAGACTGCACAACATAGTAGGCTGTTCACCATAAAATATTGCTTATAATACATGAGATTTTTAACACACTACCTCCTGTGAACAAGTATTTAGCTAGAATACGGAGGGCTTTCAGGGATTAAAACAGGCTTCCCCTAACTGTGCTGTTTTTCTCAAGCTACATTAATAGAGTACTACCAACTGACCCAACTGACCCTCTCTCTCTCTCTCTCTCTCTCACTCAAGGTTAATAATAAGCCAGGTTAATAATAATCATAAAAAATACAATAATAATAATAATAATAATAATAATAGGAACAATAGGAATAATAATAGTAGTATCTCTCTCTTCCTCTCTCTCAGACACAGATATACACACATATTCTTCTTTCCCCTATAAGCTTCATGACATGCCATCCTGACTGACTCCATCTATGTTAAAGAAAACAGCAGCTGACATGGTTGTTTATAGCTGCATATACAGTATGAGGCACTACTACTAGTGAAGAACACTAGATTGTACAGTTTATAATCTTTAAATGAAGTTAGCTTTAACACAAAGACACAAAAAGGAAGAAAACATGTTTCTTTAAGTCTGGATACCAGTAATGCGTCGCCTGAAAGCTAATGTACAATTTTGAGACATTTTAAGGCACAGCCTTTGGTTCGTTTTTAAGTTACCAAGAATCGGAAACACCACACAAACACTGTCATTAATTGTTTGATTGTTGAACTTTTATAATGTTAAACGTTTCATACTTTCACACTTTCACATTTATTTATTTTTATTTCATTTTTAATTCCGCACTGTAGCCTTCGGGTTCGATTCCCGGACAGGTTCGATTCCCGCCTCTGTGTGCATGGAGTTTGCATGTTCTCCCCGTGCTTAGTGGGTTTCCTCTGGGTACTCCGGTTTCCTCCCACAGTCCAAAGACATGTAGGTTAGGTTAATTGGCATTCCCAAATTGGCCAGTGTGTGAGTGTGTTTGTGTGTGTGTGTGTGTGTGTGTGTGTGTGTGCCCTGCGATGGATTGGCACCCTGTCCAGGGTGTACCCCGCCTTGTGCCCTAAGTCTCCTGGGATAGGGTCCAGGCCCCCCGTGACCCTAAATACAGGATTAAGCGGTATAGATGATAAATGAGTGAGTGAGTGAGTTAGTGACATAACAACTTATGAGACAGTGTGTGGGTTCAAATTTGAATACCGTGGGCAAATAAAGTAAACTTGTATATCAGTATGTTCATTTAAGTTAATATGTTGCTGTTGTCCGTTAAATTATTATTATGTGGGAAAAGGATGCATATGGTTAGCTCTTCTGTAACTGAAATGACATTAATAATACACTGTACACCATGTAAAGTCAAATTCCAAACAAATGCCATTGATTACATTCTACTATTAGTAAGGGTATGAGATAGTTGGTTTTGCATTGGTGTGATAAGTTTTACATTTTTACTCGTCTGTTTCCCCAACCCCCACATATGTGTTCTGTGCTGGGGGTCAAGCCAGCTGTCTCTCAAACATTCCTCTGCTGGTTTTAAATAGCAGCTCCTGCATGTGTCCCTCTGTGCCCTCTCTGCTCAAACAATCCCAACAGATCACACGGTAGTATGGGGCAGTATGAGCTGTCCCATCCCTAAGAGCTTTTCTATGCTAATCACTGCTACATACCCACCTGTTGTACTAAAATTATTGGTCTTAGGTGAGCAGAGGCTCAATATTCAACATTAGGTATACATACAGTATGCAAAGCAGAAGTCCTGCAACATACTGAGCACTTGAAATAAAACAAACATGCTGCTTAAATAAAGGTAGCTTAGTGGTTAAAACATTGAATTATTTTTTTTAGAAGGTTGTGAGTTAAAATCCCAGCCCTGCGGAGCTACCACTCCGCCCTTAAGCAAAGATTTTTAACACTCAGTTATAGAAATTAGATAAATGTAATTTACTGTGGATGATGATGCAAGTGTCATACAGGACGTGCATTAATATACAGTACATAGTAAAGCTATATAAAGGTATATAAAAAGCAACCATTCTTCTTAGTTCGAATAGTTAGAAGAATTGTGATTTTTTTTTTTAATTGCAATTATTAAGCAGATTTAGGAATAAAATATTTGTATTGCTCTTTACCACAATTCTGTTTAAGTCTCCATTCTGCTTGGTCAGGAGGTAATTAACATTCTGTAAAAGCTAATCCAGCTGTTGTTTGGCTGTAATTTGCATCATGCATTTCTATAAACACACTTTTTCTAATGTGTTTCTAATTGTTTTTAAAGTAACATCTCATTTACAGGAACTTGTATAAGCAATTTTACACATTATTAAATATCCGTGAGTAAATAAATGAGTGTGAGAGAGAGAGAGAGAGAGAGAAATGTTGCACTTTTGACTGTGTCCTCCTTTTTCCACCATAGAACATGAAAGATGAAGAGATGAACACCATCGTGATCATGAACATGGTAAGTGCTGCAGAGCTGTGATATGCTCATGGCTTTTGCTATCAGAGCAGAGGGAAATGGCAGCAGATTGGAAAAGAAAAAACTATATTTAACCAGCTCATCATTTCACGTTTAGAAAGCCTTATTTGTATATTTAGTGAAATGCCAGCCTCGGAAGCGTCGCAGCTTACTGAGCCCAAATGCCAACAATACACACATGCATCCATTATGCACAAGCTATGAAGACTAAAAACAATAAAGAACAAATTATGCAAAATGAACCATTATTATTCAAATGTCCCAGATATTATTCACAGACAACTGCACAGAGAAATTGCATCTAGTATAATTAATGGTGGAGGGAGGAAAATTTGAAATAACGTGATGAAATGATGAACTGGTTTGATTTTTCATTTCTGAGGTGTCTCGCTTTGTTTCCTGCATGTTTTATCCTCATTTGCATTCACCTTTTTAGATGCAAACACAGTGTTCATTTGGAAGTGAGACAAAGTAATAATAATAATAATAATAATAATAATACTTCTGGATAACATTGAGGTGTGATATCGTTAACAGGAGTGGAATGATCACCGTTTGACCTGGAATCCCAAAGAGCATGGTAGGATTGATGTACTGCGAATTCCCTCAGCAAAAGTGTGGCTCCCGGACATCGTTCTTGTTAACAAGTGAGTTACCTTTGATACTCCATCAAAGAATCCCCAAATAAATATTCGAAACGTAGGATTCGACTAAGTTTTCTGAGGCCATCCTCATGAATAAGATTGCACTGGCAATGATACAGTAATAAACTTGTAATCAAAATTAACCAAGTACTAGACAAAGTCATTACACAGTCTTTCTACCACCCTTTCACTTTGTCTGCTTTTGGTATGCCTGGTAGTTTATATAGGTACACACATTTCTTAAAATAAGGCACTACAGGTAAAAATATATAATTGATAGATTTTATATCTAAAAATGGCATAACAATTCCAAAAAAAAGAGTTCTACAAAACTCTTTATCCAAAGAATGGACACCATAAAATGTATGTCAAAATTCTAGAGTCTTAAAGTGATTAAATTGTTTGTGCTCATTCAATTAACTGAAGCATCACTGCGTACATAATTACACATTTATGAAAAGGTTCCAACACCAAAATGATTGTATAGCTATCAGTAATCCATTGATTGTGATGTCTATTGTTTTCTAAAATTATTTAAATCTCAATAAAACGTTAATAGAGATGTACTGTACATAAGCCCTTGGTGACAGGAACTAATGCAGTATCTCATACATAACAAAACAAGGGCATTGGTGAATGATGTGTTATAAAGTGGGGTAAGTAAGGGGCATTCTGAGTGGGTTAGTTCCTAAATATGTTATGAAAATCGAAAGTTGTCAAGGTTGGGGGCCCAGCACATTAGGCTTATAAGGGGCCCTTAACAGTGGCAACGGTGATTGGTGGTTCCTAACCTGCCATCCTGGCTAAAGTTCCACCTCAGCTACTGGGCCTACACAAGTCAATGCATCCACAATGCTGGTTCCAAGCCCAGTTTAACTGGGATTGTTTCATCAGGAAGGACATTCAGTGTAAAACCTTTTCCAATTCAAATATATACAGAAAAAGGACTTTCTGCTCTGGCGATCCCTAATGAGAGCAGCCAAAAGGAGAACAAAACATGTATAAAACAAATAAGCTACAGTAATTTCAATCATGCGCTACATGCAGTACATTTCCTAATGTACTAGATGTCTCATCGGTTCTTTAAACAAGCAATTAATATAGGGTAACTGACATTTCAGACAAATATGAAGAAATGGTGTGTTCATTTTTGCTCTGCTAGTGGAAAAGATCCTGAACATTTTAATCGCTCTTCCGCTTCCATCCTTGTATGTGATCAGTCATATTCAATTCAATTTTATTTGTATAGCGCTTTTAACAATTGTCATTCTCGCAAAGCAGCTTTACACAATCAAAAGAATAATTTAAGTTTGTATGTAATGTGAATGTGTATTAATAAAAATGGTCAGATAGTCCCTTATTCCCTGATGAGCAAGCCGAGGATGACAGTGGCAAGGAAAAACTCCCTGAGATGGTAATAGGAAGAAACCTTGAGAGGAACCGAGCTCAACAGGGAACCCATCCTCATTTGGGTGAAACAGAAAGCAGGAATTGATCTGCATTCATTACTGTGTGTTAGGTGGAACTTATAACAGTTGATGTTAATTGATTTTAAAAGTCATATCATGTCTGCGATTAAGTTAGTCATACAAGTTAGTGGCCAGTAGAGTACAGTAGGTGAAATGTAAAAATCATTTTTTTATCCACAAGTTGGTGGATAAATATTGTATCTTCCTGATCCTTCAACAGAACTTTTAATGATAAAGTACTTGTTTTAAAGTACTTTATTAAACACTATTCAAGGTTGTTACTCCAGTTTAAACAGAAAAATATTCATTTTTAACATAAATCTTGGCTGCTGGCAAAGTTATTTTTAGGGGTAACAGGGGTCCTGATGTTATAAAGAGGCATCAACTAAAACAGTTTTCTCAGGCCCTCCTTATAAATAAAATTGCTCTGGCTATACAGTATCTTAACAATCAGACATGATACAGTAGTAAACTTGGAATCAAAATTTGAATTAGCTGGTACCTGGAATCTTAAAATATGCATAATTTAATACTTAAATGCAACTTAATACCTGATGTGATGGGTTACATATACTGTATAACTAGTGAGCTTTTATATCTAATGATGTCGCTAATTGTAAGATTAAGAGTTAAGATTCAATATATTTGTTACATGTACTTTACAGCAGAGTAAATTGTGCATGTCCCAGTTAGAAAGCTGTGGTCAAAGCTCAGGGCTAGCCAGGATACATCAGTAGCAGATCAGGTTAAGGGCCTTGCCCAAGAGCTCGACAGTGGCAGCTTGGCTGTGCTGAGGAATGAGCCCCAGTTCAACCCCAATCAGTAGCCCAGTAACCCAGAGCCGTAACCATTTTAGCCACCGGTGCCCCACCAAAAAAGCTGGTAACGCTTCATGAGTTTGTGTCAGCCTCGCTCAAGGGTCCATGCAAACCTTTTCTGTATCGTTCCAGTTATAGCAAGTGTACTGTAGTAACCATTTCAAACTAGGAAGTACAATACATGAGGAATACTGACAAGTAGTGTGATACTCGCAGTGATACCTGTCATGAAAGTTAAACTGACATTCAAAATGTCTAATTGACACAATCTTGCCCAGGTTATTTATTTATTTATTTATTTATTTATTTATTTTCTATTTTAATTCCGTTATTGCTTTTTTTTGTTAATACTTTCCCTGTTGTGTATGTTTATATACTTTCCTCTTAAAAATATAGTACAGTGTGTAGTCACCTGACTCTGTCCCGTACATCCTGTGATACGGAATCAACATGGAGGAGAGCTTCGTTTAAAAAAAAAAGAAAAGTCCTTGTCAATGGCATGCTTTAATCGTTAAGCATATTTACAGTACAAATGTTGTCAGTGAAGTATGAGGAACAAACAAAATAATAATTAAATTAAAATGATCAGTTAATTGTGAATTTGATTTGAGATAATATTGCCCAGTGCTACCTCTCAGTGTGGTTATAGGAAATATAGAAATTCTTGGAACTCTGCTTGAACAATTACATTGGTGGACTACTGGACTTTCTACTGTATAATATTTAATATTAGAGCTACGAAATGGCATCAAAAAGTTTTGAGGCTAGATTTATAACATGCCAACAGATGGTGCACCGAACTTTTTAAGTCAGTGTGCCAGAAGGCATCATTCTGTATACTGTACTGTACTGTGGAGCTGTTCAACTGTTGCTGCTCTGATCATGTGCGTTACCACGTCTGCTACTTCATCATGGACAGCAAGTCCATGAACAATGAGCGAACATGAACATGTCTGTGTGAAACTGGGCAAATCTGCCACAAAGACATTTGATATGATTCAGCATGTTTATGGCGATGCCACAATTAGTCATTCGATGTTTTTTGTGTGGCACGCACGCTTCAAGAGCACAAGATCATTACCTAAGAAGCTCAGGAAGACATTCAACAATTTCAACCCCTAAAAGTTTTTAAAAACTATTCGACAACATGTGCAAGATGATCGTAGGAGAACAATCCACAAAGTTGCACAGTATGGGAAATCCTCACGTGTGATTTGAACATGCACCGTGTTGCTGCCAAGTTTGTCCCCAAGCTGCTGATAAAGGAGAAGAAACATTGTGTCGAAGTCTGCCAAGAACTCGGCCAGCGTGTTTACAGATCAAGTTTACAGATCAGGCTCAATGGGTTGAGACAGTTTCTCCAAGGTAGACATTTGAGGATCAAAGGGTAATTCCAGCCAAAAAATAATTAAAATTGTCGTCCACAGCTGTTTCAAAGCTGCATGCCCTGTAGCGAGATTTCCCAATTTAAATGCTGGGAAAATTTATTATGATTTCTTATTTTGGAGGTGTACAGAAACTGTGTGAATAATTCAACCGTTATAGTGGATATTTGGGTGAGAGGGAGAATATAGGATAAGGGAAGAATTGAAGGTGTTTTATGTCCTCAAATTAGTCATACATTCTACTGATAGTACTGTACTACACATACTGTAACAGACAGTCCTTAGATCTGGATGTTGTCATTTTTCATTACTGTTTCTCTTTATTAGCACCTGATAACTACGGACTTAATCATTGTCTTCAAACATTGAGGAAGAAGTTTGGCCAAACAATTATACCTAACAGTCCTCATATGAGAATAACACAAGGATACACAGACAATATAGGTGGGAGAAAAATGTCATTTCCTCTTATGATGACATTTCAGTCTCAAGAGGTTAAAAAGTTTATTATTTGCAGTGGAACGAATGTGTTACTCAAACGACACAACTGACTCAGCAGGTTACTCTACCACAGTGAAAATCTAAAAATACTGTATGTGTTCAAGACAAAATATTCAGAAGAAAAACTGTGGCAGTGAGAAAAATGACAGTAGGTGATATAGCATGTAGCAGGTATGACACTTTTATCTGGTTTTCATTCTGTAATGAATACAGACAAATTGCCATTGTCTTTAGCGTCATGGGCAGAAGACTTAATCCATTTTTCTACTCATTTATAGTGCACTTCAAAACCTCATAAGTATCACTATTTTTCAGTTGTGAGTAGACTCCCTTGGTGTTTATTAACAGAAATAGATGTGCATGCAACCAGCTTGCAAAAAGCCCTGATTAGCATAGAAACCTGAGCTATATTGGCGTCTCTTCTACTGGCATGTTGGTCTCGTACTTTGACCTTGAACTACAGTACTGTGCTACACATGCTCTACTTCACTGTATATCTATACATTTGCATATCTACAGTATGCACTTTCTATACATTTGTATTAGACACATTCCACTAGATATCTCAGAACTATATACAGTGGGACAATTAACTGAAATACAATATAAAATGTAGAATGTTGCTAGGTGAACATGTATCCAGGGTGTTCAAGATAAACCAGAACTTTTGATTGTACAGAATAACAGAACAAAGTTAAGAGAGGAAAGATTCCCTTTATCTCACTGTATAATTCTCTGCTACACTATTGCACTTCATCCTACCTACAGTATTTACTAGGGCTTGTATTCCATCAAGGTAGAAAGTTATATCAGGTTCCTGTAATGTGCAAGTGGAGCAGTGGGCAGGATGGGATCATTTATTGTCCTGCAAAAAAAGAATGCCTTTGAAAATCAAATCAGGCCTTTTTTCCCCCATTAAAGGAACTGGCCATTAAAGGAGTTCCTAGGAGGCCAGTGGGATGCTGGAAAAGTAAAGGACACAGTTGACGCCACCTTCAGAGAAGTTATTCTTATGCACTTTTTGTCAAGCCTAGAATAAGAACATTGTATGCTTACCTGATTTGTATTTTTGGGTAGTTTTGGGGATAGTGCACTCATGTTATAGCTTAAAAGAACAACTGTAAAACTAAAGCAGGACCACTAAATACTGTTTCATATGATAAAACACACAAATACACAAAAATAGCTTTTTTCTGACTTTCTCAGTTGCCTCAGTACATGAAACATGATGCAACGGCTACAAGTTATTTACCGTTAACTTTTCAAGGAAAGAAGGTGACCACATCTGGGTAAATCTTTCATGCAGGAAGTACTTCATTATTGACCGTAGGAGCCTGCAGGCTGATGGTCAGTGGTCCACTACATTATCTTGGGTTCAATATCCAATATGTGTTCCTCAGCATGTTCTAGAACGATGACTCAGCAAAATCATGTAGTGTTTTAACTTTTTAACAGATGTTCCTGTGGGAAAATGATCCATAATATTGATACTGAATGCAAATTAAGTGAATTGTTAATGTAAATGAAGTGTTCAGGAATATGCAAATGTTCTCCAATATTTCCAATATTTATGCGAAGGTCATCTAAATCCTCCTTTGCATGTGTGTGTGTGCAGTAATGATGGTGTGTTCGAAGTGGCTCTACATGTTCATGTTCAGGTATACAGTAATGGCAGAGTGACATGGACCCCTCCTGCTCTTTTCCGCAGTTCTTGTGGCGTAAAGGTAAGACAAAAATTGTATAGTGATAGAACTTTTTTTTTTTTTTGGTATTGGATTTTGAAAAATTAATATTTGGGAAATTGAAACATGGGTATTAAGTTAAACAGCAAAATCTCATTAGGATCTATACGCAGAGTCTTTAGTGAGAAAAGGTAAACAAAGTGAAAACACAATAAAAAAACTGAAGCCTTACCAGAAGTGGTAAGGCACGTAAACAATTGGTCAATAAATAAAATGGCCAACAAAATAAAGTTGCATATTCTAAGTTTTCATTCATTCATTTTTAGCTTTAATTACAGCACATAATGGATGGCCAGTTTGTGTGTGAAAATCATTCCTCATGCTCCCAGAACCATGAATATGCCTGTGCCACTAGGAAAGAAAATAAATATTGATATGATAACTTGGTCATTTAGTATATTCAGGCCATAAGCTGACTTTATTGTATTGCCACATAACGTTGTTGAGCCTAGACCTGACCAACTGAAGAAACCCCAGATCACACAGTAACATTGCATCCAGAGGTTTGTACAGTGGGCATTATATGTGATGGGTGCATCACTTCATGTGCTTTTATTCTTACATTGATGCTCTTGAAAAGGGACAATCTGAGCACATCAGATCAGCTGACCTTTTTTCTCCTTCTTTTTCTTTGATGCAGCCCACTAATTTGTTCCCTCAGAAATGGCGACTATTTTCTCGTCAGGCAGTGTATAAAAGAGATATCCCGAAAAAGGGATCAATAAGGAACATCACTATAGATAAAGGAAATGGCTTCGCAATGAACATCGTAGCATTAAGTAAAGTAAACCAGCAGGGCTTATTGTGAGCATGACCTCTGTTGTTTAAGGTAAAAGAAATGTCCTGTGCCTTTGTTACATCTATATAATGTATGTATATTCACATTAGTTATACAGTGTATGAACTGAAGCGCAGATTATTATTTTATGAATGTGCAAATACTTATGGCCTGCACACTGCAGAGCTGGTACTGTAAGAAGTACTAAAGACCATACCTCAGTATGTATAAAAACTCGTGCTGTTACATGTAACTTAAAATGTAACTTAAAAAAATAAAGTGCAACACAAGTTTTTTTTATATTTTAAAGCAGCATTGGCAAGCTTCTATGTAATCAAAAAATCAGGATGTGCTTTTATTGAAGAATAATCAGGGTGGTAACAATTTTATAACAACTATAAGTGTTTATCCCAGGCTTGTATATATTTGTCTCCTCCCTTTTTATCATATTAATCTGAGCTATTTCTCCTAAATTACTCCTTCTATCTTTTGTTCTCTCTCAGACACTTATTACTGCTTCCTTCATGCACAATACCTTCCTTCCCTCATGCACATATTATTTCCACCTACCTTTATTTATATAGTTGTTTGTGCATTGCTGTTTGTCTTTGTATGCATGTAGAAAACAAAAATAAAGGATAAGATACGGTTAAGATTAATGCACGTCATAGGAAGACACATGTAAAAAATGGAGTCTCTTTAATCCATTCTTTTACTCTCATTTTTGTATCCTTTTTCTCCCCGAATCCTTCATTTTGGTTTATACAGGTGACGTACTTTCCATTCGATTGGCAGAACTGCACTATGGTGTTTAAGTCATTTACTTATGACTCTTCTGAAATGGAGCTTCAGTATGCCCTTGATGAGAAAGGCAACGAGATACAAGAGATCATTTATGACACCGGTTTCAGCGGTATGAACCATTGAACCACTATACACACAAGCAGTTCAGACAAACTGCCTCAAGAGAAATAAATGAAATAAAATAAAAGTAAAATAAAAATCTGCATTTTTTTATTGAGAGAATAAACAAAACATACACATGATCACCCATCTATACTCATGATTCATTGCCTTTTCTACAGAGAGTGGTGAATGGCATATCCGTCACAAGCCTTCCAGGAAGAATGTAAAGAAAGAGGACCTGTATGAAGACATCACCTTCTACTTGATCATTGAGCGCAAACCCATGTACTACGTGTTCAACATAATCCTGCCCTGTATCCTAATTACAATCATCGCCATCTTCAACTTCTATCTGCCACCTGATGCTGGTGAGCCCCAACAACTCAAAACTGTCACATTCTTGAAGTTTGCAGTAATATTTCTTAATATTTCTTCAAGAGTTGTCTATTGAGAAGGTTTTTAGAAGTTATATCAGTAATATGGTTAGCATTGCAGACGTGAAGCAGGTATTCTGATCATAGCTCCAGTATACAGAGAAAACTTTTTACCTTGATGGTATCCAAGCACAAGTGAACTGATGGGATAAGTGCAGAGGAGTATATAGAGAGATAAAAGTAGTTTTTACACTTTTAACTGTGTTCTGTTATTCTGGACAATGAAAAAGTCCTGGTTCAAGTTGAATGCCCTTCTTAGGTATATTACCAAGTTTAACCATGTCTACTAATTTTAAGCTTGAATTAATTTATGTACAGTATAAGAAGTCTTTGTTGAAATAAAACTGCTACAAAAGCAGCTACAAATTTTTAGTCTGTCAACACTGCAAACTATTTAAATTATTTAGGAGACGATTACTCACTCGCTCACTCACTCAATGTTTGTACCGCTTTATCCTGTATATAGGATCGTGGGAGGCCTGGAGCCTACCCCAGGAGACCTAGGGCGTGACTCTGGGCACACCAAGGACGAAAATCCAAAATATGTCCAAAAAATAATAATAATATAAATATATAAAAATAAATACATAAAAAAACCTAGACTGGTCCTAAAATGGAAAAAAACATGACTCATCTTATAGCCTGTGGTCGGAAATCACTGACTATGTTCATCTTCATTCACGCTGACCCTAACGCAGAACTGTGCATGACACTAAGAATGTTTAAGAGAAATGTAATACAAACCTGGTAACTTGATCTAATGTAATGCACAAAATATATTTTTGTTCATGCATTTTTGTTCATGCATCATGCATGTTAGTCAAATGTTTTCATTTGTGAGAATGTTCATTCCAGTAAACTGGTTTACACCACTGACTCAGTGACAGTAGTGGTTTACCAGATCTGTCCCCTGTGTGGCCTCTAACAGCAGTGCTAGAGCTCATTACATGACTACTAGGTTAATTTTTTATGTTGGTCAAATCCACTCCATAAATCACTGTTACATGCAGTTGCTCAGACCAGGAGACCTGACTTCAATGACCTCTGTGAAGAAGCCTGGGGGAATAAACTGTACATTAGATAGTGTGTGTCTTTCTATAATACTACGTATGTGGGTCATGCATATTCAGTAACAGCTTTAGAAATGAAATGGCTATTGGTATTGGATGTGTGTACATGCTTACACATACATATATATATATATATATATATATATATATATATATATATATATATATATATATGCAAGTGCTGAATAACTTAAGTAATGTATGTCTCCTCCTCTTATTCTTCTTTCATTTCCCCCTGTTCAGGAGAGAAGATGGGTTTGTCCATCAATGTTCTGCTGACCCTTACTGTCTTTCTGCTCCTGCTGGCTGATAAAGTTCCTGAGACATCTTTAGGGGTGCCCATCATCGTCAACTACCTGATGTTCACAATGGTTCTGGTGACATGTTCGGTTATTCTCAGTGTAGTGGTGTTGAACCTGCACCACCGATCACCAAACACCCATCATATGCCCCTGTTGGTGCGCAAGGTTAGTTAACTGTGCAGCATTCTCACAGGAACTATTGAGTCTACTGAGTTATTCTGTACAAAATGTCAGATACAGTAAGTTGATAAGGAGTCCTCTCTTCACTAGATGAATTGATATAGGGAAATCGGTGATGTAATTTGATATTTCTGTGGAAGTCCAGCTGTTCCAATATTGAACTGTAAACGGGCTCTAGTTTTAGATGCTACTTCTTCTTGAAATGTGTCTTAAAATGGATTTAAAATCCTTCAAAGTGTCATTAGTGCAGAGATTTAAAATTAACGACTCGATTGGTAAGCTTATGAACTTATTACTTTCAGCTGCTGAGCTTATTTGACCTCTATAATGCAGTTGTATATTTGCCAATGAAGACCTGATTTTCCATAGTGACATAAAATATTACTGGAACATGGTAAGAACTTGATTTGGGTGTGAAAATGAGTAAATGAGATGCTGTCCTCGCAGCATGCTTTGACCCTATTTGCAGGATTCATGACATTGCTGTAGATGACAAAACTGCAGATTTGGAAAAACGCCCCAATGAGCGCGCACACACACACACACACACAGACTTTTACAGAGAAAAAAGCATTAAATTATAGACTTAGAAGGGAACCAAAAGGGGGGAAAAAACGTTAAAACACTATAAAAATTTAGAGAAAAAAATTATAGAACAACTCACAGCTTGATGCCTTCCTGTTATTGAAAGCTCATTACAGAAAAGGTGAGAGATGGTTCTGCTTCCTCTTACAAATTGAAAAGAAACTGGGACAAGAGGTTTTCTAGAGCAATAAAAACAAGGTAATGAACAGTGACAAGGGAAGAACAGTGGATGTAGAAGTAAGAATGTGATACAGCATCACTAATAACATCTTTGAGCCCAGTGACTCTTTTCATTTCACTGTTTAAATGGGAAGTAAAATAATGCAAATATATACATGTCTCAGAAATAATACAGGCCAGTTTAAGACCGTTTGGTTTTCTCCAAAGCTTTTGTTGTGGTTCTGAAAAGATTCGGTATAGATAATTAATGGATAGAACTCACTAAACCTATTCAATGGTTATTATTAATGCCTGTATTCCAAAAAAAAAGACAATTACAATTACAAAGGATTGTTGTTGGTGTTAGTTTTTGGATTGGCACAGATTTCCTTGACATAACCCTCACATTTTATCTGATCATTGGAACCGGCTTTGCATGCAGTGGCTGGGGTTTGGGCCATTGGGTGGGAATTGAACCGGGGCCTACATTTCAAAGGATTGTGTTAATTTATTTATTTGTAATACACTGTTGTCGTTCTTTTAGCTGCTCCTATCAGAACACACTATGAGTTATTTGTTTAACCCAGCAAGATGGGTAAAATATTCAATCCAAATGCTAGGTCATATTTAATTATAATGCTGGGTTAATTCTACCACATAAATTGGTCAAATGTTCTACCTAGATCTATTCTACTCTACCCATTCTATTAACTGGAGTGTTGGGTTAATTCTACCTCACAAATAGGTTATTATTATTTTTATGTTTTACATTACTGTGGGTAAAACAGTTTAAACAGTTAAATTACTTTGATATACTGGTCTATTACAAAAAAAAAAAAAACTCTATACAGATATGCAATAAACAACACCCAATTAAATGTACAAATCATTGAAAAAAAGATTTATATTTATTTTTCAAAAGCACAAGATCAGATAATACAAAACAAGTTCAACAGCGCCATCATTACGATACTATTACTGAGAAGCACGAGAGCAGTCCTGGTAATTATCTCGCAACATCAGGATGTAGGGGTATGGCCTTGACATTTCAGCCTGCTGGAGATATTCCACAGTGTTGGTTCCAACCTTAGAGAGAAAGAAATTAAAGAAAGTAAAAGTTTATGGAAAAATCGAGAGGGTTAGTTGGTATGCACATTTGTAAGAAGTTCAGTGTTTTGTAACACCCCAGATTTTTATTGTCTCAAGCACTAAGATTAATAAAGTTCTAATGTTAATGTGGTTGCTAATGCCAGGAACCTAGCAAAATGCTAGTGTCAAGCTGGCACTACAGTTAACAGTTTAGCTGTTACTTCACCATCTTCATACACCCTGCAAGTTTTCTACAAAGAAAGCTAAAAAGCTCAGATATTTTTTGCAGTTCCTTTCATACACAGGTGGGGTTCTTTGGTTTGGCTAGCTTGCAGCCATTGTCAGATAAACTAGCATGCTATAGCACAGACCAGTAATAAATGTTACATACAGTGAACAAATTCAGTCATAAGTGACTTAAGTGAGTGAAAGTGTGTATACAGACCTTGTATTTAACGTTTACATTTCCTCTTAAATGCGCGAGGAGGAAGCACCCTCAACAGCGGCCAAAAAAAAAAAAAGACGCAAAGTTGACACAGCCACTGAATACACCGGTGAACTTCAGGGGAGGGGCGGTCATGTCTGTGATGTTAGCTGTCACTATAGCTAACCCAACTCCAACCCAGCAAGCGGGGTTAAACAAAAAGTACCCAATTCGCTGTAAATAACCCAGAAAAATGACCCAACAGAGGCAACCCAGCGTTTAGGTAGTAAAAATAACCCAGCATTTTTTAGTGTGAAGCCATCACAGCAGATCTTATGACAGGTTTAATGTTCAATATCCTTTCTGACACAACCCTCTAATATTTATCTGGGTTTGTGACCGACACCAAGGGAGCTCTGTAACACCAGTGGCTGTGTGCAGGGCATTGGCAGGGATGCAAAGCCAATTTTTATTATTATTATTATTATTATTATTACGTATTTCTCAAACTTTCGCTCATTCTCTATACCACTTGTCCTGTAGAGGGTATTGATAGGCCTATAGCCTTCGCAGGGGACTCAAGACACTAGGCAGTGTAGAGAGGGGGTTAGTCCATCACAGGCCACAAGCATGGATACACTCACATATTACAGCAATTTTGCAAATGCCAGTTAGCTTATTGTGCATGTCTTTGGACAATGGGAGTAAACCTGGGCACCCAGAGGAAACCCGGCATTCATGGGGGAGAATATGCAAACTCCACATACACAAACCCAAGATGGGAATTGAACCCTCAAACCTGAAGAGCTAACCACTATGCCACTGTGCCATATTTAATTTAATTTAAGTAGTTCATTATTTATAATTGTTTCTGCTGTATAAATATGACAGTTTTTATTAATATAACATCATAACGTCATTTTCTGTCTCTTGCACACTTTATGAAGTCGTGTCTGGCAGCATCGCAATAACTGTCTGTAGCTTAAATAGTTGGCAGCTGTACGCCACCCTGCTCCTTTTTTTATTGCCATTCAAGGTTATTCAAGGAAAATGTCCAAACACAGGGTCTTAAATTACATTCTTAATTTGTTTTCACCTCAGGTTTATATTTATAGCACTAAACTATTTCCCGAACAATGCACAACAACCTTCAACATTATCAGTAATTAAAACAAACTGTTCTCATGAATAAAACAGTGGACTTTTAGAAAGCTGAACAAGAACAAATCAAAAATCTTTAAAAGCTCGCGTCTTTCAATTGTGTTTCGCTGACACTGTTTGTTGTTATATTTCATCACATACTCAACTTTCTTTGCACACGACCCCTGTTTTCTTGAGTACAATTATACACTCTAGTAAACTTTAAAAGTTCAAACCAAATGTTGCTTGATTGCAAACGAGCTTTTCGTATACCATACCCTGTATATTGCCAAACACTTCAATGACTTCAACAATCTGCTATTATTAAACATTTAGTCATTTTGGGAAAGTTTATGAACACTATTAAAAGTGATCCATGAAATGGTGTGAAATACATTGAGAGATATCTTAATCTTATAACTACTCCCATTTTCTGCAGATTTTCATCCACTTGCTCCCGCCATATCTGGGTCTCCTAAGGCCAAAAGTGGAGACACCGCTTTCTCTAGAGCGCATACACAAAAAGGAGAACCACAAATGCATCTACCGGGCAGCAGACGAATACTTCATCCGCAAACCCAATACATGTCTGCTCTTTCCCAAACCTAACAGGTACTGTAGCTCCAGCATTCGCTCACTATGAACACTACTAACATAGGTGCTGATATATGTAAAACACATCAATTAAATGCAGTTGTACACAAGACGAAAGGTAGAAAAATTTAAGGGGAAAAAGAGGGAAAAGAGTTTTCATGAGGTGGCAGTACATTCTTCCTTTCAACTGGTGTATACAGTAGGATGTGCCTTGACATCACTAGCACCATGTCTTACTCAAATTGTAGTCAGTCAGTCATTTGTGCCTGCTGCAGTGGATCTACAGTGGAATAGACAGGAGAAGTCAACATATTAGCATAAACATATCAGAGTTAAGGCGTGAAAATTATAAATTATTGCTATTGCTGCTTGTTTGTATTAAACATCTGTGAAGCTGTAAGGAAGGAGTTTTTCCTCACGCAGAATGTACTCTGTATACTATAATGGCTATCATTAAAAGTTTTCAGGTTTCTTATTGTCTAGAGATCACATTTTACAAATAATGTAATGCATAGGTCATACAGGCCAGGAGCCAAGTGAGCGAAATTGCTGTGCACTATGGGTGGGAGGGTTGGCATTCTCTTTTTCAGTTGGCTGGGTTTACATGTCTCAGAGGAGGTATGTGTTAGCTTTCACCCTCCCTGTTGCTCCCTGTAGCTGTTGTATGATATAGGTTTACTCATTGGTAAGTGGGAATTGGCAAAAACAAAATGGAGCAGAAAATAGAAAGGGAAAAGAGCTTTTTTGGAGCATCCAATAAATACATTAAAAGAAAAAGTTCAATGAAAATGACAAAATGATATCACTTTCAACATCACCCTCATACAGTACCATCCGAATATTATGTTCCTTTTATGTTTACACTATGTGTAAGCCTAACACACAACCAATTATGTACAATGCTGAATGATTTTATTATTTAAATTAATATTAAAGTTTTTAAAGTGTAGTATATGCCGACCACTACTGTATATCCTTAACACCACAAAACATTAACACATTAACATTGATTATCAACTATGTACCAGTAAACTAGTGACAGGATCATCGGCACCCAAGGCTAATCCATAATCAAAGGCCAGCCTATCCAGTCCAATCCCAGAGAAAAGCCAATGCAGCACAAATCACTGAAAAACATCAATGCTGGCCATCATATAGAGGTGCCTCATAGGGTTAAGGCACTGAGTTACTGATCGGAAGGACGGCCGTTCAAGCTTCAGCTCCTCCAGGTTGCCGTTGTTGGACCATTGTTGGGCTCAAAGGCCCTTAACCTCAGCTGCTCCAGGAGCACTGTACCATGGCTCACATTGTGCTCTAACCCCAGTCACTCTGGGATATGAGAAGAAAGAATTTCACTGTTCAGCAATGTATACAGTATGCGATAGTTAAACGTTTGACTTAACATACAGTATAAAGGCACCGACAAAACTTCTCTGATCCCAATCTGTTTGAGCAATTATGGAATGGGCCAGACATCAAGAATTATTCCTAATAAGCATCACAATGGTGGTGAGGGAAAACTCCCTGAGATTTCAACATAAAGAACCCATCATCATTCAATTTAATGATTCCGAATAAGAGAACGGAATCATACATATTACTAACACTATTGCAACACACCTTGTTAGCTGTTATCAGATTGCTTGCGTGTCTTTCTATAACCACAGTGCAGTATTGTTTCTTTGTTTAATTGTACAGCTTTTTATAATATTAACTTTATTTAAAAGTGTCAGCAGTTTGTAATACTTTGCAGCTTTTCCACCATGACAAAGCATCCAGAAAAGTTTGTCTATTTCTTGTTAACATGCCAAACATTATTTTTATATTATGCACTTTGAGAGAAAAAAGAAAGCCTGATACAGAACAACTTATTGCTTTCATAATGCAAGGGTTAACAGGAGCTACATTCAGTCTAATTATAAAATAATAAAATGTATAAGGCATAGTTTAATTTATTTAAAAATATGTTGGTTGGTCAGTAGCCCATGCTATTAGAGAAAGAAACACTTTGGCTGTTATAGGAAAATAATTAACTTTGAAATACAGCTCACACTGTTTTATTCATTATGCAAAGCATGTCTATGTTGATTTTTATTCCTTCCATTATTACAATCAAAACTTTTTAGTTACCTCTACATTATCGATCCAATAGGTGGATCAGAACAAAAATGTCTGCTAAGCTCTTTTTCAAAATCAATATTAATGTTTTAAGATGATTTGTACTTTAAATTAGATGTCTGCACTCAGGATGCTCTATGTGTATGGATGACATTGTGTGGATAAATATAGAAAACTGATACCATCTGAACAAATAAGGCACTTAATCAAATGAATGGGCTTCCCCCTATAATAGGAGCACTGCTCAGATCTTTGGGGCATGTTTACGAACTGCAGCATGTGCATAATACTCAACCAGTACACAAGAAAGGATCGTGAAACATGTACAGAGGAAAATGAAGAGCTACTCTGCCTCCCAGTGGCAGAATGGTGCAATTGCTGCATTGTGAAACCTTTTGGATAGGTTGATATGGTGCTGGTATAAAAGGTCAGAAGTTGGATGGATGGAGGCGGATAAAAGTAAGTGAGGGGGGGGGGGGGGGCGGGTCATAATTAAACAGATGTTGAAGGACACTCCGATGGAATGGAGACACATCACAGCTGTTGTGAGAGCCAGATAATTAGCACATAGGGAATTTAACAGGTGGTCAAACAGCCTCCAAACACCAAAGAACAAAGATGAGAAAGAGATGAAGGCATGTGAAAGGAAAGAGAGATTTGCAGTAGTCAGTACCAGGGGTCACCTTGGAAATGGTGTTTGAAGAAGCTGCCATTCTTTAATTTAGGATGAAGTCTGTAATCTGATCACATACAAACACAAATATAGGCACACAGTTTCCCAGTGTTATCATCTTGCTATATCTGTGTCAATTTCAACTTAACCTCTCCTGCCTGCACTATGAATTGCATTTGTAAAGCAATAAGGCTGTCACTCACAAGCACCAGTCACTGCAGAGCAAAAAGTCAAATGAGTAAAGTCAGATCCTTCTATTGACTAGAGTTATTGATAATTATATACATTTTTGTGTGGTTTAGGGTTAGACTAAGGTTAGATTGGATGAGTTGGATCAGATCAGAACTTTGAGTTCTGCGGCAAGGACTATTTCTACCCAGTGCCCTTACATACCCACCTTCCTTTGTTAAAAGCTAAATATTTATCATGGCATGCCATTTAGCGGGGGGAATGAAGGAGCCATCCCCAAGAAAATAGCAGTTTAATTCAATTCAGTTGAATTAATTAAGCACCAAAACCAGTACCATCAACTTGACTCATCTGGGTGATACTGAATAGATAGATTTTTTTTTTTTTTTTTTCAAGTTAACTTTTATGACAGTTTACTATAGTGTACAAAGTATTCAAGTGGATTAAAACATAATTGATTTTTTGTTTGTTTGTTTGTATTTCATACCTTTTTTATTTAGATGGTTGTCGCTTACACCTCATTACATTTCACAAAACAATTATCTCAAAATGTCCAATCAAAAAAGGATTAACAAGGATTTAGAAATGTACAGCTTCTAAAATGTATGCTTATTTATGCACTCAATACTTGGTAATGGCTCCTTTAGCATGAATTACTGCATCAGTGCAGTAATGTGTGCATTTCCACTCTTTCTCCAGACTCTGGGACCTTGATTTTCCAAATGAAATATGAAATATACTTTCATCTAAAAAGAGGACTATGAACCTCTGATCAGTGGTCCAGTCCTTATTCTTTTTAACCCAGGCAAGACATGTCTAATGTTGTTTCTGGTTCAGGAGTGGCCTGAAAACCTCTGTGTATGGTGCCTAACTCCAGCCTCACTCCACACATTGCTTGACAATCTTCTTGTGCCTGCGATCATCCCTCTTACTTGTTCACCTTTTCCAACCACGTTTTCCCTTCAACACAACTTTCCATGTCTATGTTTTGATGCAGCATTCAGAGAAACAACTATTCCATTCAATGATGACTTTCTGTAACTTACACTTTTTAGGAGGGAGAGATCTTCTGGGCAGCTGTCATGTCTGCAGTCTTCCCTATGATTATGGTTGTGTGTACTGAAGTAGACCAAGAGATAAAGTCAGTCACTCACTCACTCATCATCTAAACATCATTTAATCCTGTATTCAGGGTCACGGGGGGCCTGGAGCCTATCCCAGGAGACCAAGGGCATATGGCAGGGTACACCCTGGACAGGGTGCCAATCCATCGCAGGGCACACACACACATACACTCACTCATTCACACACTACGGGCAATTTGGGAACGCCAATTAGCCTAACCTGCATGTCTTTGGACTGTGGGAGGAAACCGGAGTACCCGGAGGAAACCCACCAAGCACAGGGAGAACATGCAAACTCCATGCACACAGAGACGGGAATCGAGCCTGGCCGGGGATCGAACCCAGACCGTGGCGGTGCAAGGCGACAGTGCTAACTATTGTGCCGCCCCAAGAGATACAATATAATGAAATTACAAAAAAAAATTAAAAATACCATGATATGCTAATGTATTGTTTAATTTTATTGTTTAATTAATTGTTTATTTATTATTAATAAATTAATATAATTAATTATTAAAATAAATTATTATTAATAATTAACTAATACTTTAGAATACATTCCTAATTACTTTCTGTTTTAATGTGAACTATAGTCTACTGTTCATTGAGAAGGCCTGAACTGCAAAAGAGTTTGTAGCAATTAGAGTCGTAAGGCTATACAAGGAAGTACTACTCATCCATCTGGGGCTGGAAAAAATGTCCTTAGGAGCCCAAGATAAACAAACCAAGGCATTGCATTGTATAACTGCATTTTTTTAAAAACATTTAGACTGTAATTTGAATTGATGACAAAAGCTTTGGTACTACTATTACTAATAGCAGTCTTGTGGCCTTATGCTAATTAAATTTGCTGAAGTAACACACAAATTAATTCAGTAATGGAATTTTGTCCCAGGTACCAACCAGAAGGCCTGTGCACTGACATGCGGAAGTTTATCGATGGCCCCAGTCACTACCTGACTCTGCCCCCTGAGCTGAAATCGGCCGTGGATGCTATCTGCTACATCGCTGAGCAGCTACAAGCTGAGAAAGACTATGAAGCTGTAGGAGGCTTGCAATTACATGTTTTAGTGACAGTCATTTATTTATTACTCACATTTTATATATCTGTCTGTTAATACATAATCTAAATCAAGTTTATTTAAAGTCCAATGTTGCTCCACTCATGTTATGTTTCACTAAATAAAATGTACCCTTGAGAGTGCCACTCAAATGGCAACACACAGGCAACATGCTCAATAAGAAGAAGAAGAAGAAAAAAGAAATAAAGAAAATTGTGTTGGCAAAGCACATAAATCCTGTACTTGAGTGAAAGTGGAGATACCCTAGTAAAATATTACTGAAGCACTGTAGAAGTCCTTCCTTTACAGTTGTACATCAGTAAAAGTACTGTACAAAAATACTTACCTTTAAAAAGTACCAAGCTTATATTAGCTCTAGCTCAGTAGCCTATATTACGTATTACGTACTGTATAATAGTCGTCATGTGGTGGTATTCCTTATGCACAGTAGCAAGGTAAATGTAGTTAGGTTCCCTCCACCTCTAATAATAATAATAAAATTTAGATAACCATCATAAAGCCTAGTATTCATATTCTAAATTATGACGAATCTACAGAATAGTTGTCTTTTCCATATATTTAAAAAAAAAAAATTCAAGTTAGATTACTTAGTTTCTCTGTACACAAGCAATAGAAAGTATATAATATAAATTGAGTGGTTAGAAGTATGAAAATAGCTTCTAAGTAAGGCTTTAAGTTTTAAATTCATTTTCCAAAAACGGCAAATAAAATGATCTACAGTATAAGAGCCACTACTATATACTGTACATTCTTGTAAAATTAAAAAGAAACAAAAAATGTAAAAAAAAAAAATAAGGATAAAAAAAAAAAATTTCAGCACAGAAAAGCAATTTAAATCTGTGCAGATTTAACCGAATTCTGAAAAAACCTGAAGCCTTTTTTTTTTTTTTACTTTTTTTCCTCTTTCCATATCTTTATCACTTATCCATGAAAATATTTTTTTCTTACTTCCTCATATCTTTTCCCTTTTCTTTTCAGTTAAAGGAAGACTGGCAGTATGTGGCCATGGTGGTTGATCGACTCTTCCTCTGGATCTTTGTCATCTTCACCACTGTTGGAACATTGGCTATTTTTGCTAATGCTAGTTTCAATGCTACTCCCACTGACCCCTTCATGAGTCCATGATCCTAGCAGTCATCGCTTAGACCTTTTGAACTTCACAGCACTAGGCGGTGTATTATTTACCTACTGCTGGCTATTGACATTTATTCACTTGGCAGATGCTTCTATAGCATGCAAAGTGATCTGCAAGGGAAAGTGTACATGTCTACAAATCTGGATATTGAAGCACTTCACAGTGACACAATAATAATAGTTTGCAGCAAGAACAATAATAGAGCTTTTGTGTTACTTAGAGTACTGATAACGTGTATTGGATGATAACTGGAGGATGGGAATTTGTTTTTTGATAAATAGATGAAACTGATGTGTAAATAAACGTCAACAAGAGAGTACTTTTTATTACCTTTATTAGAATGTATATGTAATATTCTAATACTGAGCTAACCAATAATACAGAAGACTGTTGTTTTGCTGTTTAACTTTAAAAAAAAAAAGGGGTCAAGGTGAGTGGAGGAATGTGAAGTGGTAGGATCTCCATCTGTTGTTAAAATGTGATCTCTGTGACTGTGTGAGCGATGTGACCTTATGGTCTCCAGTAATACAGCTGGAAGGTACAGTCAAGCAAGGACAGGAAGCCATTCTTTACCTAATTAGCACTCATGCCACTAATAATGACTGGAATGAAATAATACCAGTTAGAAAATAGTATGCCACAGTAGCATTCCCTATTGGTAAATAAATACCTCCATTAAAGTTATCAGTAACATTTTCACAATTTGTCTTTTGTAGTGGGAAGTTTAACGTATCTATTTATGATATTTTTCTATACCTGTATACGGTAATGATTTCTAATCCTTCTATACAGAGTCAACCACATGTACCCTTTGATCCTGGTTCCTATCAATGTCTCTTCCGCAGGTTATCTCATTGCTGCTATCACTTCCAGAAGTGAGAAAAGTATACCTAAATCCTCTACTTGAATAAAAGTATCCTGGTTAGGTAATAGGATGCCATGCAGAAATGTAGTGCGGTACAAAGGGGAAAAAAATATGCTAAAATGTGGTGGAGTAAAAATAAAATGTATCATTTAATCAAACTACTATAAGGTATAGTACAGATACTGTACATGAAATAATGTATGGACTGAAGTACAGCAAGAAACTAACCTTCCATCTCCGGTCACCTCTCTCTTGCTTGTTAAGAATCTAAATCTACAGTACATCTGGATTTCTGTAAAGCTGCAACCCTAGCTCTTTACAAATATGTATTCAATTAAATATTGGCTATATTTAATTGCATTGGCTAACTGACAACAACCTTTTCATTGCAACAATAATGGTCTTTGGATGAGACAGAGATGAGAGAATGTTCTAGTAAACTTTTTTTTTTTTTCTTTTTTCTTTTTTGACACTATCACCAGTACAACAAAAGGGGGAAAATAATTCAGGTCACTCACACTTTCCAGAGGGCACCATGGATCACACTTTCCAGAGGGCACCATGGACTGAAAGTGTGAAAGTGCAATCAGACTGAAACATACAGTTTAGATATGTAAATCCTCTTTGAGAAAAGGGCACATTATAAACATTTTGAATTGAACAGTTCTCAGTACAAATGTGACACGGGGTTATAACACATTGTATGGTTTAAAAATTCTGTCATATGTCATACGGTCACTTTGCTGGTCTCTGAATAAAACACAGCAAATTACCAGAGAAATACTGTTTATTAAATGTGCAGTCCAGTTGCAGACTAGACACAATACATGCACATTTCTAGGTAAGCGATTCATGCTAAGGGTAGGAAGATATGCTCAAACTTGCAACAAGGAATGCTAGCGTTCATTAGATTCTCTTAAAGTACAAAATTTCTTTTAATTTTGATGATTATGGCTTAAAGCTACTGAAAACCCCAAATTCAGAATATTAGAATATTAGAATATTGGGGAAAAGTTAAATATTGGACACTCATGGTGTCACACTCTAATCAGCTAATTAACTCAAAACACTTACAGAGGTTTCCTGAGCCTTTAAATAGTCTCTCGGTCGTGTTCAGTGGACCACAAAAGGCCATTGCTAAATAAGCTGACTGTTTACAGAGTGCTGTATCCAAGCACATTAATGGAAAGTTGAATGGAAGGAAAAAATGTAGTAGAAAAAGGTGCACAAGCAACAGGGATAACCGCAACCTTAAATGGATTGTGAAACAAAGCCCATTCAAGCATATGAGGGAGATTCAACAAGAGTTGGAGTCAGTGCTTCAAAAGCCACTACACACAGACATATCCAGGACATGGACTACAACTGTCACATTTCTCTTGAACCAGAGACAACATCAGATGCGTCTTACCTGGGGCTAAGGACGAAAAGGATTGGACTCTTGCTCAGTGGGTCAAAGTTATCTTTTCAGATGACAGTAAATTTTCTATTTCATTTGGAAATCAAGATCCCAGAGTCTGGAGGAAGAAAGGAGAGGCACAGAATCCAAGTTGCTTGAGGTCCAGTGTAAAGTTTGCAGTCAGTGGTGGTTTGGGAAGCCGTGGCGTCTGTTAGTGTTGGTCCACTGTGTTTTATCAGGTACAAGGAAGTTTTATGCTTCGCCCCTGCTGACCAGCTTTATGGAGATGCTGATTTCATTTTCCAACATGGCTTGGCA
This sequence comes from Clarias fuscus, assembly GCA_030347435.1. Classification (NCBI taxonomy): domain Eukaryota; kingdom Metazoa; phylum Chordata; class Actinopteri; order Siluriformes; family Clariidae; genus Clarias; species Clarias fuscus. Next base: position 25,411,761 of record CM059205.1, read on the forward strand.
CCTGCTCACTCTGCCAAAGTACTAATACCTGGTTTAAGTACAATGGTATGCCTGTGCTTGATGCACCAGCAAACTCACCCGATCTAAACCCCATAGAGAATCTATGGGGTACTGTGATAAGGAAGATGCGAGACACCATACCCGACAACGCAGAAGAGCTGAAGGCCTCGATCAGAGCAACTTGGGCTTCCATGACATGTCAGCAGTGCCACAGACTGATCGCCTCCATGCCACGCCGCATTGCTGCAGTAATTCGTTTTGCAAAGTGAGCCCTGACCAAGTACCAAGAGCTGTACATGTTCATATTTTTAAGTATTTTTTTTTATTATTATTATTATTCGTCTTAGGTGATATTTACATTTTCTGAGATACTGGATTTTAGGTTTTCTGTAAGCCATAATCATCAAAATTTAAGAAATATATTTTTATATAATATACAGTTGAAATATATTAGTCTTTGTGTAAAGAATCTGTATAATATATAAGTTTCACTTTTTTAAATTGAATTACAGAAATAAATCAACATTCTAATTTATTGAAGATGCACGTGTACATACTTTAATCCTTTATTCTTGAACACAAGCGCTGCAGAATAAAAGAATTATATTAAGTTTACTTCAACCAAAGGAATCTGTTTCGGCATTTGGCAGAGACTCTTATCCAGAGCGACTTACCAAAGTGCTTTGTGATTGGATAAATCCTTACACTGGGTTATTAGGTTACTCACTAGCACCATCAATCCAACACTATTTTTTTTTACTTTGTTCCCGATTGAACCAAGCCATCAAAACAAGAAAAGGTGATGAACAATAGAAATATGTAATGAAAGAAGTTTTAAAATACAGAATAAGACAACTTCATTATAAATTCAATTAGTAACCTCTGGGCATTATTATTGCGGTTATGGTGTGAGTGTAAGTTATGGTCCCAATTTCACGTATCTCAGATCTACAGCCACAGACTTTAATACACAGTACACCTGCCATGATACAATATGTTGTCCTTTTATGTCTCACTTGGCTCTGCTGCAGAACAAAGGCTTGCTCTAACATCCGGTTCAATCCCGGACCTGGTGCTAACTTGCCAAACATGTGTTGCATTTAAACAACTCTAATAATGCAACTGGCTCTTGTGTGAACTGAAGATATCTTGGCGTTGCGTCCAAACAGAATTAAAGTGGAAGTGCGGGAAGCTCAATGCTGTCATCTTCCCCATTCTCTCTGTGTTCTCATGTATGGTGTATGATAGCAGAATGTACCAGGATTCCCAGGCAGGATTAACCCATGTTTAGAGACGGAATATGAAAAAGACACAGAGGCTGAGCACAATTATTTATAACCTGCATGGTGTAGTATTTGGTAGCAGTCTCTACATTTCTGCTGAGGTCATAGGTTCAGGGTTTTTTACTTTTTTATTGAACATGCTAACTGCACAGTCTACAAATCAAAAAAGCAAGAAATACATTTAAGTGAAAAATAAATACTCTTTATTGGCGAAATTAAACCTCAAATTAGCATTTTTAAAAAACTAAGACCATGAAATACCTTACAGAAGCCATACTGTATGGCCAAAGGTTTGTGGACACCTGGACACCTAACTCACATGTGCTTGTTAAACATCACTCCTAATCCATATTGTACAAAGACATTCTACACACAAATGCGCATCCAAATTTGTGGCAACAGGTTATCAATCTGTCCACAAACATCGAGCATATGTAACAGAAGAATATGAAGACATGAAAGAATTGTGTGAATATACTATATAGCAATTTCAAATGAAAGTCACGATTATTTAGATGTAAAAGTCACTTTTTTTGTAACAGAATTGTTTCTGAAGAAACTTGCGAGACAAATGCACTTGTACCCAGTATTTGTTTATTTAATTATGTTCAGTCTTTTAAATTAGTTTTTATTCAGTTTCATCTAAATAAATTGAGGTTTAACTACTTAATTGTCCAGCAATCTTGGACAACTTGATTATTACTATTACTATTATTATTATTATTATTATTATTATTATTATTATTTGTCTTACTTGTGTTTCTTATATTGCATGAAAATAAATTATACCATACAACAAAGGCTTTTTTTTTTTTTTGTAGATATGCCTGTGCGTGCGTGTGTGTGTCTGCATGCATTCTCGAGTGTCCAGTGCTTTGTACTGGTGACACTGGGCAGCCCCGATGAATGCATGCCATACCTTTGAGAGACACAAAGAGCAAGCTAACCACAACAGATAACGCCAGGAGCCGAGTGAGTAAGAGACAGACGGTCAGGAAGAAGGAATGAAAGAAAGAGAATGAACTCATGAAAGTGTTGCACATTAAAAGGTGCCTGAGAGACGTGCAGGCTGTCCACCTCCTGTGTGTGTGAGATAGGCAGAGAGTCCTGTGTTCACTCTGGACCTTGGGAAGGAGAAGCTTCTGTTTTCTACTTTACTTTGTTCTCACTGCCAAAACACCCCTACTGCAATAGAGTCTATTCTTCTTAAATTACTTAAAACAACACACACACACACACACACACACACACACACACACACACACACACACAAACCCATCAACAGGTGTGTGCCACTGGTCTCTTAGAGTATGTGACCATTCCCTACATCCCATAATGCCCTGTCCTGTCAATCATCCCACAGATCTAGAGAGCAACAAAACCCAGTCGAAGGAAAGGATGGTGTGATTATGCCATGGTTCAGGAGGAAAAGCTGCATTTAGTCACTGGAGCACTGACATAACTATTTTCTGAACAACCATTGATCAGAAGAGCAAGGGCAGAGATCCAGTGTGTATGCGAGAGTGAGTGCTTGTGTGACATGCCACACATCACTCTCTGGTAAAGGGGCCAATGTGTGACGTGAGTCAAACAGGCACAATGGAACGAGGAATGAAGGTTCTGCTCTGTGTTCTTTGGTCCAGTAGCATGTTTGCGCTCACAGGTAAGACAAATAGTTTTATTTATTTATTTATTTGTTTCTGATTTGCTCAATTGTTCAAATGTGATGTATTTTTATTTATTTTTTTCGTATTATTGTGAGTTCAGCTGTTAGCGTTTGAACAGACAGTTTACAGATATTTGGAAGTCAGTTTTCTATAACAGGAAAGGTTTTAACCCCAAGAACCAAAGGACAATCCTACAGTGTTATTTGACCTTGTAATTTACAGCGTATATAAACAGAAAAACACACACTGCACAGGTGTAGACAGGCTCTAAGACTAGTGTTGGGTGCCAAATGACGTGCTTTGTGATTATAACAGTGAATGCCATTTGTGCATGAAAGAAAAAAAACAGATTGGCGTAAAAAAAGAAATTCAAAATCGAAGCTGACCTGAGTTTTCAAATGTAAAATATTTCACACCATACATTTACTGTATGTACAAAAGAAGGGAAGATTTATATCGTATTCTAGAGAAGCATGGCTTGCACTTTGGTGCTTAAACTATTTCACTGATATGTGTAAATGTTATCAATTTAAAATTTTATTTTTAAAATTGGTGTTAATTTTGGCCTTTACATTCATTCTCAATTAGATGTTTACAGTAAATATATATATATATATAGCCTCATTCAGAGCAACAATAAATCACATATTAGTACCAATATATATAGATTCCTTTTTCAAATTCAGACACAATAATTAGCTAAATTCAGTATGAACATATTAAGTAATAACAGACACACAAAATACACACAAAAGTGCTTAAAATGTAATATAATGTTTGTTTGCTGGTGCATTATAACTAATGCTAACCTCTTCAAAACTGTTCACTTGGTTATGTTTCAAATACATACCTCAGAAATATTGCCTGTGGGTGAGAATACCGTATATGGTCACAAATGAACAAATGTGTAACTTGTTTGAAGTAATGTAATATTGGAACATTAGAAATGTTTCTCACCATGCTCTACACACACACAAAAAAAAATGTTTATGTTTGTGTTAGGAGGTTCAGAGGCAGAACGTAGGCTGTTGCAGGATCTTTTTGAGGATTATAACCTGAAGGTGCGTCCGGCTCAGTCCTGGAACGAGACAGTGATGGTCAGAGTCGGGATGACACTAGTGCAGCTCATTAGTCTGGTAAGAATTTATACACACACATACACACGCACACACACACACACACACACACACACACACACACACACACACACCTAAATAGTTCATATTTCAAGGCTGAGTGCTGAGTGTGAATACAAGTTGGATGTCATGTCCCTTGGTAACACAATTAAAGCTAAATTAATTAATATTTCATAAGTTTATAATGAAATATATTTAATAATAATATATAAAATATTATTATTATTATTAGTAGTAGTAGTAGTAGTAGTAGTAGTAGTATTATATGCCCATACAGAATATGCAGTAGTTATGCAATTATAAGATATTATGTTAATATCATTATTATTATTATAATTAATTGGATAGTCATATTTTACATAGCCAAACATTTCAGTTAGGAAAATATGATTAAAGTCCTCCTGTCTTTGACTTCTCTGTCAGACATTTTGAAAGTAAACTGAAGAACTCCATTATAAACATTAATTAGAAATACAGGAACTTTCTATGCCAAAGAATATCTAGCATAAATAAATGACAGCAAGTGTAAACTATACTGAAAGTGTATTGACCTTCTTCCTTTGGAATTAATAATTATATCAATTAATGATATCCAAAAGGTAAGTAAAGTAAAGCCTTTATTTTTGTCACATATACATTACAGCACAGTGAAATTCCTTCTTCGCATATCCCACGTAACTGGGGTCAGAGCGCAGGGTCAGCCATGGTACAGCGCCCCTGGAGCAGTTAGGGTTAAGGGCCTTGCTCAAGGGCCCAACAATGGCAACCTGGCTGAGCTGGGAATCGAACCGTCGATCTTCCGATCAGTAACTCAGTGCCTTAGCCCACTGAGCCACCACTGCCCTGTATTGTACCTGGCATTTATTTTTATTATTTATAATAAACTTCTTAGCATCTCACTATGGTCATTCCCACTGAAAATGTTTTACAATTGATTTTTATTTGACCACCGACCATCAGTTGGGCCCAATAGTAATCACAGGAGAGATAACAGCTAAAGCAAATGATGAGTCCGATACTATGCTATTTTTTCACTGCTGGTTGTGGTAGCACTGAAAGCTTTACCCCTGTGTGGGCTGTTAGACTTCATCTAACAGGATTGAGCGTTCCACCGCTGCAGGATTTAGCCACCACATGATACTGTCAGTGTGTCTCCTCTCTCCTGCAGAATGAGAAGAATGGAGAGATGACAACCAATGTATTCATGAACATGGTGAGAAGCACACTCCATTTATCTTCCTTCACCGTTTCGCTCCGTTTTTGTTCTGTCTTAATTCACTTGTCACTTTGCATAATTAGGATGTATTACATCTCAGTCTTGCTCCAAGCCTTCTTCTCTCAACTGCTTTTTGTGCAGCGTCTCTTATGTTCTCTGGTGTTGTAGAGCTAATTAGTGTGAGATCATTGCTGCACTAATGTGTCATTCTTTGTGTGTGTGTGTGTGTGTGTGTGTGTGTGTGTGTGTGTGTGTGTGTGTGTGTGTGTGTGTGTGTGTGTGTGTGTGTGTGTGTGTGTGTGTGTGTGTGCATGCGTGCGTCTGTGTGTGTTGAAATCTAGTTTCAATTATAATCATCAAACTACTGTTTCCTGTTTCCTTATAATATTATGCTTCTTATAATAAATCTTCCAGTGTAATTCAGTTCTGACCCACGCCAAAAGCTACTTATTATCTATATGACATGTGGAGGTGGAACTGAAATTTAGGCCTGTAATGTTACGTAACATCCTTGTTTCTACTCTCATTCTCTGTCTGTCTCTCACTACATTATTTTGCTTCTCCTTTCTCCCTTCCTTCCCTCTTCAGGCGTGGTCTGACTACAGGCTGTCTTGGAATCCAGAGGACTATGACGATATTGATATTATCCGAATCCCCCCTAACAAAGTATGGCGTCCAGACATTTACCTCATCAACAAGTGAGTCTAGCTGTCTGTATTTAATCCATCTTTGTATTTAAATGTCACAGCTGCAACTGTAAACTGTGGATCTACTGTACTACTACAATGCCCCACTTGTCACTGCTTCTTATTAAAGCTCAATATATACTGTATGTGACCTCTGTGTCTATGTACCCAAGCCTAAGTGGAAGTAACGAGCAGAGTCAAAAGCAGTGCTGTACATTTACAGCTCGATGTGAGACAGAAACTGTATCTAAGCGAGAGTTGTTATGTCAATTTTGCAGTAACGATGGGCAGTTTGACGTTGCTCTTTATGTGAATGTGCTGGTTAAAAGTGATGGCACGGTTTCCTGGCTGCCTCCAGCTATATACCGCAGCTCCTGCTCCATTGAGGTACAGCTGAAACTGTAACACAAGCAGCTTTAAAACAGCAATCACTCATCAGCTTAACGATTATAAAACAAGCATTTAACTGATGAAAAGCTAATGCTAATATATTGCTCTATTTCTCCAGGTGGCCTATTTCCCATTTGACTGGCAGAACTGCACAATGGTGTTCCGCTCGTATACGTATGACGCCTCAGAGGTGGATCTACAGTATGGCCTGGATGAAGATGGAAAAGAAATTCATGAGATAGTCATAGATGAAAATGCTTTTACTGGTCAGTTCCCCTGCTGACGTTTTACATGGGTCAGGTTTTGCCTGTGTATATATTATGGGTGCCCTGTTATAGAATCAATTGGCTACCAACTTATCGGAGTGCATTATGTTTCCTCCAAAATTGGTCATCAAGAGATCTTTGGATAATACACAGCTTCTTAAATGCTGTAATTGGATCTTTTTTTATGTGTAAATACTCTGTAGATGGATGGATGGATGGGCAGGTGGATGGATGGATGAATGGACAGGTGGGTGGATGGATGGATGGATGGATGGATGGACAGGTGGATGGATGGATGGATGGCTGGATGGCTGGATGGATGGAATTTCAGTGTTAATTTAATATTCTGTTTGCTCAGAGAATGGAGAATGGCAGATCTGCCACAAACCCAGCAGGAAGAACATCCAGGAGGACCTCTATGAAGACATCACCTTCTATCTGATCATTGAGAGGAAACCACTTTTCTACGTCATCAACATCATCGTGCCTTGCATCCTTACTAGTGTGTTGGCTATATTTGTGTTCTATCTGCCACCAGGGGCAGGTGGGTTTGAAGAAACCTTTCTTATTATTTAGTAATGCTTAACTCGTCAGCCAGCGTCAGTGGCTCATTGGTCAGCTTTTATCAACTGTACTTTTAAAAGGCTAAAACTCTATACACAGTCATATTTCTGCTCTATAAGCCTCTAAAACTAAATCATTTTTTCGGTTCATCTTCTTTGGTGCTCCCCACAGGTGAGAAAATGACTCTGTCCATCTCTGTCCTTATTGCTCTCACTGTCTTCATGCTCCTGCTGGCCGATAAAGTCCCTGAGACATCTCTGGGAATCCCAATTATTGTGAACTATGTGATGTTTACAATGATTCTGGTGACCTTCTCAGTCATCCTCAGTGTTGTGGTGTTAAACCTGCACCACAGGACCCCCAGCACACATTATATGCCTATGTGGGTGCGCAAGGTCAGTCAACATGGCAATGCCGTTAATCATTACTGCAGTAAGGTTTTTGACAAGTTAGACAGTTTATTCTTATTCCGTTTCTTGCTGTTTTGAGATTGAAGTTCAGGTGTATTGTAGTTGTGCTTACAAACTACATGCATTAGGAAATTGCTGTTTATTTATTTATTTGTAATACTAACTACATGCTTAGAAAAGGAAAAACTGAAGAGAGGTTAAGTTGGCCTTCATAGGGAACCCATGAATGTTAAATGTAAAAGCTACAGTATATACTGTAACTGATTGCTTCTCTGTTGTAAGGGAATCAACATAAAGCTTTTAAAGCTTAAACATCAATATCCCTTTACTATCCCCCAAAAAATAGTGATCTTTTTTTTTATCCAAGAGTGTAGTTAGTAAGCACAAAATACTAAATTGTAATTAAATAGATTTGAATAAAATATTAATTTAGAATTAAATAATTGCATAGACTGTTGTGGAATTAGATCTGTTATGGCGGTGCTTTATTGCTGTTTCTTTTTAAATGTATAAACTTTCTAAGTACAGTAGTTCTGTTTGGGGAATGTTATATATAAGCTCTGTGACATCATGAAAGAAGCATCATGTGTGTAGGCTTTTGACTGCCAGATTTAGAAGATGATGTGATACTCTGAATCATTTAGCTACAGCGCTGTTGTTCAAAACGTTATGCTAACTAACTTACATTCTCGTGATCTAAATCATGGTATTTATTTATTTATTTATTTATTTATTTATTTTTATAGATTTAGTTCAAATAATTTCTTTTAAAGGGTTGAAAAAAATATTAAAAATTCTTCCCAGGGAGAATTTACAGTTTGCTAATTACTGAATTATTGATTATCTCAGGTGTTCATCAACTTCCTGCCTCCCTACCTGGGTGTGCTCAGACCCCACCCGGAAGAACCTGTACAGAGCAAAGAGCCTAAAGAAGACCCTCCTATTGGCCATGTTGACCACAGCCTTAGACCAGGAGGAGAATATTTTATCCGGAAGATAAATCCTGAACTGATCGGACCGTGGAGGGGAAGGTAATAACATGACACAAAAGCATTTAATAACTTGAGCTGATTTGTTTTTTTGCTTCATTGATGGATAGGTATTTTGTGTTGAATCTGTGGGCATTTCAAATCAGAAAAAAGAAGGTTATATAACTGTAGGTTTATGGCAAAATGAAGGGTTGCCAGGGTGGTAACAATTACATTACCTCACTATGTCATGACTATGACATTAAACTCTTAAATCATCTTCTGCCTATTCCAATTAAATCCAAGTGATCCAATTGGCCTTCCACTCAATAGCAGAATTACCTTACTGTATGTACCCTTCCATTTTACTGAGCAGTTTCCATTAAGGAGAAAAGTTGTGATAAGTACACCTGACCAGACAATTAACAGTGCTAATGCTTTGTTGAAAATACAAGTCACTCAAAGTGGTGATACTGGTCACTGTTAAGAATGAGAATTCTTCAAGTACTCATGTGGTTTCCTTATCAAGGATGTGAATCCCTCATGATGCAGTCACTGTTCTGAATCGAGAACAAAAAGCAAAATGAGCAGCAAAATTTTGTATTGTTTTCCACTGAGAATTGCAATTACACAAGGTGCTGACACCATGTTCTGCTGACAGTGATGATTACTCTGATCACTCAAGCTCACCACAAAGCTCATGGACTGCAATAAAGCACCATACTCTTCGGATAAGTTAGATACTGAGCTTCGTTGCTAAATGTCTTTGAGTCTCAGGATATACAGTAGCATCATGATATGCACTGCATTACATTTAATTACAGAAAGCACCTACTGACCTGTGTTTAAATAAACTTACACAAGTATACTGTTTAGACACTGGAGCATCTTTTATGACATAAACAGCTGGTCACTGACCCACCAGCTGGCAGTCACTTCCACATACTATAGCACAGACCTCACAGGATACAGATACTAAAATTAGTCTCCAAGGTGTGCACTCATCTGGTAACGTGGATTTAGAAACATTACTAATAGGGGAAAAAAATAAAAAATTTGTAGTGCTACAACCCCCACCTTTATCACAACTTACTCAACTCTTCAACAATAACGAATGGCTTTTTAATGACTACCCACAGAAGTGATGACCTTGCTAGAACACGATCATTTGGGGAAATAAATGGTTGTCCATGCCACAATACCGGCACGGATTACACAAGTACAGCTCCGACATGTTGGCACTAAATGGATACCGAAAGCGCTCCTAAACTCATGTCAGACTGGTCTCACTGTTTCGCTGTATCATCTCATTTACTTTTCTGCCACAGCGGACCAAATCTAATAGAATTGGCATCAATCTGCTTGTCATTGTTAAAGCACGAAGCAGATGATGCAGTATTCTTTATAGATCCCTATAGCATTGTGCAAAAAAAGTCTAAACCTGACTCTCTCTCTTTCAGGTAAATCTGTCTGTAGTAGACACTAACATTATCCTGCTACATTGTGCCAAGCTTGTAAATATGGCCCTGGGGTGTTCCAGTCATATGGTTGTGGTCATTTCTCTTCTCCTTACAAAGGCATTCGATTTCAGCCCATCTAAGCCCAGTCGCCCGCCACTGTCGCCAGCTTCTAAGCCCCTGTTTAGTTTGGGCATTAGAGCTAATCCAGCCCTTGGCACAAAGGGAGGGGGAAATAAGAAGGAGAGGATCAGTCCATGGAGGATGAGTGCTGCTGAGAAATGTAAAGAAATAGCTGAAATATTGAAGTAATGTAATGTCAAGCTTTATAAGCCATTGCATTTTAGTAGTAGTAAGTTTCAGAGATGACAGCGCATTGTGTATCGAATTCCCCTGTGCATATATGTGTGTGTGTGCGCGCGCGTGTGTGTGTGTGTCTAGGAATGACGGTCAGACACTGAATGGGAGTTCCCATCTGTTTGTTATTCTGAAGCGAAGTAGTGGAATGTCAGCAGGCATGCGGAGCTCTATATCTCTCCATCATTCTTTCTTTCTCTCATGGATGGTTTTACAATACAATTTATGGCCTGTTGCTCTGTTCTAATGCTCTCTTCGCCTTCATTTGGTTCCTTAATTCCCTGAACTCATCTAGCATTTTAACAGGTGCATTTGAAATGCACAGATGTCACATGTACTCTTAGTGGAGCCATATGTCTGCCACGAGAACATATTTCTGATCATTTTTGACCTTGTGGGGATATTTGGCTTTCATTCAAAAAAAAAAAAAAAAAAGTTTCTTTCGTTGTTTGAGGTTAGGGTTAGTGTGGATTTTGTTGTGTTAATAATTATCCCAGTGGAGAGATATTTAAACAAAGATAAATGTGGTTGTGTGTCTGTCCTCTGTCTGCCTCCCTGTCTGTCTCTCTGTAGACACAGTGTCTGTAGTCAGTCTATACAAGTTATACTTGTAGGAGGAGCCTCAGCTTTCGGTCCCCTGACACGGTCAGCCTTAAACAGCCTTGTGTGTGTGTGTGTGTGTGTGTGTGTGTGTGTGTGTGTGTGTGTGTGTGTGTGTGTGTGTGTGTGTGTGTGTGTGTGTGTGTGTGTGTGTGTGTGTGTGTGTGTGTGTGTGTTGACGTGTGAACTGCAATTTTGGGTAGTGATATCACTTTACCAACCTCTAGTGAGAGTCGTGTCTTCACACGATATTCAGTGAGACCCTGTGTACTGTACTGTTCTTTCCTGGATAATGTACTAAGAGCACTGAGAAACTGATCAAGCTAATTATGAACGGGTGTACTGAATATAACGGATAGGGTTTATGAATATCATGCATAGTTTTGTAACACAGCCACTAAGATTAACCAACTCAACAGGTTTAATTTCACCATTTAAGATAATGAAGCTGAAATCAAGAATTCAATTACGGATTGTTGAGAACGTTTTTGAAACCATGCAATGAATCTTGGAAACACTCAGAAACAGGTTAATTAACTAAGAAATAAAGTACATTAATGCTAGTAATTACACTTACTGTTATTTGAACACATTCCAATATGTGTGTGTGTGTGTGTGTGTGTGTGTGTGTGTGTGTGTGTGTGTGTGTGTGTGTGTGTGTGTGCGTGCGTGTGTGTGTGTGTGTGTGTGTGTGTGTGTGCGTGTGTGTGTGTGGTTGTGTCACTTGTCATTGTAGAGAAAGGTCACAATCAGACATACCACTCATATTTATATTTATAGCATCCTCTTTGAATATACAGTACGCAGACATGCAAAGATGAAATAGACACCCACAGTCCGACACTAATGCTTGTCAAAAAATTTGCATGTACATTTTAGCTATTAAACGTTATTTATACTGTATATATATGGAAATCTGTGTTTTCCATTCATTTGAGTGACTTTGAAGATAATCAGTTAAATTTTTAAGATTTCCTTTTCTTCATGTTGATATCAATTTAAGCAATTTATTAAGATATTAAAATATTACATTATAGTGTATGGTAATGGTTTGGCAAGTGACCAGGAAATGACTCTAAGTGCATGCGATGCTTTCGAATGACATTCAAAGATGCTCCGGAGAAATCTGTTGGTCTCTGAGGGTGACCTTGCGGCAGTAAACACTATAGGCTCATAATGTAGCTACTGTATGATTTAATGGATTAGTGTGATGTTATTATAGGCTGTGATATGACTAACAACTCCTGTGTGCTCTGAGCTGTATCCAAAGCACAAAAAAACTGATATACAACATTATTGATTACCTGTGTTTTATTAGATATCACATTAAGGTAATACTGGACTTGCAACCTAAACAACAAATGCCATTAAAACCATTAGATTTGGAGCATTTTAACCCAAAAAAGTCAAACTAAATTTATTCTAAAAAGGGAAATCTTTGTGTGCGTGTGTGCGTGCGTGCGTGCGTGTGTGTGTGTGTGTGTGTGTGTGTGTGTGTGTATTTTATAGCAACCCCGTAAACACAGTGCAGCTGCAGAGGTTTTTTGACAGTGACAGCTACTGTCTGATCCTGCCTCCTGATCTTAAATCTGCCATCTCTGCCATCACATACATGGCTGAGCAACTGAAAAAACAAGATACAGATGATACTGTGAGTAAACACACACACACACACACACACACACACACACACACACACACACACACACACACATGTTTATTGTATTCTTTGTTTAATATTTCATTTTCTGGTTGTGTGTGTGCTGGCAGATGACGAATGACTGGCAGTACATTGCCATGGTTATGGATCGACTCTTCCTCTGGCTTTTTGTCATCATCACAACTCTGGGCACCCTCGCCATGTTTCTGGATGCCAGCTTCAATCACACACCTGAGAACCCTTTCCCATGAGTGCATCCTGACTTAAAGCGCGCACACACACACACACACACACACACACACACGCACACACACACACACACACACACACACACACACGCACTTCTAGGTTCTTTTCCAAATTCTGTGTTTAAAAAAAACACACACACACACACACACAGCATCTGTGACCACCCATCTGTCCCTACATACTTTCCAGCATATGCTTAAAGCCTGGGAATTGTTATAGCAAAAAATGGATATTTTTTACCTCGTAGTTCCGTCATCTATTCAGAAGAGGGCAGCAGAGTGTGAGTTATGAGTTACATTTAGTACATTTGTTAGTACTGTACATGTTGTAGTGTTAATATTGCTCATGATTACATAATTTCTTGCCTGTAATGGATTCTTTAGATTCTGCAGATCACTCACGTCTTCGTATAATTCCGGACTTTTCATGCATTAATATAATAAAGTCACTGAGAATGGTGTCCATAGGGAACATGGTTGCTCTGATAAATCAGAGGAACTTGTATTTTGTACATTATACAGTGGATGTTTGATTAAACATGCAATGCATTGCTTGTTGGGGGGGGGGGGGGGGGGGGGACTTTCATCCTTCATGCATTTATCCGATTCAGGTATGTGGCAACAGTGCAATGCAGATACAGATAAGGGCATGTAAACATCAAACATCAGTATGGAGGAAAAATGTGCTCTCAATAATTGAACTTTTTAACATTAGTTGTTACCTGACAATTGATTTGATCTTGTTCTAATCTTCTGCTCAAAGTCAGTAAGCCTGTGTCCACTATAACATCCGATTAGTGTTTTTGGCTGTCAGGATTGGAACCCAGCATCCATGTGAAGACTTGATGTGTTCTGCATTCTGAGATGCTGGCATCTGAACCTCCTTATTAACAAGACATTTCCAGCCACATAACTCTCACTGACCGGCTGCTTCTTTTCAGTTTCAGAATATTCTGGGGAAAAAAACCAAGCCATGGGCATATTTTTCCTCCATTCTAATGTTCAGTATGAATATTACCTGACGCTTGGCATGACTTTACACATTGCGTTGCTACCACATGATTGGCTGACTGAATAA
>CM059205.1:25430746-25728246 GCA_030347435.1 Clarias fuscus
AACCCGGACCCTGGAGATGCAAGGCAAAATGCTATCCACAATTTTTTTTTTGGCCAACCCACCTATTGGCATATTTTGGGGAAATGGGAGGAAGCCAGAAGACACAGGAAAAAAAAGGGGGAAATCATGTAACCATGTAACTTGCACCTGTCATGTGACATGGCTACGTGCTGTACACTGTAAACCCTAATGCTCAAAGTAATTAAACATATTGAGTACTGTTAATTAAATAATTACAATTAGTAATTAATAGACCTTGATGAGTATTTAGAACTTTTTGGTATTTATGAGTTTGTAGAAATGACATTTTTAAGTTAGCTGAGCAAATTTGATATTTTAAGTAACTGTAAGTACTTAAGTAACAGTAACTGTCACCTTAAAGTTCCACCAACTTAAAATCTTTCAGCCTAGCGATTTTGTGTCTGACGTCATCAGGGCGATAGGTAACTGTCACTGGTCGGGCACTGGTGGCTCAGTGGTAGGTGTTTCACCTGCCATGCAAAAGGCCCAGGTTTGATTCCCAACAACTGGAACAAGTGTCTGTCCCAAGCCCAGATAAAATGGGAGGGTTGCATCAGGAAGGGCATCTGGAGTAAAACCTGTGCCAAGCTTGTGTGCGGAGCGGATTGTCTGCTGTGGCGACCCATTGCTGGGAGCAGCCGAAAGACCAACAACAATTTATTTGATTTGCAGCAACTAAAAAAAATTATAATTGCTATTAAATAGAATGAGTTAGAATACTCAATAATGCAAGTAAAGTACATGAATACAACAAACTCAAAAACTCAAAAGTTCTGTTTACTTAAAATTGGAAACATCATTACTTAAAAAAAATTGATGTAACTGATTACCTCAAGTTTTTTTAGTTTTGCCAACTTATTCGGGTTTACAGTGTACCATTAAATCTTGAAAAAAAAAAAGTTAACTTTTAAAAGCTAAATAGCAGCATCCTCATGGAATTTCCCTTATAGCAAGGACGGAGCATGTGTGAAAATTTTTTGTTGTTTTTAAGGTTTCCTGGCACTTAAACCTCAAACACACATACTGTATCAGTAAGCAGCAGTTTTATCTGACTGGCCTTGGCACACTGACATTTAAAAAAAAAAAAGATGTGCTAATATTTCAGTGCTGAAGTCTTGGGAAAAGAAAACAACTATCCGTCTCATCCGGTCTGATCCAGATTCTGTAGAAACTTCCTCCAGCTATTGGTTGTGACGTCACAGCATCCCGTTTCGCCCAGGGGCTGATGCAGGCAGGCGCGCGCGCTCCGGATCGCACTCGGCATCCCAGGCGCTATTTAAGCTGTCTGTCTGTCTGTCTGTTAGATCACTGGTGGCGGAAACGGGTCTCACTGGCTTTGGCAACCCCTTCCTTCACACGAGGACGACTGGAAAAGTAAAGTGCTTTCACTGAAGTCAGACATGCCGAACTCAGGAGTGCAGCTGCTCGGGTTCTCGCTGTCTCTGGTGGGCGTCATGGGGCTCATCATCGGCACGGTGCTGCCGCAGTGGAAAATGTCAGCCCATGTGGGAGACAGCATCATCACCGCCGTGGCTACCTACCAGGGCCTGTGGATGTCCTGCGCCTTCCAGAGCACTGGACAACTTCAGTGCAAAATCTACGACTCGGTCCTGCAGCTGGACAGTAAGTGAGAAATGAGATGAAAGAACACGTGTTGCGCTGCTCGGCGTTCATGCTGCGTTCAAGTGCTCCTTCAATAGTGCGTTCATCTAAAAAAAAATAATAATAAAAAAAACGCGTTTATTGTCTGTTTGTTTGTTTGTTTTCTGTTACGCTGTTTACCCTAAAGTAAGAATGCATATCATTTCCTTCAAATGTATGTAAATGTTAATATCAAACTATATTTCGAAGCTCCGAAACATAAACCAATCTTGACGTATCATGAGGAAGCCTGAACGCAGCATCATTTACCTCAGAACTGTTCACTGCGTGTTTAAGTGTCTTGGGTGCGTGTTTGTAAAGTTCAGGATACACTTTTAATGTTTTTTTTTTTTTTTTTAACGCCAAAGAAATCCTGCGAATATACATATAAGTATCTTGAACAACAAATATTGTGCATGCAACTCCCAAGCGTATGGCGGTGTGTTGATGGAGCTCAGCGCACGTGTGTGTGTGTGTGTGTGTGTGTGAACACCTGTGTTTTCCCAGTACTACTACTCCTGGTGCATTCTCCATGCTACACTGACTCCTACAGTGTCTGCTGTGTCATTTCCCTCAATGTCAAGCGTTCAGCTCTCTGACTATGGAAGCTTTGTATCAGCACACACTGAGCTTATTGTTGGGTCTGAAAGCACTGGGAGGTGCAAAAGTACATTATTACCATAGCTGGATTATTTACTGCACTCACATACCTTTGAATAAATGCAAAAAGATACATATAAGCAAATATTGTTAGCCTTGCCAGTACCCTGCTTAAATATTGAACACGGTAGATCCCTGGTTGAGCATATATGCCAGCAAAAATGGCAAATAGTCTACCAGTTTGATCAGATCAGTCTCTGGCAAGCTTGTGTAAAATGATTAAACTGACATCAACGTCCTCCATCAACATACAGACACTTTGTTTGCAGTGGCACCACAGCAGTTCTTCTGCTTGATAAATGGGTTTGGATCACATCACATCAAGGTAGTGAAACCCTGGAAACAGAAGGCTGTTGCTTTGGTGACAAGAATGCCTCGTCTCCACAATGCCACTCTCCTGAAACACTGGCATCGAGTCCCCTCGACCCCACCCATCTCGACTCCAGTCTTATATATTCACTCCCTCTCTTATTATTATCCTTATGGCTTAGTGACATGGATCAAACTCGGGATGGTGTTCGGATCACACAGGTTTTGGTTGCACCTGGCAGTGGGTGAGTTAAGACAGAGCAAGAAGACAGAATAAGTCAGGGGACTACTGTAGGGAGGGTCGTTACTGGATTCCACGCTCATGTATCCTCAGTGCCTGGCAAGAGAGCTATTATTGTGCTGTAATAAATGATGCCAGAGAAGTAATTCTTTCACTTCGTTACACCCTTTCCCACCTCCCTTAGTTTTTAATGGGGAGGGACTTACTGGTAAGTAAGTCCACCTCCCCTAGTTTTCAGTATACAGGGAGTTACTGGTACAGACTGGTTCTGGTGGGGTGAAAGCACCTCACACATGTTCTCACACACACATGCACACACCCATACACACATACACACACAATATCAGTCTTAATTTTTTTTTTCCATCCTGGATATTGATTAGTATATTCTACTAATTATGCCTTTTACTGTTCTGCTCTTTAGTAAACCCAGCAAATTGCATAGCTGATTGGCATGAAATATTAATAATATACACAAGTATACAAATAATCATGATGCCTTTTCTCTCACTCACTCAACCTTTTGTAACTAATTTATCTTGGCCAGGGTGATGGTAGCCTATGTCACACTGGGCATGAGGGGATAACAGGCCATGCACTTATTGACACTAATGGCTTGATTTATCACAAATCCATGACTCCTGAGCAATCCTCTGATCAATTTTAAATTCTTAAAATATGTTTATTATATAGTACAATTGTACAATTCTGTGTTAATTTCCACTATTTATGACCATATGGTGTGTGTGTTTGTGTCTGTTTTAGGTTCTCTCCAGGCAACCCGCGCTTTAATGATAGTTAGCATCATCGTGTCGATTGCTGGGCTGGGAGTCGCTTGTGTAGGAATGAAGTGCACCACATGTGGAGAAGACAATAAAGTGCGTAAAGCGCGCACCGCTATGACAGGTGGAATCATACTGCTCATTGGGGGTGAGTGTGTTTAATAAGCCTTTATATAAAATAAAGGATCATGTAACCTGAAATCAGTGATACGATGACAAAAAAAAGTCACCGTATCACTTGAAAGTATGTGTAGGATTGAGTTTGATCTTTCTGCCAAAGGCTCTGCCATTAAGTACAAAGCAGTGAGTTCACATAGGGGCAGTCATAAAAACTTGTAACAAAGGAATTCATTATAAAAATCAGTGGTGTTCAGAAACTGTGACGAGCTATGAAGTAGAACTGTTTGATGTGTAAATACAATTGCTATATACTGTAACACCATTTTTTTCGACCTGGGTGGTTGTCCTACAGTAAGTGCTTTCTTTGTTCTGGCCACACAGCTCTCAGTGCAGTCGTTGCATGCTCGTGGTTTGCCCACAACGTAATCCGTGCTTTCTACAACCCCTTCACACCAGTCAACACCAAGTAGGTTTATTCCAAAAATATTTTTTGTTTGTTTGCTTTTAAATGCTTAAGATCATAAAGATCAACTGCTCAAAATTGAATTAAGAAATTAAGTATACACTTGCCTTAAGAATTAGTACAGTATATGTGTGGATTTAGAGTAGTTATTTCTCTCTCTTCTTTTCTTTTCTATTCTTTTCCTCCTTTATTTCACCAGGTTTGAGTTTGGCGCAGCCATTTTCATCGCATGGGCCGGATCTTTCCTCGATGTTCTCGGAGGAGCTTTATTGGCTGCCTCGTGTCCTCAAAGCAAACAGGTGTCCAAGTACCCAAAGAACGTTGCACGTAGCAACAGTAGTACCAAGGAGTACGTGTGAGTGCTTACACATAACCAGACAGGAACTGTATACGATAAAGCATCCATGAAAAAGGAAAACAGGACTGAGCCTGATGGATTAAGCTGAAGAAAGGGGAAAACATGGTTAATCCATAGAGTGAGAATAACAGAAGGTGCTGACGATACAGCATGTCATCATCAGTATTATAATATCCTACGATTTATTGAAATACAAGAGTACTGTTTTATAATTATCGATGGTGCAGAGGACAGTAAAGTATTGCTGTTGTTATAACAGAAAACTGTACGCTTCTAGCATGCTATCTGAATCACACTCGTTTTGAAAGGTTAGTTTTGACTGTCTATGATGATAAGCTACTGCCATTTAGTTGTGTAAAGCACACAGGCACTGAATAACCAGGACGAAAAACCTTTCACTGTCTAACAGGAAAGTCAACATATTCCTTCTGTGATACCTAGAAGTTTGTTTTAACCCTCAAAATGTGACATTGTTCTTAAAATAAAGAATTTTCTAAATGGGTGATCCACATTAGAGCTTAGCTATATTTGTCTCTCCAGCTTAAGTAACAGAGAAATGAATGTATTTTGTAGTCATTTCTGTTACAATTGTTACAGCACTGCCTCATTTTTATAGTGTTATTTGCTTTTAGGCTTGCAAGACAAAAGATTAACAGACGCGTATTGTGTCTGAGTTCAACCCCCTTTTAATATGTAATGATATCCTTGCAACTGACACCTACTGTATAATTTAAAAAACCTACTGTATAATTTAAAAAACAAACTGTTGAGTAAATATGCATAAAAAAACACATCGTACTGTAGCAAATACCGCAATACTAACAAAACGAGAACGAAACGAGATCTAGACGTGATTTGGATTAAAGAAAAAAATATTTTGTCAATTGCTTTTATTTCTAATACACTAGCTTGAATGTTCCATAATGTCTAACATTAATTGTACACAATTCCAGTTTTGTTAACCCCATATTATGTATGCATAATATGTAATCTTTGTAATTAACTGTAAGATATTTACATTTATATTTTCGGCATTTGGCAGACACCCTTATCCAGAGCGATTTACATTTTATCTCATTGTACAGCTGATCAGGGGCCAACAGTGAAAAATTGGTGGTAGTGGGGTTTGAACCTGGGACCTTCCGATTAGTAGTCATAATGGGATTGAATCAGAGTTGGTTAAAGTACTGCCTTTACAAATAAACACCAACAAAGGAGTCCCCATGACTGCAATTAATATATATAGTATTAAATTAGATCTAGTGGCTGTAGGTGCGGGTTTACAAGGGATGCACTCTCTACTTTATCTATCACTCAGCTGTCGCTCAGTGAAGTGGATATATCAAGTACCTTCCTCTCTCACCTGTTCCTGCACTGTTCAGTTATCATTTGAAAGACTGAATATTAATACCGTGCTGTCACACAACTAACAGATACACAAGTAAATGTAATGAAAGTGTTGTTTTTTTTTCTTTCTTTCTTTGTTCATGGTTTAATATTTAAATCAATAGTAAGATTTTACGGTTGTGAAAACTAAAAGTGTTAACCTTACAGTTTAACATCCCATTCAAAACTATTCCACTAAAAACACCTGAATATGAGACATATTCCAGTGAGTCAGCGTTTTATAAACCTTTCACCAGTTTATGTACTTTTACAGAAACTGAATAAAGTTATGTAATGAAGTGCAGTATAGTAACAAGTCAGGTTATGTCGCTTTGTGTTAAGTGATTTTTGTGGGATCTTTTTGTTGTTGTTGTTGTTTGTTTGTTTGTTTGTTTGTTTGTTTTAATATGATTTCAAATGCAAAATAAACTGTCCAAATGCAAAATAAATGAAGAAATAAAAGTTCTATTATTTATAACATGTTGATGAAGTAAATTACTATTTGATACTAATTAATATTGCATGTACTTGTACCGTACTTGAGTAGTTTTATTAAATGCTACTTTTTACTTTAACTCCACTACTTCGTACAGGAAACATCTGTACTTTTCCATCCATCCATCTTGGAACCTCTGTAGTCCAACTAGGGAAAATGGTGACCTTTTTATTTATTCCCATTTTTACGACAGTGGTAGGACCTCTTGCCAACATTCACACACACACACACACACACACACACACTACAGGCAGACACTTCAGGTTTGCCAATCAGCCTCAACTGCATGTCTCTGAAATGTGGGAGGAAAACGGAGTACCCGGAGGAAACCCACCAAGCACAGGGATAAAACGCAAACTCCATGCACACAGACCCTGAAGTGGGAACCAACCTAGACCCTGCAGGTGCAAGGCGACACTGATAGCCACTAAGCCACTGTGTCTTACCATCTGTACTTTTAATTAATTCCTGCATGACATTGCGCTACATAACCATTTTGGTGTGTAGTATTTTAAGTGCAAATTTCGCCACCTGTGACCCTTATATAAAATTGTTTTTCCTTTGTGATCTGTTTAATAATGTTGCAGGTTTTTGAAATCTGAAGCAGCGCTGGTTGCAGACAGTGAGGAAACAACACTTTTGTACTTTTACTCAAGTAGACATTTAAAAAGAGGACTTGGTATGGTATAATTTAACTTAAGGAATATTTGACCTAGAGTATCTCTAGATTTACTTAAGTAAAGGAATTGTGTACTTTGTCTACCACCGATTCTACCTGCAGATCATGATGCTTAAGTATTATTCATCAAACAACATTGCATACACACCACTCGAAATTCGGCTATAAAGTATTATGGAAAAGTCTTGAGCCACCCATCATTTCTTCATATTAAATTAATTATGTATTAAATATTTATTTATATATTTATCTTTAAATAGGTTTTCTCTGTGTGGATGAGAAAAAGAGGAGTATACAGTAGATGTACAGTACACACATACTGTATATACCTATACACATATTTCATGATTCATATGTTTCAGATTACTTTCATAATCAATGAATGGTAAACTAGCTTCCTAACATTATACAAAGATTGTGTTATCAACTTAAGAACCAGGACTGAAGCCATGTGATAATCATGCATACTTTATTTTTCAAAAATGCAATTTGCAAATACAAAAGGTAAAATCAACAAGCAATTTCATGCTAGTCAATTACAAACCACAACTTAGCATAACCATTATAGTAGACCATTTTAGAGAATAATTTATTCAGCCCAAAAAAGTGAAAAAGCACTCCCTGCAAATACACTTTAAATATCCAGGGAGCAGAAACATGCTAAAAGACTTCAGTTTCCAAGGTAACTGTGAATCATAAGCTGAACAGTGTGTTACAGGTTAACAGACTTTCACAGAACATGTTTATGAGAGCGGAGCAAACCAAACCTTTGTGTTTGTCTACTCAGTAAAGTGCTTTTTTTTTATGAATATAGCCCTGTGCCTTTAGAAATTATTTTCTCAGTATCAAAATGCAGTGTGAACAGAGAGGTAACAACAACACAGTCAACGTCACAGCCACGAGATTAAAGTTACAAGTGCTGAACAAGCAATGATCACAGCAGAGCACTGAACAGTCAGCAGTCCTGAGATAAAAGACGGAGCAAAATACAGAGAGAGAGAGAGAGAGAGAGAGAGAGAGAGAGAGAGAATATTGTGTGTGCACTTGTGTTTAAGTGATTTCGCTTGATAGTAATTGTGTGCATTTTGTAACGATTCAGAGCTTGAATAACGATGTTGGCCACAACACAACTTTGGCACATTCCAGCATGCTTTAAGCGACAGGTGAGACACTGATGGAAAGAGGGAAACTCCTGTTGTTGTTCATGATGTCATCCAGGTCTTCATCATCAATGTCCACTGTGAAACAAAACAAGAAAGAAAAAGATTAATCTATTTATTTGCCCTGACTAACATCTACATTACATGTTCACGGTGGATGACTGCGGTTCTTTCAGTTTGCATAAAGATGCCGATGTTCAGACATCCTGGAGTGACAGTTAACTTTATACGATTTTATAGATATATGATCTAATTCAAAATAATTTAATTTGAGTTTTTATAAAGGGAATAGTTAACAACTGTTGAAGTATGTATGCATATTTTGGGGCCCCTGTGTATACATACAAAAATACAAATATAAATAATAAATATAATGCAAATATATAAAAGTAAACCTTTTGTAAAACACATGACTTGCCTAGAGGTTGAAGAAAACCAAGTACATTTATCTCGTTACTACACTACTGTAGCACATATTTCACATATCTGGACTTTACTTAAGTGGTTCCATTAGTGGGTACTTTTTACTTTTACTCCACTACATCCTGCAACAAATATTTGTGCTTTATTACATTTACACATGGCCTTGCATTACATAACCAGAGGGGTGAAATTGAGGCAGTACACATCTAAACACCTGCTGACTATTAAGCATAACTGCATGATTTGCTTGCCCTAATTATGTAGTAGGAATCAGAAGTGGAGACGGTTGTGGATAGTGACAAAACAGCATATTGGAGTCTTGAGTTAAGGTGGCCGACTGCAGTTTTTTTCACTTTTCATAAAGAAGACGATGTTCCGACATCTTGGAGTCACAGTTAACTTTGTACCATTGTATAAAAGTATGAATAAAACAAGAGAAAGTGGATGTACTAATTTGCATGTCTGATATTTTGGCACAACTGTATACAGGTTTATTGAAAGAGAGAGAGAGAGAGCGCGCAAGAGATAAAGTAAAAACTATACTGCCAATTTTGGGGGGGATTTACTGCCCTATTTTGATTGAAAAGTGTTTGGGGCCACTTTATGCCCTTCTTTGCAGAATCACTTACAGATTACATGCGTCTGTATCTGCCATGTTTCTGTCTTAAATATTATAATGAGCCCTCAGGTGAAAAAGCACGGCCAATTCAAGATTTTGCATTAAAATATATTTTGGGGGGAAGTTGTCATGTCATACAAATTGTTTAAACTTTTTTGTTTTCCTAAACAGTCAACCATTAAAGTTGTTGTTAGTCTTTTCACTGCTTTTGTTGAGGGGTCAGCAGAGTTAAAGTGATGACACATTAACTATGATTCTTAACTATGAGGTAAACTAAGCCCATTGAGTTCAACAGTCCAGGAAAGGGGAAAGGTAGCCTACTGCACAGGTTCATAACCCAGCACCTCCACCCCCACACCCTACATACATTTTATATATAATCAGATGATGCTACTTCAGGTAGAGCATCAGTGTGTTGATCAGTGTCTTGATCGTGACTAAGCTGTTGAGTAACTACCTCTCTTGGAGCGGCCGATCTGTCCGAGTTTGGGGGGTCTGTGCATCCTGCGTGGGTTAGAGCCCAGCTGTGGCGCGTGTCTGTCCGCGGCTCCGGGTCTGTCAGCGCTGTACGGCAGGACGGCGCTGGGTCGCAGTGCGCATGCGGGCGGGATGAGCTCGGGCAGACCTGCACTTCCGTACATGACAGCGGCCGAGTCGAGCTGCTCAAACTCACACGATCTCTTCATAAATCTCCTCTGTGTCCGGAACGAGCTGCTGGCCTGTAACAACGCCGAGAGAAACAAAGCTTTAAACAAACCACCTGTGGGAGAGAAATGCGGATTTAGCTGCGTAGGAGAAACGCTAGCTTTTGAACACTGAACAGTACTTTCACAAAAGCCAGATAAACACACACAGCCTTGGATCTACTATATATAACACAAACATATAACACACATTATATATATATATATATATATATATATATATATATATATATATATATATATATATATATTTGTTTCCTCATGTTGATCCGTCAACACAAAGGTGTATAAACACACACACGCGCGGACAGATATTCAGGGGTCCCGGATATATAAACCCACCAAAATCAATTTCCTCGACAAATTATTGAACTACAAATCTAAAAATAAAAAAATAAAAAACTGGATACTTACCGCTTTAACGTTAGTCCTGAAGTGAGAGAAGAGCGTCAAGTGAAACAGCGCTTGCTTTCAGTGCTGTAAGCCGGAAGTAGGCAGATTTACACGGACAGCTAAGAAATGTCGTAACTCCTGCTTTGGGGATTTCCTTGGTCGTTTCTGAGCGCGTCACTGCGCGGGGAAGGGCTTTGTGTGTGTACGCGCGTGCGTGCGTGCGTGTGAGGCAGAGAGAGTGCGAGACACACGCTGTACGCACTACAGCACAGTGGCGAGTCTCGGCAGTTGTGGGCGCGACGCGCATGCAAATATTCAGCCCTACACTTGCGTGGGCCGTGCAGGCTACTGTATGAGTCATCCACAGTGCGGGCGTTTGCATCGCCCACACTAAAGCACATAATGTCAAAGCTCTGCCGTGCTTACAGTCCGTTTCACAGTCCACACAAAGCTGAAAATGAAGTCATGGGTTTATGATATATAGATAGCCTATTCAAAAGGTCACTTTATTAATTTTAAAAAAAAAAGTAATCTTCAGGATCTTAAATCAGCAACAGCAAGTGTACCGTATAAAAATATAAATACACTTTTTACATTTGTATTTGCTAAATATTTTTATCATTTAAATTTTTTCGATGTTCTATGTAGCCTTTCAATAGTTTGTTTAAATTTATCAGAGAGTTGTACCATATAAGACGTGTACGGTTTGGAGACGTTGTCACTGACAAAATGAAAGGAAGCAGAGCTGGAGTTGGCAGAGCTGGAGATGCTTCGAGAGCGGCAAGAACGGACAGGATTACAGTAGGAATGAGAATATTAGAGGGACAGAGCAGGTAGGACGGTTTGAGGACAAAGTTAGAGAGGCCAAATTAAGATGGTTTGGGCACGTGCAGAGGAGGGATGAGGGGTATGTCAGGATGAGAATGTTAGAGACATGGCTGCGAGGCAAGATAAGAAGAGCAAGGCCAAAGAGGAGGTTTATCGATGTGGTGTGGGAGGATGTGTAGGAGGTTGGAGTGATGAAGGAAGATGTGGTAGATAGAGTTACTGATGGAAAACTATGAAGCAAATGAACACTGCATTAACACCTGAATCAATGATGAGTACTTACTAAGTATTAATAAAATAATGGTGTGATAGTTCATTATGACCTAAACACAATTATTCATCCATATTCTATACCCCCCATCCTGTATACACGGTTGCAGGGGGGGCTGTCCCTATAGGAGATAGAAGCCTATCCCAGGAACCTTACGAAGCAAAAGGCCTGGTAGACCCTAGACAGGGCGCAAGTTCATTTTGGGGGAACACACGCACACTACAGGCAATTTGGGACACCAGTTAGCCTAATCTTCACGTGGGAGGAAAGCGGAGTAGCTGAAGGAAACCCAACATGCACAGGGAAAACATGCAAAAACAATGCAAAAGACAGAGGCGGGAATCGATCCCTCAAGCGAGGCCAAAATATTAACTACTACACATCCGTGCTGCCAATACTAATTACATAGTCTTATATATTTCCTGAAAAGCTAACAGGTGTCTTCATATCAGGTGCTCAAATGCTGTCTGACCTACAGTAACTATTCAAGTACAACTAGCTGATAGGTCACTATAATATACTGTATATTTTGAATTTATATTATTCTAAATTCTCACTTCTAAGTGCTCTTTGAACATTTACAGTCACCGTCAAATGTTTGGACCAAAGTTTGAATTTATTTTTCCACATTCTAGAACAATACTAGATTTCTTTTTTTTTTTTTCAAAACTATGAAATAACATGTATGAAGTTATCTAATTAAGTAAGCACAACAGTTAGTTGTTATTTTAAGACATGAAGTTCAGTTGTTCTGGAATAGTTCTTGCAAGAACAGTATTACCAAGTGCATTTGCCAAACCCATCAAGCACCATGATGAAACTGACTCGCATGAAGATTATCCCAGGAAAGCAAGACCAAAACGTACAGAGTTACCAGCCTCATTGTCTTACAATGTAGAAAGAAATAAAAATCAGGAAAGAATTAAAGGAACTAAATGGTGTGTCCAAACAATTGACTGGTCATGTATGTGTGATAGTAAGAGCCTAGTTGCATGATGGCCTACAAATGAGATGCTAGATGAAAGATTAATGTCTCGTAGAATAGGTTGGTTAGTTTTTCTTTCCTCCTGTTGTTTTCTACAGAAGTAAGCATGTCAGTGTTCTTAATATAAATCATTACACACACACATACATCAACATCTACATACACACACAAATACATACACAAATACATCTATTTATGGCTCACATAAATAGATTTCTCTCTTTGTATGTGTCTTACCCATAATCCCATAATCTCTGAATTATAATTTCCAAAACATATTTTAAATAATGATTGGCATGCCATTGTGTCATACTCTAGAAGTTAGTGATCTAAAATAGTAATATAAAGTGAAACATTATATATAATATATAATGTGAAACATCATCTCTGGTGGCTTAGTGGTTAGCATGTTCACCTTGTACCTCCAGGGTTTGGGTTTGAATCCCACTCGGTCTGTGTGCATGGAGTTGCTTGGTTGCATGGAGTTCCCTGTGATTGTTGGGTCCAAATACATGCAGGCTAAGCCAATTGCTGTTCTCATTGATTATTCGTTGATAGATGTACTCGATGGCAGGTGAACAGACCAAAATACCAAAGTTAGATGGTAGCTTTTCAGAAAACCTGTAAGACTAAGGATATATGCGATTAAGAATCTTCAACTCTTCAGTTTTGGTGACGCTACCTTCCTGATCTTGGCTAACAGGAGAAGAACCCCATGTAGTCTTATTTTCTTGTTAGCCATCCAAATACCTGTACCAAATATGCACCAAAATGCTTTTCTGCTCACCAAACCTGTAAAGGATGGTTATTTGAGTTCTTATGGAATTCCTGTCAGCTCAAACCAGGCAGACTAAACTCTTCTACCTGTCACATCTGTTGCCATATGATTGGCTGTTTTGATAAGTGCATTAATGAGTATTCAAGGGTTAATAATAAACGGACAAATGAGTAAAGAGCCTATTCTAAAGGTCATTTCACTTCTTAAGAGGGACATAAAGGACGATATACAGTGGCAAGAAAAAGTGAACCTTTTGGAATTCTGCAATAATTTGTCATAAAACGTGAGCTGATCTTCATCTAAGTAAAGGGTATTGACAAATATAATGTAATGTGTCAAAAATCATAACACAAAAAGAAAACAGATCTTTCATGTCTTAATTGAGAACAACCATAAAAACCTCATAGTGCTGGTGGGAAAATTATGTGAATCCTGGAGTTAATGACCTCAAAAAAGTTACCTGGAGTCAGGTGTTAGCATCATAGGTTCTTCATAATCAAGAATCCCTTATGAAAACTTGTGAGTCTGAGCTTCGTCCGGTCTCAAACAGCTTCCCGATAAAAATTCAAGTTTCATCACATTTAAAATGCAAAGACATGTACAAACAAGCTATCTTGATCACATGTAGCCCAGTAAACAATTAGTGTCTGTGAACAGCTCACAGCGAAAGCACATTTCTTATAAATGGCTGCTTTTTTCATATGAACATGTGTTTGCTTGTCTAAGTCTACTGCTTATTGATCTACATAATCTCTCATTACGTCACATTTGAAATGAGATCATGTAGTCATTGCATGCTTGTCTATAGTGTGACTCTATTTAGTTTAATGTTCAAAGGGGACGTGATGGAGTGCAAAGCATTTGTAAGGGTAAACATGGTGAATTGTAGGTGAATTTTTTTTTATTGACTTTTTTTCATAAAAAAACATAAAAAATATGTTTTTAGCTTTGGGGCGTCAGCGAGAACTATCATGAATAACTTTGTCACATTGATCAGCTGGTCTGTGGCCATAGATTGTAATCAAACACTGGAAAGAATTTTTTGCTATGTTCAGTTATGTTTAAAGAACTTGGCAATAAACAACAAATTTTTGTTCCCAGATGTCTGTTTGAGATTAAGATACATGAGGACCTGTTGAGACCTATTTGCCCTGACCAGAATGAAAACCTAATATGTGTTGTTTTTGTGTAAGTTAGATGGAAGGGAAGTGATGAAGGCTAGTGATCTATATCTAAGGGTATATAAGTAGAAGTAAGATCTTGCCTCATCTATATCACAGAAGAAAGAAGAGAGAATTATAAACCGATACTTCTGAAAAGATGTCCAAGCTTCTTTTGATGAGTTTGACCTTGGTCATCCTGGCCATCATCTTAAGCAACCACTCAGGTAGTAATAACAAATCTTTTATTTTATTTTTTTAATGCTGTTTTTTGGAAGTCTATTTATCTATTTATTTATGCTTAATTCATATTAATATATTTTTAAAGCACTGAAATTTTGATATAATCCAATTTAAGATTTCAGGAAGTAACAGGGAAATTAATCCTAGTGAGCACAAACATATAAATGATATGTGGAACGGACATCTAGATTTTTTTCCCATGTGAATATTTTAGAAGTTTTTAAAGATGTGGAATAAATATTGCTTTAAATCAACTTAATTTGTAAGATGTATTAACAGACTTGAAGCTAGATTAAGATTGGATTTTTTTATATCAATTAATTTATGTTTGTTAGTTTTCAGTTTGTCCACTCTTCTTTGACTTTTTTAACAGGGTATACTCACAGAACTCAGGCTTAGTGGGTGTTTTTTTGTATCTTTTGTATTTTTCCCCCCACAACATTCTCTAGTGTCAAGTGATCTTTATCTGCAAAAATTCCTAGAGATCAGCAGTTTCTGAAATACTCAACTTATCCTGTCCAGCACCAACAATCATGACATGGTCAAAGTCATTGAGATCACTTTCATTTTTTTTATTGTCAAATTAAACTTATATTATCAACCCATTCCTTATTTAGGCACTGAGCTGCAGCCTAATGCTAGGCTTAACAGAAATTTGTATGAATTAAAAGAAATAAACTGATCATTGTGGGTACTTACATTTAAATGTCATCTTTTTTTGTTGTTGTTAGTACAATCTCAGCAAAGGAAGCCAAAGAAATTTTGCTCATGCACATGTAAGTTTATTCCTGTTCAGAACAGATTTTTTTTCTCCACAATATAATTTTATTATACCAAGTCCAGATAATAAATCATTCTCCCTTTGTCTCTCTAGTCAACAACAATAAGCGTGTTATATTGAAGACACAGGATTCCTCTAAAACGTACTGCCTGCATGCTTGTAGGAAGTACAAGGGTAATTGTTTTGGTTTTCATTTTTTTAAATAAAATGTTATATGTGTGTAATTGATTAATTATGATTTTCAGTGACTGTGTGTGTTTTGACTTCTTTTCAGAAATGAAAATACAACCTATATGCAAGAGTGGTGAATCCCCTCCTTCCATCCCTGTTTAAATTCTAACTTCTACAAATCTAGTTATATCTAGATATCTAGAAGAATACTCTATATTCATGAAAACAATACCTTTCTTTATATTTCATATTTGTCTGAAAGTAAATGTCATAACATTTACAATCCATCATGCTTTTATGAAGCGTCTTAAATAATTTCATGGACACTGTAATTTGTCATATATTTTATAGTGTATTGGTTCCTCGGGCTTTCATCTATGTCTCATATATTTAATAACTTTCTTCGTATTTGCTTTGATTAATGTTGCACAATAACAGTAATAAACATGTTGTGCTATAATTTCAGTTTTGATTAAATGTATGATAAATGCCAAAATTTCCTCATGCTTATCTCTTTATCTCTTTATCTCCTGAGCAGGATGGTTTGAATGTTGACATGATGTTTACTGGGGTCATGTTCTATTTGGTCAAATTCAAGCCCAAACCATGTTATTAAACATGTTTGCACAGGTTTATGTCCACACGGTTGAAAAGACTTTGTTCCACACTGTTGCATTTCTCTTATTCATAATTTTATATCTGAACATATTATCAGGACAACTCCTGGTGTCACTCACAATACTTTCACCAACCTCTATGTTTTTGAATTATATAAAGATGAGAAACACTACCAATCTATGGCTGTTTCATGTAAATCATCATGTCAGTGCCTAATACCTGGCATGTCTTTAGGGAAGAAGAAATCAAAATATCTATTAAAACATTTTTTTTACATAGTTAAACCCCTTTCCGACGACAGAGTCCTTATATAGAAATTAAGCTCAAAGAGCAGATCATTTAAATTCAGTGTCATGACCACATTTGCAAATGCAAATCTTACAGCTGGACTGTGTATTTTGTGTCGAAGCCCTTAGAACATTCTGTCAAAATTACACTAGATATGAGAAAGGACGTATTCTGATGTACTCTGAACATTACCACATATTATTCTTGTTTTAATGTGTGTATGCTTTCTTTAGCTATTTCATGATTTTAACCTTTTAATTGTCAACCAAAACAAAGCACTGGATCATTAAATGTGACATCAAATAAACAAAAGCAGCTCAGCCAATCAGTAACAATAGGTAACTTATTATTTCTAGGGCACATAAACAAAAGCCAATTGTTGATTTTTAATAAACAAAAAAAATGAGTACTTTATATTTTGTAAATAAATAGATCCAAGCACTGTAAATAGACTATAATAAGCAGATTATAAATACATGCTAAGGAAAAGTGTATAGCAGCTGTTGAGACCAAAGTATTAATCTGACTGTGAAAAGTGACTGACTAATAAGCGACTGTTGAAAGGAAGTACAATCTCTGCTGGAAAAGTTTGTTCTGCTTTAATTTAAATGCTTGGTCTCTCTCTCTCTCTCTCTCTCTCTCTCTCTCTCTCTCTCTCTCTCTCTCTCTCTCTCTCTCTCTCTCTCTCTCTCTCTCTCTCTCCTGTTGTAAGGCCCTTACAGTAAATCATCATCATCATTTCTTAAAAGGCTACTCACTTCTGGAATCATGGGTACACCCAGGTCAGAAGTCTATGCAAATGATAGCTACGCAATTGAAAGAGAGTAAAAAGAAAAAGAAACCGCCCAGTCAAAAACCTGCCAGCCGTATATATACAGTACTGTAATCATTTTAAGTGCTCAGGATGCATTATGACTGCTTTCCCTCAGTTTATAGAGAAATTAATAATTAAATATGAATATGTTTAAATAATGTCTTATGTAACCATTTTCTCGTAAACTATTTTTGCATTGCAGTAAGAGAATGATACGACATAAATAAAACATACATGCATAATCACTGTTCATGTATAAAAAAAAAACATCTAAACACATACATATTCTCACCGGAAATAGACATCACAGAAGGTGTATACATACTTATCTGGAGGGGAAATCTAGACTTGTTTACTAAACAATTGTTTTTCATGCCCGTTGAAAAACACATTTTGATAAGAGCACCTCAAGATCCTCTAATCTCAACTGAACAGCATGATTTCCCAGCATTCAACAATATGACAAGCTGCAGTTACGTGTAGGATGGGGGCTAGATTATAAAGTCAGCCAAAGGCCAAATCTCACACACAAACACGCACATGCGCATACACACACACACACACACAAATACACACACACAAATACGCACACGCACATGTGCATATGCACACACACACACACACACACACACGCACACACACACGCACACGCACACGCACACACACACACACACACACACACACGCACACACACACACACATCCTGCTTGGTTTACAGACCTACACAGTTCTCAGTAAGTTTGCACTCAATCAGTGAAGGTTCATCTCACACATATTCTGTATATTTACATTTGCTTCAGAAAAAAAATGGGTAAAAAAAAAAACTGAATTGGTTTTTGACTAAAAATATAAGGCAAATTCCACAAAAATAAGATCAAGTACATTTACATTAACAATCATAGTATAGTTTGAAGCATGAACCCAATATTCTTTTTAACCATATACATAAAATGCTATGACATTTGTGATCCAGCCTGTGAAAACGGAGCTAAAGTAATTTTTTGAGTCACAGTTTTCTAAATAAAATTATTCTATGCAAAAAAAAATTAATTTCACAGGTTTTCACAGACAAGATTAGATTCATACTGGGTTAAAGCTCCATTAATGATATAAAGAAACAAGTTATTCTATAGATATACAGTATATATAATCTTTTTTTTTTCCCACATACTGTATGTGCATGTGTGAAAACCCAAACAGAAAGAGATGACCTGGCCACAACAGACATCATTTAATACTACATCTTCCAAATGTATCTAAACCAATGTTTCCCTTAAACTAAAGCTTAAAACTCCATAATAAAATACGTAGCAGGAAATTTCAATTCGTCACACCCTTCCTTTTTAGCTGGTTCTTTAGTGGGTTTTAAGGAACTGCAGACATCCCATCCTGCAGAAATCTATTTCAGGAAGCAACCCAATCATTAGAAGTCAGAAAACGTAATCTGGAATAGCTTCTAACTGCTTACACACCTAGAACGATAGGATGTTCTCAACCATGAAATATGTTATGTTTATAACATATGCTTGTGTTATGTTCTCTGTGAGATTAATATCATCATATCATATCATATCATATCATATCATAGTATAACATAAGCATTATTTAACTCATGGGGGTCATTTTTATATTCTATTAGAACTTTACCCAAGTAAACAGGCAGTCTGATTTCATCAGACCGGGCCCTAATACAGAGTAGCACCTAGCCAGTTAGTTCAGGTAATGTTAGCCATTTAATGATGATGAATGAAAGAACTTATGAGAGTGCTGATGAAAGTTAAACTCACCTTAACATGTCTTTTCAATAGGCTTAATGGTTGTCTTTTACCAACATTAAACCCATCACAGGCAACAAAAAAAAAACCACTGTTACAAAAATTTTCGTGAGCAAAATGGCTATTATTTTACTTCCGTTACAGGCAGAAAACGTTACTTCACGTGGTGTCTGGCACCAGGATGGTAGCAGCAGATGCTTTACACTTACACTTTACATTTTACACTTGTCCACCTCAGAAGGTTCTGAGGATACCGTTCTATCCTTGCAAGCATGAACTTTTTCGGTTTTTTATTTTTACTACATTAGCTTTTCTGTGGGATTGGACCAGACAGAATAGCCATTGCTGCTTCTTTCTAACTGAGTGCTAAATAACTGCTCTGGGGTCAAATCCCAAATAGCATAAAACAAAATCAAGTGCACTACGACTGCTGTACAATTCCTTGGGACATACAGACAGTAATGTTGATCAGTGGTTAAGCATGGATTTGGGATTCAGCCTTGGGTTAGAAGCTAGTTAGTCATGAAATACAATACGGACGGTTCAGTGGCAATTCGGAATAAGCAATTACTAAGGAGACAAAGTGTTGTTTAAGATGACATAATGATATCATATGTGTTGATGTGTTTTCTCACTGAAAGTGCTTTAGTGTCTGGTTTTGTATGTGGGTTTTGGCACTGACATTTCATAAGTAATGTCTGTTTAATTTCCAGAAGTGGGCGGAACATTGGCAGATAGACGTTGTGATGTCACATCCAAACAATCAATATTCTCTGGACTATTATCAGAGCGGTGGTGTTGTTTCATTTTTAAGTACCAGACCGAAGCTACGGTATGATAGGCTGTCTGCACATGCACAGTTATTGCAGGACACATAACACATCTACACAAATTTAATTGCTGTTACGTTTTTAGCTCTTCCATAAATTGAAAGAATGTTTTGCTGCGCTCTTATTTACATTAGGTAATAAAATTAGCTTGGAACACAACTGCAATTCCTGTACTCCTGAGAGCAGTACTTAAGGTGAAATGATTTCTTAAAGTTAATGCATACGTTGATGCTGTGACTCCAGCAACACCTTAGATTTTCCTACTTTAACATAACCATTCCATTTGTTATTTGTTAACAATTTTATTGGTTTTCTTGCATGACGTATGCTTCACTGTTACATGCAATTTCCGCTATTAAATATATCGACTTACATATATTTTTTGCTCAGAGGCTGAGCATCATTCCTGAGCACTGAGTCAGCACTAAACATAATGACTGATTGTGTACAATATATATTTCACACACTAAATCAGCTGCTGAGCCATTTCATTGAAGCCAGATGTTCTACGGTGAAAGAGCTAATTTTTTGTTTTGTTTTTGGGGAAATTGTATTCATTTCAACAAAGTTTTTCATGCTTGATGCAGGCCAACTACTTGACCCTTTTGAAATGGCAACTCATTTTTGGGGGCCAAATCATTAAGTTATTTTATTTTATAGTCCAGTGCCTAGCAGTCTTCTCATTCTGTTATATAACTATTAGAATAAAGATCTCTCTGCACTTGCATCCTTGACCCCTATAAATTGTACCAGGTGAAAGGAAGCAGAGGTTGATTACACTGAATATTTTTGTGTGACAGTTTGTGCAAATTCAAGCAATTAATGTAACTGTAATGTAACAGACTATCAAATAGACTTTACTCTAGTAAAATATATTTCTTTTGAATTAGAAACTAACCTAAAGGCTTTTATGTTCTGCCAAGAATTCTTTTTAAGCAAAGTGGAGCCAGTAAAGAACTTTCATGAACAACTTTTTCACTCTGATTTATGGCCATAAATTGTAATAAAATGTCATTTTTTCCCCTCTCCTCAGTGGTTATGTTTACATAATGAAATAAATTGCCAAAACAAAAATTACTTCATGCCAAAGTTTCTCAACCATGATCCTGGAGGACCCCCTGTCCTGCACATGTATTCTATAACACCCGCCTTAGTTTTGTGTGCTGGGAGCTGAGTCAGCACTAAAAGATTAGATAGCCTTCAGGCCCCCTGCGACCCTGAATAAAGCGATATAGACGATGAGTGAATGCGTGAGTGAGAGTGCTTTATGTTCTTTTGGCGCCCCACAGTGGACATCCAGTATGAATACCCCAACTAGATATACAGGAGTTGGACAATGAAACTGAAAAAGCCTGGTTTTAGACCACAATAATTCATTAGTATGGTGTAGGGCCTCCTTTTGCGGCCAATACAGCATCAAATCGTCTTGGGAATAACAGATACAAGTCCTGCACAGAGGCCAGAGGTTTGGCTATAGCAGCCCAGCCATGTACATTGACGCTGTGAAGATCCTGACGAACAATTTTGGTGCAAACAGGAGAGTTGAGGTGCACATTTAATTCTGCAGTGAGTTGGACAGCTGTGGTTTTATGTTTTTTGGGTACAATCCAGGTTAGCACCCGGACATCCCTTTCAGACAGCTTCCTCTTGCGTCCACAATTACTCTTGTTGGATGTGGTTCGTCCTTCTTGGTGGTATGCTGACATTACCCTGGATACCGTGGCTCTTACATCACAAAGACTTGCTGTCTTGGTCACAACAATAAACAATTTGTCCTCTTTTGAACCTGATATGTCACCCATAATGTTGTGTGCATTGCAATATTTAAGCAAATCTGTGCTATTACTCTACTAATTAAACCTCCCCACTCTGCTCTTACTGGTGTAATGTGCAATCGATGAAGATTGGCCTCCAGGCTGGTCAAATTTAGCCATGAGCCCACCAACACTAAATTGTCCAACCCCTGTATGTATCAGCTTTAGAAAAATTTCTTGTTGTTTCTGTAAATAAAAAAAGACCTGCTCAGCAAGTAGCTTTAACCCTGAGCGGCTGTATCATGCCATTTATCTGTTTACTGTTTATTGTACACATAGACCACATGATCGCACACTCTCTGTGAAAACAGAGAGGATTCTCCTAAAAAAGGCAGGTTTATTTCTCATGGTATATTATAGGATGGAGTATAATGAGTACTGTATTCTGGATATTTGAAGCTGAAAATTTGTTCTTCAGGACAACACTTGAACATGGAAAGACTTCTAGAGGTGACAGTGGTACAATCTCAGCCTGGTCCAGGGTCTGATGGGCGGTGGAGCACAGGATTGTGTGAATGCTGGAGGGACATGAGTGATTGTGAGTACTCATCCTCTTCTGGGATAAGTTATTCAATTATTATAAACCTTGTATAAATCTTCAGGAAATCTGCTATACTGAAGATGTGTTTCTAAGTGTGTCTGGTTGTGTGTGTGCAAATGATCGTACGTATATGTCTAGGTTGCTTTGCTCTCTGGTGTTTGCCTGTGTTTGCATGTAAGACGAGCAGAGCTGCAGGAGGATGTGTGTGTTTGCCTCTGCTTGATTGTGTGAGCTGTGTGCCTCCAGCATCCCTGGCTATGCGCGCTGCAGTAAGGGAACGCTACGGAATAGAGGTAACACACCCACAATAACAGATATACGTACATTATTGTTTACTGTATGTAATACTTGTTTAAACCCAACAGAGGTATAGAGACCAGACGGTACCGACTCTAAAGCACAGATCTAGAATCATTTTGTGAAAACCATTTTGTGCACTTCTCCTGTGCTCATTTGATAAGCATCTTCATCTCAGAGAATTATCCAATGAGAACATTATACAATGTGAAATGTTGCTCAGTTTTTGCGGACTGAGTCTAAGAAAAAAGTGCAGCTATATGCACTTCAAAATTCATCCTTTTACTTCTATCAGCAGTCACATCAACACATCATCAGTGAACACCAGTGATCTACAGTAGTTCCAGTGGCAGTCATACATGCCCATGTCATAACACTGCCTTTATCACAATTCAGTAATGATGTGGTATGCTTTTCATGAGCCCTTCCTTTCCTTCTCCATTGTCCTTATTATTTTTGTATCATCTTTTTTTTTGTATACTCTAATCTGCCCAGTTTGTTTTTGAGTACTAACAGTGATTTGCACCTTGAGGTAACGGTAGACTTTGACACAGACATGCCTACTCCTAAAGACTGTTCTTGACTTGCTATACTTTATGATGGGGTTTTTCCTCATCAAGTAAAGAATTTAATGATCATCACTTTTAGTTGACTTTTGTGCTCCTCCAGACCTTTTGAACTCCTACCGTTTCTGACATCTCTCTCTGATAGGTCTGTTTTTTTTTTCCCAATGCTGGCTTTCCTTTCTTTCTTATCACAATTGTCTTGAACTGCATATTGAGACGTTTACCAAATGCAAATGTAACTCTTTGAACTGCAGATATTTTATCTACATTATCATGCAATAATGAGGAAACATGAAACTATTGACAAATAACTTCTGATCCTGTGAAAAGGATGATGGCACATAGGATTGAAAGCTTGCTGCTCAGGTATCACCAGTTTGATTGTGAACTTGAAGTGTCAGTCAGTGCATTTGCATGACATTTACTCCAATTAATTGTGTTAGGTAGACTAAATCTGGACCTTTATTGCACTATTTAATCATTCTGATATCGTACTAAATTAAACTTGTCAAACTCTAGCACACCCAGATAATATGATTGGAATCGAGAAACTACTTGCACGTATAATGTATAATTTGGACACAGAAATGTAGTGAAATTTGAAAGTGAACTTCCATGTAAGTGAGACCAAAATAAAATGCTTTGACCAAAACAGAAGAAAAAAATTAATTTAATTTAATTTAATTTAATTTAATTTAATTTAATTTAATTTAATTTAATTTAATTTAATTACTGCTAATTTAAAAAGTTTAACTGATGGAAGCTAAATCATGAAATTTCTCCTTTTACACAACAATATTTCATCTTAGTTAAACATCAAACCTTATTAGAATTAAATTTAAAAAGACACCTTATTTTACATATACAGTAGGCTATATGAATTTATATCCAGCTTGATCAGTGAGACCTAGTATTGGCGATACAGGTCGTGGCATGAGAATTCTTAGACCTGGTTTGACAACAATTATTGCAAAAGCAATAGAAAATGCAAAAACGAAACAAAACAAAAAAAAGTCCATGGTAAGTCCTGAAAACGTTCCCATGGAGGACAACTTGCTGACTGTTAAAACTACTGATACCTGAGACAAGGCTTTCTTGACAGGAAAAGAAACTCTCTACAGAATGGTTTTTGATACCAGTGATAAAAAAAAAAAATTCCCACCATACAAGTTCCTGTGCATGAGTTATTAATATAAAATCTAAAAATATTTCAACTATGTTAAAATGCTATTGAATAACTAACAACACTATTGTCACAGCCACTGTATTTAAACACATATACAGTATACACTATACACTATACACACTGTCTTATGACACAGCAGTACTAGGTACCAAATGGTTAAAAATGTTGTTTTCAGTGTGTAGACTGAGTAAATGTCAGACATTGGAGTCATGTGTCACGTACCGGGTATGTTTATTGACCTAAGCCACATTTATGTTTGACTCATCATACAGCAGTTATGTTTCACATAAGTCATTATTTCCATCACTAACTGCCCAAATGTGCCCTTGACTTCATACCTCCACTCCCTCTCTGCATCTCCTTCTCTTTCATCCTGTCACTGTTCATCTCTTTCAGGGCACGCTCTATAGTGATTGTTTCTACGGCTGCTGCTGTTATCCTCTGTCCTGGTGTCAGATCTCTAAAGAGATTAAAAGAAGAGCAGCTGCACTGTCTAATACGCAGTCTTCCTCTCGCTCAACTAAAAGATGGCATGTGCCGCTGTTTCATCTGAATAATGCGCACCTGGTGTAGAACAAGAGCATGCACACACTTCTTTATTAACTGGAAAACCAGAGCACTATCTGAAAGCTTACTCATCGTAGCAGAGATTGGGAATGAGGTGAATGGGTGGCCTGTTGGAGATCTGTTGACTGATACCGAGTCTGTCCAGTTTATCTGAACAGAGAATAGCTTAAATTCAACTTAGTTTTTTTTGAGTCAAAAAATGTTGCGTGACACTTTTTATCGTAAAAAAAAAAAAACAAGTTGTCAACTTTGCCCTACTTTATTTTTAAGAATGTTGGCTGTCTATGGATGCCAGAGTTGAATGAGTGAATGTGCAATGCTTAACTTTTGTTGGCCTTTGTAATATTTAAGACATTTTTATTTTCATTTTGTTTGATCTATTTATTTTTACTTGCACCGAACATTCACAGCACAAACTCCACTGCTAGGTGGATTGAATAACATTGATTATGGATTTTATACCAATAAACTCGTGACAGGATCATGTGCACCAAAGGTTCATTTATGCATATGGGGACCAAAGGCTAGCCCATCTGGTCCAATCCCACAGAAAAGTTAATGCAGCACAAATTGCACAAAAAAACGTAATGCTGGCTATCATAGAAAAGTGTCAGAACACCCAGCGCATCACAGCTTGCCATGTATTGGGCAAATCAGGCAACAGGTTTAAGGGTGTTGAGCTGGTCTCCAAATTCCCCAGATCCCAATCCAACCAAGAATCCATGGGATGCTCCAGACAAAAAGATCTGATCCATGGAGGCCCTACAACTCGCAGCACCCATATTTTCCACCACTTACATCCAGATGAAAGACACCACAGCACCAACCCCCCCTCGCCCCCCCCCCCCCCCCCCCCCCATGAGATCTTGTGAAGCAAGATCAGTGTATTTTCCAGTTACTCTTCCATTGTGTCTATTAATTCTAGTAGTGTGACTTATACAATTATGAAACACATTTATGATATTATTACATTAAATATCCATTAAGCATTTTTTATGTACATACTTTATTTAAAAAATATGACTTTACGAGTTAATCTTTTTTTATTCAAAATACTGCATATTTTTTTAGCAGTTGAATGTTGTGAAAAATCTGCTAAACAAGCTTCTGTTATGATTTCCATTATAGCCTGTCTCTCATTTCTCTATGACTTGCAGTTTGTAACAAAATAATAAAAAGAGCAATAATATTATTTGTCCTTGACAATGACTTTCCATAAATGATAAATGATCTTCACCTTACATGAAGTCTCAACAGAGTAAGAGAAAACAAGAACTTTTTTAAAATATATGTTAATTGTTTAGTTGTTTAGCAGGATCTTGTTATCTGGACCTTATACAAGTGAAATTAAGTGCTTCTATCTGTAAAGTATTAAAACAACTAACTTGTGATTTGACTTAAAGCCAGAACTACTGTCAGAGCAGTTGTTATAGAAAGTTAATTTCCACCATCTGACAAGTCAAATTCAATTATTCAACATACACACTCTGTCCACTATATTAGGAATGCCTGTGAACCTTCACCCATCATTTTTGCATATTTTCTTTTATTTTGTATGTAGTCTTGAATAATACTTCACCAGGATTCCTGAAGAACTTTTTGGCACACTTCTTCAGTCCAGGAAGCCTGACCAGTTTTAAAAGAATGTTTTTGTTTGTTAAGCCACACAATGACCTGTGAATCATTTAAGCATTAAACCACCTACCTTAAGGCATGTACCAGTGAGAAGCAGGTGCAGATGATGACAGATGATCAGGTCAAGGATTAAT
Organism: Clarias fuscus; assembly: GCA_030347435.1. Lineage (NCBI taxonomy): Eukaryota > Metazoa > Chordata > Actinopteri > Siluriformes > Clariidae > Clarias > Clarias fuscus. The sequence goes on from CM059205.1 coordinate 25,457,484, forward strand.
ATACTGCTGTGTTCTGAGTGGTTGAAAAAGACAAGAGGGGAAACGAGGTTGCTTCTGAGGTTGTTACATAAACAAACGTTTTTTTTATTATATCTTTAGGGAACTTTGCAGCCTGACACAGTAATAAATTCTACCCATTTATTTTATTTAATTGACATAATTTGATGTAATTTTACATGAATGCATTTACACAACACACTCACCTGACAATCTAGACCAGTAACACAAACGCTGAGGTGTGTGTAGCCCTTACCCTAAGCACTCTCAAGTCTTAGAGAACAGTCAGTTTTTCAGTGTGTCTCCTAACCCTGCAGCACTTCACACAGGTGAGTGGCTACGTGACCTGCACGTGTGGTTGTTCATAACTAATTGCATTTGAGAAAATCATAGTCTTATTTTGACAGTTGTTGGTAAAGGAAATTTTCAGCTCACCTGGGGGTTAGCTGAAGAATGCCTTATCTGTTAGGTTTACCCTTTTGTTTTCGTGGGGTGGCTCTAAACTTTTGCACAGTACTGTATATATTAATTCACCATCAATCATAGTCACAGTGCATATATTCATGCAGATACTGGTCAAGAGCTTTAGTTGATCTTCACATGAAACATTAGAATGCGGAAAATGTGATTTTAGTGACTCTGGTGGACGTATTTCATAAGTTCTTCAAAACCTCCAAGGATTTTCACATCTGTAGAAGTAGTGGTTCTGCAAATGGAACATTTTATTGATGGTTTAAAAAAAAAACATTTTCTAACCACACAGAATTTAGAACATTTTGAATCTTACAGTAGATTGACTTCAACAGCAGAAGGTTACACTCCTGTCAATAAAGAACAGGAATTCAGGTCTGCTCTATGTACAGTCTCACCGAAACTCGCTGAACCTACCTGGGCTGTATAGACATATTCATTACAATGTCGTCTAAATCAGTTGTTCTCAACCTTATTCCTGAAAGACAACTTTCCTTCATATGTTAGTATTTTCCCTGCTCTACCACACCCACTTCAATTGATAAAAGATTTGTTAATTAGTAGGTCAATTAAATCAATTGTTCTGGGAAGCATTGATCAGAATTTTTTTTATAGCTGAAAATAGAATTAAACAAAACTTGAAATTTTATATCGTGGATTTGTGAAATCTGCGCTAACACAAAAATGATGTCTGCTTAAATCAGGCCTAGGATTAAATGAAACATAATTGGTTATCAGGTGTGCTGTCTATTACGTAAAAATGTGCAAATCCAGTTTTACCCAAGAAATGGCATTTACACAACACACTCACCTGACAAGCTAGACCAGTAACACAAACGCTGAGGTGTGTGTAGCCCTTACCCTAAGCACTCTCAAGTCTTAGAGAACAGTCAGTTTTTCAGTGTGTCTCCTAACCCTGCAGCACTTCACACAGGTGAGTGGCTATGTGACCTGCACGTGTGGTTGTTCATAACTAATTCCATTTGAGAAAATGATAGTCTTATTTTGACAGTTATTGGTAAAGGAAATGTTAAGAATTCACCTGAGGGTTAGCTGAAGAATGCCTTATCTGTTAGGTTTACCCTTTTGTTTTCGTATAATAGTTTTAGCACAAGGGGTGTCTTCTTTGATTTATACATGGCTTCAGGGAATTTACATTTTATAAAGTGAAGTATGACAATAGAATTGTTTTGTTTTGTTTTTACCTACCAGTGATTCTTTTTATCTTGCTTTTTAATATACAAAGTGGTGACATTCAGAAATATTAGTTAATCGCTGTAGATATAAGATGCATGCATGTGTGATATGAAGTGAGCAATCAAATTCATAATGCTAATTTGTTATGTGTATAAATATATAATTACAATGACATTTAGTATATAAATGATTTTATTATTCATTTATTTTATTATTAAGACAAGACACTAGAGGTGAATCAGTTAACTGCAAATTTTTCAGAAGCAACTTATAAGAACTGGATTTTATTTATGCAATGAGGCTTTATAACAATAAATATCCTGAAAATGTTATTATGTAATAAATACAAAAAATCAATAATTGCAATCATTTTAGATTTCACCTTATGGTAAACACACACTTCAGGGGAAAAAAAGAACAAGAAGAAGTAACAAAAAAACTTTAAAAAGAGGAATTTTGGAATGCCAACTATTTTTCATTTAATCAAGATAATACTGAGATTTCTGAGTGTTAACAAAGAAAAAAAATATTTTAAATAGGATGTATAATTTTTAAATAAATTTATATCACAAAGACTTGATACCTGCTTTTTTTAGCCAAATAGAAGCTTTTCAGCAAAATATGACAGGGTGTGTGGAGCTTTAAGATTTCTGAATGATACAGTACAGCGGATCAAAAAAAAAACCTGTGAAATTAAGATATTACATGACATTCATTCTCACATATTACACGATTCTGACTTTGCTATTACCAACAGTTTAACATAACAGTGGACATGCAACCACGTCCCAAGAAAACCAAATCAGGTTTATTATCTATAGCATCTTACAGAAAATTTTCAAGATTAAATTGTCACTGTCTGTGTGTTTGTGTGCTCAGGCGTCATGGCGAAGATGGTGGTGCAGCAACCTCAGTCCGTCGCGGCGAGGAACATGACAAACTCCAATCAGTGGAGCTCAGGAGTCTGTGACTGCTGTGAAAATGTGGCAGAGTGTGAGTCAGGCTACATATATGTTTCCATTTACATTGTAATGATGTTTAAAACAAATAAAGCCTGCATTCACATACTTGTTATATGCATGACTTCTTATACAGAACTAGTGAGACACCCTGCGTCATGCCCTGAAAACAGAATGAACCTGTTTTTGTGGGATTTTATATATATATATATGTTTTTTTTTTTTTTTAAATCCCACAAAAACAGGTTCATCCTGTTTTCAGGGCATGACTCAGGGTGTCTCGCTAGTTCTGTATAAGAAGTCATGCATATAACAACTCATATAACAACTCATTAGTTTCACAGATTAAGTAATGGACAATTTGGCATTATTGTTAATCTTATTGTTATTCTTATAATCTTAATGCAGATAATATAATAGAGTAATTTAGTGTCCAGCACACTTAAATTCACCAACACCTAAACACACCCAGTGAACCTGGTAATTAACAGATTAAACAAAAGAATGACCACAACGGGTTCGACATTGGCCCTCCAGCACTGGAGTTGAAAACCCTTCTACTAGGCACACTGGTCATGATTAAATTTCTGTATATTTCTCTGACCTTGTGTTCACAGGTTGTTTTTCATTCTGGTGTTTCCCCTGTTTCGCCTGCTCTACGGCAAAGAAGTTTGGCGAGTGTTTGTGTTTACCGATGCTTGATGGTTATGGATTGATTCCCCCAATAACCTTGGCCATGAGGGCATCAATGCGCCAGCGCTATGGAATTGAGGTTAGAACAAGATAAAGGAGGGATGAACAGATGGTTTATGACCACTTAATGGACTAATTACAGGTGTTACTCAGAAAATGTGTCCTAAAAGAGAGTGGAACCAAAGATCACACGTGGCAACCTTCTTTTACTTGACCTATGATGGCACAAACTGTTTCAACCTGTTTTGACCTCATGCCCTTTTCCACCAGTCATTCCTTTTTTTTTTTTTGTCTAGTGCTGTTTTTGTCTCATCTGACTGTACAAAGTCCCAGTAGAAGTTCCCAGTAGCATCTACAGTTTGTAGTAGATGTAAAAATCTTGCTTTTGTCATGTCTTTAACGATTTTTTAAGGTCTAGAGATTACTTCATTGTACATTTGCTAACTAACCTCAACATACCAGCATCTTTTGCAAATCTTCCACCATGCATAGTGGAAAGTCAAGTCAAGTGACTTAGCGCTTTACTATAATTCCAACCATATACATTGTGCCGTATACAGAGATTAAATAACATTTAACCTGTTATAAATACATAAATAATATGCATGGTTTTGACAAGTCATAAATAAAGGTCAGAAGGCTTGAGCGATATACAATAGTTTGGAAATAGTGATTACTTGGTCACATGGGGCAGTAGAGCATAAATACCCATAAATACCCTTGGATACTTGTATTATTGGTATATTAAATAGAGATGGGTGTCAAAAGAATATAAAATTGGGCCATTTATAAAATTATGAGACTTACAGAATCACAATACAAATCGAATCGGGCACCTGGGTATCATGTTAATAGCATACAGTATCAGGAGGTCCATATTGATTTCAATCAAATGTACCAAATGTTTGACTCATCCTGTAGAAATCCCCCAGGGTCATAAAAGATCATAAAGGGACACTCTATAAGGGTCTCCCCAGTCTGACATTTAAAACCATGAATTTTGCCTTCATACCTTCTAAACTCCTTTTTTATATAAGTTATGAGTCTCTCATTCTTAATCTGTGTCACTTTCTCTTTCTCCTGCAGGGATCCATTTGCAATGACTGCATCTATTCCTTCTTCTGCCTTCCTTGCGTTTGGTGCCAGATGTCAAGAGAGATGAAAGCACGTAATCAACCAGTCATGTTACTTCATTCTCGAGTAAACTGAAGATTCAACACCAAGATCATTAATAAATACCTCCTTTTATTAATAACATCATTTGCAAAGTACATTTAATAATACTGTCTATACAATCATTTACAATGCAATAATGACTCTAGACTGTATATGTTGAATTGCTGTCTATATTTATCAGTTTATATTTACCTGACCCAAGCACATGAAGGAGTTGTTTCCTCAGATTGGACTCATATGCTTGTGGTTTTAATGTCAACTTGTTAAAATTGGTAGGGAAAATCCGGGTAAATATTGGTGCTGTTGATTGAAATCAAGGGTTCAGGGTTTGAAAGGAGATGAACAGATAGCTACTCTCTCTAGGTACAAACACCAATACCTTTCACAACAAAAGTGAAAATTCACACACTCAATCACAGCCTGGTTGAGTTACTGAATATATAGTGATATGAGTCGCTCATTTGCGCATAAAGTATTGTAAAATTTTACAGTATGCTACTGTACTCACTTGGTGTGATGACTTCTGTGTACTTCTTTCTAACAACACAGTGCCAATGATCATACATGATTCATAGGTCCAAACACAAAGTCTTCCATATATAATTGAATTCTGTCACCCTTAAGAGTCTTGTATTATGTATCTTTTAATTCTTATAACTTCAAGTTTATGTGATAATGTGTAGTGATAACTCCACTGATTACATCACTAAGCTGTCATCTTTAATCTTTGTCATGTCGTTGTTATACTTTATTGCATACTAGATGTGCAAGTGACTTTGTTCGCATGGAATTTAATTGCACACTAAGCGTGTTTTTAAAAATGAACAGTACATCACCATCTGTTGAATTTTGGAATGAAATTCAAGTTTTACATGTTACTGTGAAGTGCGTGGAACGATGGTGTGAGCTTGTATTTATTAAGTAGATTTTATTAGCCCACTCATAAGTGTGTTTTTAAAACCGTACAGCGCCATCTGTCAAATTAATTATTGTGAAGTAATTATTTTTTACTTTTACTTTTAAGGTCCATTTAAATTTTGAAGTAGCATATCTTCTCTTCCTGTGGGCCGATTGCGATGAAACCTATATGAAGTCTATATGTTACCCTAAGCTCGGTCAAATTCACCTGTGAAAACCCTGTGAAAATTTGTTAGTAGTTTTTACCTGATGAATGCACAAACAAACAGACAGACAGACAAAAATTTCAATATAATAAAATATCTTCAATGCACAGACATGCCAACTTTATAGTTTTATTATATGTATGGATAGAGTATATATGATAAGCATGGACTGTTTTATACTGTATGTATCTGGAATTAAAAAATAATGCACATTGAAGTGTAATATAAGTATGTAATAACAAAATAACAACTGCAACAAATACTTGAGAGTGAGATACTGAAAAACTTAAAATGAAACAGTGGTGCTAACAAAGCATAAGCAAAAATAAGTCAAAGCGATTAGTAGAAATGCCATCTGAAGGGGCTGGCACTACCATGACAATAGTTTATTACATGTAAAATTGTTTGAAAAATTAATTGACCTTAGTGAGGTATTTGTCTAGTAGATGCACAAGTCAGAGAACTGCACTGAAACTGTCTCCTTTGAAATTTCTATGACACTATCCATTATTTTTATTATATCATTATTATTATTTATAATTCTGCACCCATACACGTCTACAAAGCATTACCATCATTTAGTTATACACTTGATTTTCAGATGAGCTTATAGCTTACGCTATAGCATTACATACAAGCATACTTATAGGACAATAGTTCTGATTTGAGATGTTTTTATCTCTCTCTCTCTCTCTCTCTCTCTCTCTCTCTCAGTATCAATTTTCATCTACAGCATGTCATAATTTAAAGCTCCACTAAGAGGAGCCTCCTTCCAAAACATCTGCTTAAATTATGATACGGTATCTTCAGTATATATGATTGTGTAGGTATTCTATTTACAGAAGTCTTCATCTGACATTATTTAGTACAAAGCCCAAAATACATTTAAAGACATTTACACACATGGACAAAATTGTTGGTACCCTTCGGTCAATGAAAGAAAAACTGACAATGGTCACAGAAATAGCGTTAATCTGACAAAAGTAATCATTTAAAAAAATTCTATGAATGTTAACCAATGAAAGTCAGACATTGCTTTTCAAATATGCTTCAACAGAATTATTTTTTTTTTAAAAACTCATGGAACAGGTCTGGACAAAAATTATGGTACCCCTAGAAAATACTGACAATAATGTGACCAAAGGGACATGTTAATTCAAGGTGTGTCCACTAATTAGCATCACAGGTGTCTACAATCTTGCAATCAGTCAGTGGGCCTATATATAGGGCTCCAGGTAGTCACTGTGTTGTTTGGTGACATGGTATGTACCACACTCAACATGGACCAGAGGAAGCGAAGGAAAGAGTTGTCTCAGGAGATTCGAAAGAAAATTATAGACAAGCATGTTAAAGGTAAAGGCTATAAGACCATCTCCAAGCAGCTAGATGTTCCTGTGACTACAGTTGCACATATTATTCAGAAATTTAAGATCCATGGGACTGTAGCCAACCTCCCTGGACGTGGCCGCAGGAGGAAAATTGATGACAAATCAAAGAGACGGATAATCCGAATGGTAACAAAAGAGCCCAGAAAGACTTCTAAAGAGATCCGAGGTGAACTTCATGCTCAAGGAACATCAGTGTCAGATCGCACCATCCGTCGTTGTTTGAGCCAAAGTGGACTACATGGGAGACGACCAAGGAGGACACCATTGTTGAAAACAAATCATGAAAAAGCCAGACTGGAATATGCCAAACTACATGTTGACAAGCCACAAAGCTTCTGGGAGAATGTCCTATGGACAGATGATGTGCTGGCCAGTGTCAGAAAGCTGGGTCTCAGTCGCAGGTCATGGGTCTTGCAACAGGACAATGACCCAAAACACACAGCTAAAAACACCCAAGAATGGCTAAGAGGAAAACATTGGACTATTCTAAAGTGGTCTTCTATGAGCCCTGACCTCAATCCTATTGAGCATCTTTGGAAGGAGCTGAAACATGCTGTCTGGAAAAGGCGCCCTTCAAACCGGAAACAACTGGAGCAGCTTGCTCATGAGGAGTGGGCCAAAATACCTGCAGAGAGGTGCAGAAGTCTCATTGACAGTTACAGGAATCGTTTGATTGCAGTGATTGCCTCAAAAGGTTGTGCAACAAACTATTAAGTTAGGGGTACCATCATTTTTGTCCAGGCCTGTTCCATGAGTTCATTTTTTTTTATAATTCCGTTGAAGCATGGTTGAAAAGCAATGTCTGACTTTCATTGGTTAACATTCATAGAATTCTTATTTATTATTACTTTTGTCAGATTAAAGTTATTTCTGTGACCATTGTGAGTTTTTCTTTCATTGACCGAAGGGTACCAACAATTTTGTCCACGTGTGTAAATCTGTTATCTATAAATATAATAAACACATGTGTGATAATGTTACTGGTCTTAACACCTTAAGTGTGTAATCATGTTGACTGTCATTTTAATTTAAATAAATGCAGATCCAAATGTGTATACTGTATAACCAAATTCAAACTTTGATATTAAAAACTGGGTTTTAAATGTATGCTGTAATTAAAAACAACAGAGAGGTGACGTGAATAACTATGATTATCTCATTACAATGGCAGCTGTCAAGCACCAGAATATATTATGCAGTAAGTACTGTAAACAGTCAGCCCTCCTAATTGATGTGCTTGAAGCAGCAAAAAACAGGTAAGTATACATATCTGGATGACTTCAGAACAGAACAGCTACTATAGCGCAGAAATGCTAGCTATTTTAAAAAGCCATCAGACTGCATAGTGCATCACAACATATAATCACTGTACTGATTTTACTATTTTGCTCCTACTGTTTATGAATTGAAAAAATCAAAGAATCCAACTTAAGGTTGGTATGATCATTTTCATGTCACCATAATTCAATAGCATTTTGCACAGAATATTACATTCCTGTAGGTTCACATTGTTTATGTGCGCACAATATAGTGCAATAAACACACTATAGGAACAATCTGTATAGCATGAACACCTTCCCTCGCCAATTTCTCTCACAAACAGTGACAGTGATCTGAAGCAGAACTGAAGCTGGGCACAAACCCAACTGTTGTCTCTACACACCAAACTTTATATAGCAGAAAATGTGGATGCTCCTTAACTCCTTAAAGGAAATTATGTGATTATTTTATTCATATTAATAAAAAATAAAAATTAAAAGTTTAAGTAATTTGAGAAATGAATTGTTACAATTTGCAATCAAGTGAGATTTACATGTGTTATGATTTAGTGATTTATTTTTGCAGAATTTATGAGTCTTAAATGTTCAGGCTTCAGGCTATGTGTATTGTGTTCAATGAAATATGTCAGAGAAACATGGACACATCTGCACGTTTGCTAATTAAAGTGTTTAGGGTATGCACTCATCCAACCTGCTCTGCTACAAGAGACACATTTTGATGATAAGCTTGTTAAAGCACACTTTTCCTTACACAGGTGAGGTTGACTGTATGCAGGTGTGTGAGTTTGAGTATGTATGTGCGTGCATGCCTGTCATATAAAAGCCCTTCGCTTTAAAGTTCAGACAGTTGTTTTCATCTTTGTCTAGCTGCTCTGTCTCCTGCACCTCGACACACAGGTTAAGGTAGGACTAATAAATAGGATCAATACATTTCCTGTTACTCCTATGAATTACTAAATGTATTTTTTATGTTTGCTACAAATTGCCTCTAATTAAAAATTACAAATTAAATCTAAATGTTGTTTTTCAGTTGTGTTCAAATAAAAATGACTCTTTCAGGTAAGAGATCAATTTGAATTTATTGTTATTATAATTGTATCATGTTTGTATATTTTACACAGTAAAACCATGGTGACCAAGTTGATCATTGATCAGCCCAAGGCAATTATAACATCCCCAGGTTTGCAACAGTGGACCACTGGGATTACATGTGAACATGTGAATCTGAGGGGGCACATGTTTTTCCAAGTCCAATTATAATTGTTTCAATGGTCATCTTATCTACTGTGTGCTTTAGCCATTACATCTAGGTCCATAGTCAGAGGTATAAAAGACATTTTGCTATATATTTTATAAGAGGGAAAAAATACATGAAGTAAATGCAATAATAATGGTTTGCTAAGGAAATATCTAAATATAAAGATGTATGGTATATGTGATACATGCGTTTTTTTATGTATTAACAAATGGTTCAAGAAATGAGTGCTCATGAAAATAAAAATAACAAACAAAATCACACAATACATTTAAAAAATATAATAATAATAATAATTATTATTATTATTATTATTATTATTCATGTATTAAGGGCTTTGCTCAAGGACAACAGTGGCAACTTAGTAGTGCTGGGGTCGCCACCCAGACCTTCTGATCAGAAACCCAGTGTGCAAGAAATGTGTGCTTATTAAGATCATTTAAAAAATTCACACCTCACTTCATTCACAGAATGGGTTAAATAATCACAATAATGCAGAATGTACTAACAGAATGTGCTCTACTTTTCTATTCACTGTCTCTGATTAAACATTGATTCCTGGGGTTATTTCATTAACAGAGCAATTAAATTAAATGATTACAGGCCATGCAAATGCTAGATTGCCTTTCCTGCTGCAATTAAAAGAAAAACAAATCAAAATAAAATCACCATAAGATTTCACTGATATTCTAATGAAAAAGTGCCTGCAGACGTGCAAGGGCATCACATAAAGAATTCAAACATATTGACCTGTCAGTCTATTGATCTTGCATTTTTTCTCAAAATTTGCATCAGTAATGAAGCATCCTGGAGAACGGGAGTATGTTAATTTGTGTATGACTAATGACAAGTCTGTTCACACATCTGCGTGTCCCTGTGTTGACCTATTGGCGTGAAAAAGGAAATTGCGTCATGGGATTGCTGGCCGCCACCCTTTTTGTCTAAATAAAGTGGACCATTCAACGTACACTGTTCAGACATCTCCTGAGATTCATCTAACAGGTAAGCCAGCAGATGGCAAATGAATAAACCTGGGCAAAAAGTGAGAAACATTAGGGTAATAGACATGTGTGTTTAGTTAAAATTTTAAGCAATTGCTTGTTTTTACCATTTTATTTTTACTACTACTACTAATAATAATAATAATAATAATAATATAAAGGCATATTTCTTTTTCAATTTCATTACATTGTTATTTATTTAAGTACAAAAATAATATTAATTAGCACTGAAGCATTTCACAGACTATTGTGCTAAGTAATTTTTGTGTGTTTTTCTCAACATAAAGTCTTCAGTATGGCTACCAAGATGGTCATCCAGCAACCCAAACCAATTGCAATGCCAACTACCTCAGACCAACTACCTCAGACCAGCATCTGCGAGTGTGACAGTGTGAATGAATGTAGGTTTGTTCAACTATATCTGCTTAATCATCATAAATATAATTCATTTCATTCAGTCCTATATGTTAGATAAAGTATTTTCAATAATTCAGGTAATATAGTCTGCATACTGCTTTACTGAGCTATAAAACTCTCATACTGATTGTATGAATTGACATGGATATACCGGTACATTATGTTACCACTAAGGTTTAAAGACAGGAGACTGATCATTTACAAGTGTTAATTATACGTCAGTAATTTATAAAGTGTGTGTGTGTGTGTGTGTGTGTGTGCGTGCGTGCGTGTGTGTGTGTGTCCAGGCTGTTTCTCTGTGTGGCGCTTTCCTTGCTTCGCCTGAATCACAGCTCGAGACCATGGTGAATGCCTCTGCCTCCCTCTACTGGATATATGCGGCCTCATCCCACCGGCTACACTGACCATGAGAGTGTCCACACGCAGACGATATGGCATTACAGTAAATACAATTGTTTTATATATATATATAATAATTTTCCATCTTGCCCACATGAAACTCGTGTTTGTACATGCATTCAGCCAGTTTTAGACAACACTTGAAAACAATCATTTTCAATGAACAAACTTTTATTAACTCTGGGAAATTTCGCTCTATTCTCAGGACAGCATCTGCAACGACTGTGTGTATTCTTTCTTCTGCGGCCCATGCAGCTGGTGTCAAGTCAGGCGGGAGATGAAGGCCAGACTCCATCCTATTACACTGCTGAACAACAGACCTCTGGGCTAAAGACTCACATTATCACGATCTTCATCTTGCTATTAATGTATACATCATGAGCAAATGAAATCAACATCTCTACCTAGAGCATAGCATGTGGCTTGTTCTACAAGTAATCTTGAATGCTTGTGTATCCTGGTGAAATCTGGAGTTGCAATCACTGCTCTCACACACACTGATCCAAATGCTGTTTTCAGTCAGGTTAGGGAGTAGTCTCCTCTCTAATGACTGCTTGTGCTTCAGCTCAGGAAGTGGTGAGAAAAGCTGCTAATATATGAAGACTGATAATAAAACAGTACCCATGTATATAAATATGACACAGTATGGCATGTAATTTAAAAGAAAATTACAAATTATAAAATCTAGCATTTAATTATGTTTTTACTAGGATTGTTATTAATCATTTTTAAATATGATGATGATTATCTATTTACCTACTATTGTATATACTGTTATATCATGGGAACTCTTACTGTATTACATGCCTGCTTTACTTTTATCACTAAAGAATATTAAGAAAAAATACAGAATTGTGATATGATTAGCTTTGAAAAGTCTGTTTTTGTACCAAGCTGCCTCAGTCAACACCATGCCAACTACTGGAGCACAGATATCTGTGACTACTTTAATGAGGATCAAATTGTACACTTGTAATAAATAAATAAATAAATAATAAAAACTTTAAATATTTTTCCTAAGGATTTTTTATTTCCTGAAAGAGTTCTCCATGGGACCTTTTCACAAGGTTTAGTGAATTTTACCTGTTTGTCAAAGTATGCAGTTTAGCACAAACAATCCACATGTCAAATGTTTTAGTAAGAAGAATTCTTAAAATGAAAAACAAGTTGTCTTTCTTGATGCATTATCACTCAGAAAACACAAGTTCAAACCCGGTGAAGCTATAGTCACCATGTGCTTTGATTCTGAAAAAGATAGCTTTCTTTTGTTTCGCTCATATTGACACCAGACATCCAATAAATTGTGTTAACAATTAACACCGAACAAATTTATAACCTGCCATGCCATTTATGTTCATTAACAATGAAAAATCTGCCTGTGTAAGGTGATCTGGCCAATGATTGCCTCAACCCCATCTTCTGCAACATGAGCAGTGCCAGCTGCAAAGCTGTTTTGCCATCCCTAGGTAGCATGATCACCCAGTATGTTGTAACACCAACTATGTGAAGTGCTGTGGTGTAAAGCCTGATGTTACAACTAAGGTACCAATAAATACACTCTAAAAACTGCTGGGTTAAAAAACAACCTAACCATAACCCAGCTGCTGGGTCACTATTGGACAGAACGCGCGCTGGGTTGTACCATTTAACCCAGATTTCTGGGTTGTTCATCTGACCCAACCAGTGGGTTAAATTGACACTCTTGCTGGGTTAAATGTTAAAGTGCTGGGTTATTTTATTTGACCCAACCAGTGGGTTAAATTGGTAAAGTGCTGGGTTATTTTATTTGACCCAACCAGTGGGTTAAATTGACACTCTTGCTGGGTTAAATGTTAAAGTGCTGGGTTATTTTATTTGACCCAACCAATGGGTAAAATTAACACTCTGCTGGGTTGACACATTCCATTAGATTTTTTATTTTCAAAAAAGTCACAAAATGTACACAACTTCACATAATGTAAATAGATTGTCACAGAATAAGAAAATGTGAATAACTTAATTTTTACCAAAATGTCAGACAAAACCATATAATCTTAAGCTGACCATTTGTTAAATATAAGGTAAGTGTACTGTAACATAAACACTCTGTAAAACAAAAACAAGAGACCCTTGTAAGTCTGATTTGAATAGGATTTTTTTTCGCATTTAATACAATGTTTAAAAACTTTTTAGATAGAAGTTTTCAATACAAATCTTATAATGCCCTCATGACACAAACTGTTAGGAACCTCCACTAGAGGTCACTGTTCATGTCTGTCTGTCTGTGTAGTTCTTGTTGGTTGACTCAGTTTCCCAGAAGGCACCTCAGTCAGGTGATGAGTGCTCACCTGAACTGAGGTGCCTCATTAAAGTTTCTATAAATAACAGTTTGTTCTGGGAAACTGGGTCGAGCATTGGTTGTCTGTTTGTTTGTTTTGTTATGTTTGTTTTGGTATATACCGTCATGTGGGCATTCCTTTTGTTTGGTTCTTGTTTCTTTAAGTTTATATTTTGGTTTGTTTTGTAACCTGTGTTCAAGAGGGCTCTAGTTTAGTTTTCCTTATGTTCCTTGTGTTGATGGATTCATGGAGTTGTCCTGTTTCTTGTTTAGTTAGGCTGTGTCTCCTCCTGTGTACAGTGTAAGTACTGTTCTGTGTCTTCCCAGTGTTTGTCTTCCGGTCTAGTTCTTTGTCTGTTTAGTTTTGTGTAGCCACATGAGGGCCTAGCCGCTAGCAGGGTTAGCCGCTAGTAGGCCTTGATTGCTAGTAGGGTTAGCCCGTAGTAGGGTTAGCCTCCAGTAGGCTAGCCTCTAGTGGGATTGACTGCTAGTGGTTCTGGTTGCTAGTAGGTTAGCCGCTAGTTTGGAATAGCCTCATGTATGCTTTGCCTTTTGTGTTCAGTTCCCCACTATTAGGTCAGTACTAACCCAGTTAGCCACTAACTCCTTTAGATACTAACCTGGTTAGGTCAGCATCCAGTGTCCCCAGCATTCCATGTAGCTACTAACCTCACTAACCACTAACCCAGCCAGTCTAGTCTCCTGTCTCTAGTCCTGTCTCTAGTCTCTGTGCTCCTGGTCCTGTCTCTAGTCTCTGTGCTCCTGGTCCTGTCTCTAGTCTCTGTGCTCCTGGTCCTGTTCTCTAGTCTCTGTGCTCCTGGTCCTGTTCTCTAGTCTCTGTGCTCCTGGTCCTGTCTCTCCTGTCTAGCATCATTTGTCATCAATGACAAAAAAAAACAGCCTTCACCAAAGAGTCTGTATCAATAGCATTGCCTCCAACAATGCAAAAGGTCTGTCAGGTCCCTCTTGTCTCATCCCCAAGGAACAAAACATGGAACAATGCTCCAATCATCTCCATATTTTGCAGATATCATCCTCATCATGTTGGTCCACCTATGGATTATACAACATCACTTAGTGTTGCAATATAACTAACATTTACGCTGAGCATTTTTGTTAAGGACGTACAGCTACATGTGCATTTAATGCAAAACATTTTTTCTCTTGTCAATACACAAAAATACATAACGTGAACATGAATTTAGTGTATATTTTTGAATAATTTACCTCACTATTTAACATGTGAGGGATAACAGGATACGGCGCTCCATCTGAATTTAATACAAAACATTCACCCCTTTTCAAATTCTCAACAAACATTAGATGAATATGATATTTATTGGTGAATTTACAACTTATAATAAATATTTTATAAGGATAAAGAAAAAGCTTGTTTAAAGGCTACGACTTATCCATGATGCTTTCCCATTTTTTGAATAACAAAACAGAATGGGAAAACAATATTAATCCCACACAATATTAATATCAAAAAATATATTTTAAACAATAAAATATGCTTGCTCCTACCACAAGTTACTGAAAAAAATAAAATTTACATTAACTTACCATAAAATACTGAGTGCTCTGAGCATGATCCAGTCAGAAGTGAAGAATCCAGAAAGTTCTCCAAAGAATAAACCAACTGCTGGGTCAAAATAACAAAAAAAAATTTAACAGACAGAAACAGAAGACTGTCATTAAACATGTCCCAATAGCTTCTTCTGACACCTATTAAATATTATAAAATATGCCGAGAGACTTTCCACACACACACACAGCTTTAGCGAATATTACTAGTAATTTACCTAAAATTACATTTAAGATTACATTTAGGTGTTTTTTATTTGTGTGTGCTACAAACGCACTTTTATCATAGAATACACTATAGCCGACTGTTGGAACAGAATATTTAAACATGACCTCCTCACACCCATATCAAAGTGCGACTAAAAAGGCGGAAAAGCGAATTAACATAGAAATAAGCTTGCTCCTACAACTACAACATTTAAAATTTAGGTAAAAATGTATATAAACTTACCATAAAATACTGCCAGTATTATGTGGCGTGCTCCCCGCTTCAGAAGTGAAGAATCCAGAAAGTTCCTCATGCCGTGTCTCAATTCCAAAAACGCAAAGAGCGGACTTGACTTGGAAGTGCACACTCGAGGGTTTGAAGACACCGGGTATAGTGCAAATAGAACGCAGCGTACATAATGCGTCTCACAGCTGCGATATATTATACCATACCCGTATTATACCAAATAATACCTGTTAGGAATACACAGCCAGCGGTCGTTTTCAGAAGTTTCTTACAAGATGAGGCTATGTTTTGCGCCTACATAAGCGCAGAGCACCGTAGAACTGCGTTGGGGCACTTTTTTAAGTAAGAAATAGAGTGTGGCACCTTAATAGTAGATCCAAGAGGAGACAGGAAGGTAGTAGCATGAAAGAACATGTTAATATCAGATCCATGAGGAAGAGAGTAGAAATGTTAATATCAGATCCAAGAGTAAGAGTAGAAATATATATGAGGACTATACCAAAAGTACACATGTCAGTAGCTCTTGCTTTATGCAAAGGTACGACTCCATCACTTGCTTTATGCAAAGGTACGATCCATCACATCCCAACTCTTGAATCATCTTTGAAAATCTCCATTGTTGCATTGGATGATGAATTTTGGATGATGAAGAAGAGGAAACCAACAAAGACAACCCATGCAGTGAGAGGCCATCAACTGTGACAAAGGAATTTTTCATGGAGTATTCCAGAGTTGGGTTCAACGACCGAGAAAAAGTATGGCTTGTGATAAAGACTAGTACCATTGTATAGAGGAAGAGTTACTCTACCAACCTGTGCAAGTTAAACAATCTAAACTTTTGCAGTAGTTTAGGTACCATCCTCATATTAGGAAGAGATAAATTCTAAAGTAAAGATCAAATATTCAGAACCATATCTTCAAGCTAGATGTATTACCCAGTCTTTGAGATTTTTTTCATCATTCTCACATGTATATCATCTTATAAAGATGATTTTCCTGTTAGTGAAAAAAGTGCAATTATTGCATAGATAGCAAATCTTTACCTGCATGTCAGTTTTTCCTCATAAGTATTTTGATACTTCCTATTTATTTGTCCTGCCCCACAAAAAAACTCTTATTTATTGTATATGTGATTCCCTCTTCTTCTTTTTTTTTAATTGGTAAAAGGTTGGTATATACAGTATATGATTAGTACTGTGAGTGTGACCTGGTTAATGATTAATTGTTTGTGTGAAAATGCATTATGATATAATGAATAATGTTAACACAAAAAAAATTAAAGTTCCTTATTCTTCAAAATGTATGGCTTGGGCATGACAGCACTACAGGTCTGTGAAATATTTCAAACCATTAAGAGCGACAATAGTATACTCCTTAGGGATATCTAGTTCTAGCACTGGCCTGTATTGCAAAGAGCAGGAAATTGTTGTACCTGTTGATATGAGTAGACATGAGCAATACAGAGTGAGAGGAAGCTGGAGCTCAGTGATAAGGCCCAAGGACTGACTCATACATTGGTTTTATAATAAGGATTAAACCAGCTTTTGTTTTTCTTTTGGCTCCTCTCCTTCCCTTCCATACTTCTCACCATAGCAATAAAAATAGCATTAAAAAATAAACACGCACATACACACACACACCATAATGGTGCACTTTGGATATATATGATATAGCTGAAACTTGGGAGAGAGGCCATGCATGTAGAGCCACCTTCTTCCCACTTAACTTTAGAAGAACTCTAATCTCTCTCTTTTTGTTCTTGCTAATAACAAAGTTTCCTCACCCACAATCTCATTGTCTCCACGGCACTATTTAAAACTCTTATCCAAAACCCCCTTAGAGGAGGTCCTGCCTATAGTGAAGCAGAAGCCACTCATAACTTAAAGATCCAAGAGTTTCATTTCACATTTTCACAAACTTTCTACGTGTAACTGAGTTGACGGCATGTTCTACACTCATAAATGATAGATGTTTTTTTTCCCACCCAAAATACAACATTACTTTGGTCTTTTAACACTATAAACATACCTGATGTTGCAACCGACACATACTGTTACTGTGCCTATGACTAAACACTGCTTAGTGTTTGGAGACATTGTCCATATCTACATTATTTTGTCACCCAGATTTCTAACAACACAGTGGTTAGGGTTTCCTCCCATTATTCTTCAGCTGTCTTAAGACTTATAGGCCAGTGAGTTCATTCTGGTAGCACATTCAAGTGATTCATTCTGCCTGCACCAAAGTAAGGTAATTTTCACAGTACTCAGCCTGATATTGTAAAAAATGAACTTTCTTTGCTACTAACCACAGAATGAACCACTTGAATATGTTCCACAATGGTCTACTGGCTCAGCATTAACCCTCTTAGAGAATATTGCTGACACTCATTTAGACAGTGATTCAGAGTTGATGTGTCCCAAGTGCTGTGCAAGAACAAAATGGACATGGAGTCATAGGCCTTAGGGACCCTATGTATCTCATGGGTCAGGCTTTAGAATCACATGGGCAATTTGGGAACTCCAATTAGCCTAATCTGCTTGTCTTTGGACAGTGGGAGGAAACCAGAGTACCCAGAGGAAACCCAACAAGGACGGGGAGAACATGCAAACTCCATGCACACAGAGATGGGAATCGAACCCGGACCCTGTAGGTGCAAAGCAACATTCTAACCACTACACCACCGTGCCTCCTTTTAAGTTATGTTATCTCAAATTTCACTCTTTTGCATTAACGACTCCTGTGATTAAAATTCACTCAAGCTTAAGCCAAGCTTGTTTGATAGACTGTTGCACATTTTTCTCTCGCCCACCGTTTGTGTGTTCATTCATGCAATGCAATTTATCCATGATAAATGCAATTAAATGTTGTCCATAACATCTAATTGTATGGAGGCTGTAGTTTATGCCAAGATGGGGTAATGGATGGGGTGTGAATCAGACTCGCACTGAAACACTTTCAGCCTACAATGCATGTCTTTGGGCTGTGGGAGGAAACCAAAGAGCCTGGACAAAACCCATCAAACACTGATTTCCTCCCATAGTCCAAAGAAATGTGGATCAGACTTACTACGGTTCCCAAATTGCCTGTAGTGTTGTGTGTGTGTGTGTGTGTGTGTGTGTGTGTGTGTGTGTGTGTGTGTGTGTGTGTGTGTGTGTGTGTGTGTGTGTGTGCGTGTGTGTGTGTGCGTGTGTGTGTGTGTGTGCGCAGGGCAGTGATCGTTTCTTGTTTAAGGCTCTGTGTTACTGATCAGAAGGTTGGCAGTTCAAGCACTAACATCTCCAATCCAATACTGAGCCTGGGGCCACTAAAGCCACGTAACTCTATGTGCTCCAGAGGCACTGGATCAAATTAGCAAATATTGTGAAATGTACATTCAATTTTAGTGCATTCGTTCCAGATTTTGTTATATTTTAACATGCCTTGGCTTGCCAGATTATTTCAAGAAACTAGGTCAAGAAAAGAAAAGACGTAAACATACTGTAAAAAATTGGTTTGATTCTGTGTTATTTAATTATTTACTTATTTGATTGTAATTATTTTTGCATGAATTGCCGAACTCTAATCTGAAAAAAATCTTTTGGCACCCACAAAAGTGAGCAAAGTAAATCTATACTTGGACTTGGGGGAACAGATTTATTTGTCCTTCACTGGTACTTTCGTTTCATTTTGTATCCAAATTTCAAGTAGCGAATCACCGGGTATGAATCAATGACACATAGAAATAAAAAAAAACAGGCGAAATCTTTGTGTGTTTTTGCGTGCTTATGCATGGGCATATAAACAAGGTCGATTTGGATCTAGCATTACTCCGAGACCACAGACTGGTAGCTTGAAAATAATCTGCCTTCAAAACATCAGTTGCTGCATGCCTGTGACAGTTTATTGCCAGATCTGGACATTTCTAAACTGGTTTGATTTGGTTTAAAAACAACTGAAGAGTCAAGAAATAGCAGTGAAACAAAGCAGGTACGGTAAAACCACCTTATCTTATCATTAACGTGTTTTATAATGTACACCTTTTGTGTTTTATGTTAAATCTAATTGCTGTTAGACTGAGTGCTAATGTGATTTACAATTTAGTTACAAATAAAACAAAAGGGATGTTATTCTGTGTGGGTTTTCACTCAATAACATTTGCATTTGGGTTCATCTTAGAATTCTTACAGTGATATTGAAATTTTTTGGGGGGAAAAAAGTTGTTCTTCTATAGACTATAGCTTTTCTTTCTTCTCTTACACATGTACAGATCCATTCTCTGCCTTTATTCTAATGTTAATTTAACAGGTTTTTCTTATCTCACTCACTCACTCACTCACTCATCGTCTATTCCGATTTATCCTGTAAAAACGGGGTCGCGGGGCCCCTGGAGTCTATCCCAGGAGACTTAGGGCACAAGGTTTGGAGCATGTTTGGATTACATTTTACTTCTTTCTTTTGATATTAATAATGTTTATAAAGATAAATAAGGTTTAATATGTGTGCTTTAAGAGATTTTAATGAGAATATTTGTTTTTTGTTGTATCATTTGTATTATAAAAAATCTAATGGATATGCCTGAGAAACTGTTTATAATTGTAATATGTAAATAAAACGATTAAACGATTGTGAGTGTGGGGGTGTTACAATAATTTGTCTGATCAAGAATTAAATATCTCACCAAATAATGTTTTGGGGTTTTTTTGGTAATTTTAGTTCTGTTATTGTTTATATTTAAAGTTTCAATTGCATTTGTTTAAGAATGTGTATTTGTTTTAGGAAAGTGCTTTTTTATCATTTTCATCTGTATATAAGGTTTAATCTCTGTGTGTGTTTAATAACAATATGTCTATCAGATTTTAACATGCTTTGCCCATTCTGGTTTATATAGTAAGAAATTATATTCATTTCATCATGTTGCCTAGGTTGTACTGTATAAGATATTCTATATTGCACAATAGCTGTGCCTTTATATAATCATTAAATAAAACACAGTAATGCAACAACAAAAAAAAGCCCTAACATGCTCTGGGCTTTAAGGGTTAAGCTGGTAGAAGAGACTCCCCCTCTTTTGCTTTATCAAAACCTCAGCGTGTTTTTGCAGATCAGAGTGTTTTTTAATCATACCAAAACATGACGCGAGTTGTGCACTAGAGCGGAGATCTAATGGTGTTTTTATGCATATCTCAGATACTTCAAACAAGCTGATACAGGGAACTTACCAAACTTGATAGATTAAGTTTTCATTAATGGCAGTGTTTTCTGACTGGGCAAAATGATTAACATAGGTTATAGCAGGTTCATGAAGATCTAAATAAACATAAGATAACATAAGATAGCATCATAACAAATTTCTCTGTGCAGCTGTATAATAGATCTGGTTTCATAGGTTTGAACTCAGTCTTTGCTTGGTTTAACATTTGTTCTTTGTTCCCTTTGCTTTGCTCAGCTTTCTGGACCATGAGTCAGCTCTTCATCTCCTGCCTCCTTTTGGCAACTTTCTATTGCAATGGTGGCAGAATCTTAGTGTTTCCAGAAGATGGCAGCCACTGGGTAAATATGCAGGTTATACTCAAGGAGTTGCACGTCCGTGGCCATGATATAACCGTGGTACGATCGTCCAGAAGCTGGTACATTCAGGACAGTTCTCCTCTCTACAAATTCATTAATGTCCACTTCACTAACACAGAAGATGGAAGCTCGAGGTTATTTGAGACCTTGTTAGAGCGGTCTCTAGCTTTACGTAGGGTGACACCAATCCTGCGCTTTTTTGAACAGCAGAAGGACCTGAAGACCATATTAGAGATATTCCACAGTGGAGCCCTTAGTATTATTTCTACCATGTTAGATGACTCAGCACTGATGGGAAAACTGAAAGATGCTAAGTTTGACTTAATGCTCACTGATCCTGCTTTCCCTGCTGGGGTTCTCTTGGCCCACTATCTTCATTTACCCATAGTGTATAATGTGCGCTGGCTCAATATAGGAGATGCACACATGGCCATTGCCCCATCTACACCATCTTATGTTCCCATGGTCAACTCGTTGTTCAGTGACAGAATGGACTTCCTACAAAGGACTGAGAACTTCCTTCGATATATGACCAGTATCCTTCAGGAGCAATTTGTTGTTCTCCCCATTTATGATGAATTGCTTAAGGGGCACTTTCCACCAGGAGCAGATCTTCTCACCATGCAGCGCTCAGCAGAAATTTGGTTGATGCGTGTTGACTTTATTTTTGAGTTTCCACGCCCTGGTATGCCTAATGTAGTCTACATAGGTGGCTTTCAGTGTCGGCCAGCTGAACCCATTCTTACAGAGCTGGAGGAATTTATGCAGAGTTCTGGTGAGCACGGCGTAGTGGTCATGTCCCTGGGAGTCATGGTTACTGCTCTTCCCAAACCAATCACAGAAGCCATTGCAGCTGCCTTTGCTAAGTTACCTCAAAAAGTCTTGTGGAGACATGTAGGTGAGCCACCTTCATCTCTAGGTAACAACACTTTGCTTCTTAAATGGCTTCCTCAGAATGATCTTCTGGGGCACCCCAAGACATGTGCATTTGTGTCTCATGGTGGCACCAATGGCATCTATGAGGCTATCTATCATGGAATTCCTGTATTGCTTCTGCCACTTCTCTTTGATCAGTTTGACAATGCAATTCGACTGGAAACCCGAGGTGCAGCCCGTGTGCTCCAGGTCAGCACACTGACTTCTGAAGAATTCCTTAAAGCCCTCAAGGATGTTATTAAGAATCCATCTTACAAAAGCAACATGCAGAAACTCTCAGAGCTTCACCGCGATCAACCCATTCGTCCACTCGACAGTGCCACGTTCTGGATTGAGTATGTCATAAGACACAAAGGAGCTCAACACCTGCGCTCAGAAGGAAGCAGGCTTCCATGGTACTCCTACCACAATCTAGATGTGGTAGGGTTTCTGTTAGCCATTGTTTTAGCTGTACTCTGGGCCTTACTATATAGTGTTAAGTTCCTTTGTTGTATATTAAACAGGAAGCAAAAAGTTGAGTGAACTGAAATGAAGCATTATATATATGTGGTTTTGTGTTTTTGATGTTGGTGGTGAGATTTGTGTGTGTGTGTGTGTGTGTGTGTGTGTGTGTGTGTGTGTGTGTGTGTGTGTGTGTGTGTGTGTGTGTGTAAGCATTTTAGGACAAACAACAAATTATGATAACTACTATTGCAGCCTTTTCAAAATAGATCATTTAACAGCTAAAACATACATTATATTTGCCTCATAATCTTCATTACAGCATTAACAGGTTTTAGATTATCCAATAAATTATTAATTTCCTGATTCATCTAAAGTTAATTCAATACTAGTGTAATTGAGTACAACACAATGTAGACCAATCTGCCATAACATTACAATGCAAAACATTATGCCCAGTATTGTGAAGGTTCCTGTCGTGCCATCAGAGCAGCTCTGGCCCCTTGGGGCATGACTTCACAAGCCCTCTGGGGGTGTGCTGTGGTGTCTGGCACTGGGAAGGTATCAGATCCTTTAGGTGTGGGGTAGGGCATCCATGGATAGGATTTGTTTGCCCGGCACGTTCCATGGATGCTCAGGAAGAGTGAGATCTGGGGAATTTGGAGGCTGGATCAACAACCTTGAACTCAACCTTGAGCCCAAGAAAGCTCCATACACAGCAGACCATGGTGCACTGGGTGTTCTGATGCCTTTCTATCCATCAATTTGTGATCTGTGTTGCATTAGTCAAGTCAAGTCAATTTTATTTATATAGCGCTTTTAACAATTGACATTGTCGCAAAGCAGCTTTACACAATAAAAGAAGTAAGTTTGTATGCAATGTTTATGAATCAAAATGATAAGATTGTCCATGATGAGCAAGCCGAGGGCGACGTTGGCAAGGAAAAACTCCCTGAGATGGTAATAGGAAGAAACCTTGAGAGGAACCAGACTCAACAGGGAACCCATCCTCATCTGGGTGATAACGGATAGCAGGGATTGCTCAGCATAATAATGTGTAAGACTGGAAGTTCAGTATAACAGGAGATGTGTTAAAAGGGGCAGAGGGGTCTGGATCACTGGCAACTCAGGAGCGAAACATGTATAGCTCGACAGAGAGAGGGAAAGAAGAGAGGGAGAGAGAGAGAGGAGAGAGCAGAAAAGGAGAGAACAGAAAATAAGGAGAGATGGCAGTTAGGTATGGTCACAGTCAACATGTATAAGGTGAATGTATATTTAGTGCAAAGTGCAAGCAGGGACTCCGGCAGGACTAACTATAACAGCATAACTAAAAGGGAGAGCCAGAAGGAAACACAAACATGAGGGCTCCCTGAGATGTAAAGCAACCAATCACCTCACCGTCAACAAACCTGAGTGAACAATGAGAGTGGGGAGGACAGCATCTAAACATACCAGTTCACCAGAATACTCTACGTCCATGAGTCCCCCAGATCTGCTCCTTTACCTAAGGTTAATCTATTTACAAAAATGCTTGGCTAAATAAATAGGTTTTTAGCCTAGACTTAAACACTGAGACTGTGTCTGAGTCCCGAACATTACTAGGAAGACTATTCCATAACTTTGGGGCTTTGTAAGAAAAAGCTCTGCCCCCTGCTGTAGTTTTAATAATACGTGGTACTGACAGGCAGCCTGCATTCTTTGATCGAAGTAGGCGTGGCGGATCGTAAGACACTAACAGTTCACTCAAATACTGTGGCGCGAGACCATTTAGTGCTTTAAATGTCAAAAGTAGTATCTTAAAATCGATGCGAAATTTCACAGGGAGCCAATGCAGTGTAGATAAGATAGGGGTGATGTGCTCGTATCTTCTGGTTTTAGTGAGGACTCTCGCTGCTGCATTCTGTACTAACTGAAGCTTGTTTATACACCTAATTGAACAACCAGACAGTAAGGCGTTACAATAGTCCAACCTAGAGGTGATAAAAGCATGAACTAGTTTTTCTGCATCATTTAGTGACAATATGTTTCTTATCTTGGCAATATTTCTAAGGTGAAAGAAAGCTATCCTGGTGATATTATCTACATGAGCTTCAAACGAAAGGTTGGAATCTATAATCACACCGAGGTCTTTTACTGTTGCACTTGATGGAACAGAAAGGCCATCTAAAGTTACAGTGTGATCAGAAAGCTTACTTCTAGCTACTTGTGGTCCTATGACCAGAACTTCTGTCTTATCAGGATTAAGCAGAAGAAAATTAATTAACATCCAATCTCGTATGTCCTGCACACACTGCTCGATTTTAGCAAACTGGTTTTTCTCATCTGGTTTTGCTGAGACATATAATTGTGTGTCATCAGCATAACAATGAAAACTAATACCATGTTTACGAATTATGTTGCCCAGAGGAAGCATGTAAAGGGAAAAAAGCAGTGGGCCTAAAACTGAGCCCCGTGGAACACCAAACTCCACTTGAGAAATTAGCTTTTCTGTAGGATTGGAACCGGCAAGCTGGGTTTTGGTCCCTGTGACCTTGCATGCACATGATCCTGTTGCCAGTTTGCCGGTGTATAGTGGTCAATTCTTTTCACTTGGCCATAATACTATAGCCGATCTACATGACTTGGAATTTGAACATTTTGCTTTTAATGTACATGTACTGTACAGACCAAAAGTTTGGACACACCTTCTCATTCAAAGAGTTTTCTTTATTGTGTTCTTTAGCCCAAACAAGTCTCTTCTGCTTGTTGCCTGTCTTTAGCAGTGGTTTCCTAGCAGATATTCTACCATGAAGGCCTGATTCACACAGTCTCCTCTTAACAGTTGTTCTAGAGATGTGTCTGCTGCTAGAACTCTGTGTGGCATTGACCTGCTCTCTGATCTGAGCTGCTGTTATCCTGCGATTTCTGAGGCTGGTGACTCGGATGAACTTATCCTCCGCAGCAGAGGTGACTCTTGGTCTTCCTCTCCTGGGGCGGTCCGCATGGGAGCCAGTTTCTTTGTAGCGCTTGATGTTTTTTTTTTACTGCACTAGTCGACACTTTCAAAGTTTTCCCAATTTTTCGGACTGACTAACCTTTATTTCTTAAAGTAATGATGGCCGCTCGTTTTTATTTACTGAGCTGCTTTTTTCTTGCCATAATACAAATTCAACCTCTTTGAATGAGAAGGTGTGTCCAAACTTTTGGTCTGTACTGTATATGGTATAATTTTTATTTGTTTGTGTATATGTAAAAAAAAAATAAAAAAAAAAGGATAGTATATTTTTGTCCTGAAATTAAAATGCAAAACCAAATACATATACATATCATAACAAAAGCTGCATGAAGTAAGATCATATGAAGAATGTTAAATTAATCACATTTAACTATACACTCACCTAAAGGATTATTAGGAACACCATACTAATACGGTGTTTGACCCCCTTTCACCTTCAGAACTGCCTTAATTCTACGTGGCATTGATTCAACAAGGTGCTGAAAGCATTCTTTAGATATTAGATATTGATAGGATAGCATCTTGCAGTTGATGGAGATTTGTGGGATGCACATCCAGGGCACAAAGCTACTGTTCCACCACATCCCAAAGATGCTCTATTGGGTTGAGATCTGGTGACTGTGGGGGCCATTTTAGTACAGTGAACTCATTGTCATGTTCAAGAAACCAATTTGAAATGATTCGAGCTTTGTGACATGGTGCATTATCCTGCTGGAAGTAGCCATCAGAGGATGGGTACATGGTGGTCATAAAGGGATGGACATGGTCAGAAACCATGCTCAGGTAGGCCGTGGCATTTAGACAATGCCCAATTGGCACCAAGGGGCCTAAAGTGTGCCAAGAAAAGATCCCCCACACCATTACACCACCACCACCAGCCTGCACAGTGGTAACAAGGCATGATGGATCCATGTTCTCATTCTGTTTACGCCAAATTCTGACTCTACCATTTGATTGTCTCAACAGAAGTCGAGACTCATCAGACCAGGCAACATTTTTCCAGTCTTCAACTGTCCAATTTTGGTGAGCTCGTGCAAATTGTAGCCTCTTTTTCCTATTTGTAGTGGAGATGAGTGGTACCCGGCGGGTACTGTTCTTCTGCTGTTGTAGCCCATCCGCCACAAGGTTGTGTGTGTTGTGGCTTCACAAATGCTTTGCTGCATACCTCGGTTGTAACGAGTGGTTATTTCAGTCAAAGTTGCTCTTCTATCAGCTTGAATCAGTCGGCCCATTCTCCTCTGACCTCTAGCATCAACAAGGCATTTTCGCCCACAGGACTGCCGCATACTTTATGTTTTTCCCTTTTCACACCATTCTTTGTAAACCCTAGAAATGGTAGTGCGTGAAAATCCCAGTAACTGAGCAGATTGTGAAATACTCAGACCGCCACGTCTGGCACCAACAACCATGCCACGCTCAAAATTGCTTAAATCACCTTTCTTTCCCATTCTGACATTCAGTTTCGAGTTCAGGAGATTGTCTTGACCAGGACCACACCCATAAATGCATTGAAGCAACTGCCATGTGATTGGTTGATTAGATAATTGCATTAATGAGAAATTGAACAGGTGTTCCTAATAATCCTTTAAGTGAGTGTATAACCAGTATTCACATAGACGAACACAAAACAAAATTATTAATCTCATTGAGGGGCTTTTGTTATATGTACAGTACATGTGGTTATTACACACTTGGTGGTAAAAACACACTTAATGATGGTGGAACGCATTTGTATTTGTAAAGGATCGGACAAATTGAAAGAAACTTGTCTTTTTATAAATAAACTGTTACTAGGAAAAATAACATTGCATTTATAGAGAAATATAAAATAACACATCCATAAAAATATAATGCATGCAGAAGTTAATATGAAGTTACAGGATATTTGTCGAGGTCTTATTATTCATTATATTAATTGATATTAAAGTAAATGATCTTGAATATATTTTTGGGAAACCTGATTTTTTTTTTCCCAGCAATGGGGTTACACACTTCTCTTAATTCCCACAAATCCTTTTTCCACTCTTTGGGTCTAAGTAAGATAAGTTACCTGGGCACTTTTCCATGCTTTCATCCTATTGGAAGGCTTCATCCCTGTTATCTAAGAACCCATCTTTATTTGTTAGGGTAAATAGTTAGCTTTCTGCCTTAATAATTTATTTCTTAGGTATGAAAGAACTATTGAACCTGAGAGCTAATACCCTAACATACCGTAAGCATGGCATCCAGAACCAAACTCCAGTTATATATTTTTTTAAATATTTGATTAAAAAAATCATTCCCGCCTAGAGAAATATTTCTGATTAAAACAAATTTGATTGGATGATTCAAATATTGATTGGATGATTGATTGATTGATTGATTGATTGATTGATTGATTGATTGATATATCATCTAAACATGTAATAAAAAAGTTCTCATGTCTGTACTTTGATATTTGCTAAAAAATAAATTGGGGAGACATAAGATGAGTAATAGAACTCATCAAGATGGTTTTGGGAATTTTTGTCTGTTAGTTTGTGCACGTATCATGTTAAAACTACTGAACGAATTTTAATTGGGTTTTCACAGGTGTATTTGGCCAAACTTGAGGTAACATATAGACATTGTTTCATTAAAATTTTCCATTGGAAAGAGAAGATATACTGAAATTTCTAGGGAAAACACCCTTATATCATAAACAAACACTTTACCTTGAAAAAAACCATTAGTTAATTCAACAGATGGTGCTAAATATTTTTAACACATGCTTGTGAGTGTGCAGTTGAAATTAAATAATAAATGTAGAAATCTCACACCTTTTTTTCACACTAAAATGTTTTGTTTATTCCAAAATTCCAACGCTTTTATGAGTGTGCAGTTAAAGAAAAATATGCCAAAGACTGGTGATGGAGAAACAGCGTACAGTGAATTCATCATCTAAATAGTCAGCTAGAATAAACATTGGTTTTGAAAAATCAATGAATATCAAAATGGTCAAAAATGGTGAAATTCACACACAAAAACTCTTAAGAGTCAATACTTCATGCTGCCACAAGAAAGGAACACCCCCTGTACTTCCTGTAGAGGACTGGAAACTTCCTTCAAAATATGGTCAGCCCAATTCATTATCCTACTGCTCAAAAGGAAGTGTTCACAAAGTTCAAAACTTCTCACAATTCAGCATTCAGCTTTTTTTTATACTTTAATATCTGGTAACGTAGTCTTTATACTGTATATATCTGCAAATGTTTTTAAGCTAGTATGGCATTCATCTTTCTGCTTAACTCTTTAGTGGACATTTTTTTAGATCAGAACAGCAGATAAATATTATGACTTCAGTGTGTGTTGTGTATCCTGTGCCATTAGGTTAATGAATTGCATTAGTGACACCATACATTAGCATTATGAGTGCTATCTGAAACATGATGAATGCTATGTGGTCTCCACCACTGAATATTGTAATGAAGTGATTCACGTATGCTAATGTATGTGTTTCCTACTTTCTAGTATTCAGGAAAGCTCTAGTCTTGGGACTTGGACAGTGTTTGTAATGTTTAAGGCTCCAATAAATGTTAAATTATAATGTGGACCTGAAGCTTAATGGAAGGGGGCTGAAGCAACAGCAGCTAAATTTACAGGGACAAATAAAACCATGAAAAGTACAGTTGTTTGTGTGATTAGTTAAGAGATAATGTAGTGGATAAACAGCAGACCACACTAGTATGAGCAATCAATACAAAATCCAGTTAATCTCACAACATGTATTATGTAGCAGTATGTACACATGTGGGCAAAATTGTTGTATGGTATGTACACATGTGGGTACAATTTCAGTCACTTGAAACTGACAAAAGTGATAATAAATAAAATATTACTTGTAATTACCTAATGTAAATCAGACATTGCTTTTGAAATGTGTTTCAGAAGGAAAAAAAACTAAACTGAGAAGAAAAAACTAACTGATGGAACTGGCCTGGACAAAAATGTAGGTATCCCTACAAATAATTTGACCATAGAGACATGTTAAACTTAAGTGTGTCCTGTAATTAACATCACAGGTTGTAATCAGTCAGTCTGTCTATATAAGTTGTGAAAAGTAGTCACTGTGCTACTTGGTTTCATGGTGATCACCACACTGAACATAGACCACGGAAAGCTAAGGAGAGAGTTGCCTCAGGAGATTAGAAAGAAAATTATAGACCAACATGTTAGGGGTCAGAGGTAGCTCAGTGGTTAAGGCATTAGACCACAGTTCGGAAGGTCCCAGGTTCAAACCGACCACCAAGTTGCCACCCTTGATCAAGGCCCTCAACTGCTCAGATGTAAAAAGAGATAAAAAAATGTAAGTCACTCTGGATAAGGGCGTCTGCCAAAGGTTTGTAATGTAAATGTCAAAGGTAAAGGCTATAAGACTATATCCAAACAGCTTGTTATTCCTGTGACCACAGTTGCACATATTATTCAGAATATGTTTAAGGTCCACAGGACTGTAGCCAACCTCCCTGGACGTGGCCACAAGAGGAAAATTTATGACAAAATGAAGAGACAGATAATACAAATGGTTCCCAAAAAGCCAAGAACTTCCAAAGAGATTAGAGGTGAACTCCAAGGTCAAAGAACATCAGTGTCAGATCCTTCAGTCTGAGGCAAAGTGCTTAATGGAGGATGAGCGAGGATGACTCCACTATTGAAAACAAATCATAAAAAAGCAAGAGTGGGATTTGCCAAAATGCATATTGACAAATCACAAAGCTTCTGGGAGAATGTCCTTGAGTAGGATGTGAACTGGAACTTTTTGGCAAGTCACACCAGTTCTGTGTTTACAGACGAAAAAATGAAGCATACAAAGAACACTATACTGTACCTAGTGTCAAACAAGTGGACACCCTGTGCATCTGGTAGGATGTGAATCTATAAAGGGGACAATAAAATCTCAAGACTATCAAGGCATTCTGAAGGGAAAAAATGTGCTGCCCAGTGTCAGAAAGCTTGGTCTCAGTCGCAGGTCATGCATCCTTCAAGAGGATAACACACAGCTAAAAACACCCAAGAATGACTAAGAACAAAATATAGAACTATGCTGAAGTGGCCTTCTATGAGCTCTGATCGAAATCCTATTCAAAATCTGTGGAACGAGCTGAAACATGCAGTCTGGAGAAGGCACCCAGCAGAGCAAAATACCTGGTGATAAGTCAAGTCTCATTGAGAGTTACAGAAATCGCTTGATTGCAGTGATTGTCACACTGAAATAAACCACACAAGCCCCAATCTTACTTCATTTACTTTTATATAATAGGAAATATGATAAACTTACAGAGGCGGCATGGTGTCTTAGTGGTTAGTACTATTGCCTTGCACCTCCTGGGTCCGGGATCGATTCCCGGCCAGATATGATTCCTGTCTCTGAGTGCATGGAGTTTGCATGTTCTCCCCATGGTTGGTGGGCCTCCTCCGGGTACTCCGGTTTCCACCCACAGTCCAAAGACATGCAGATTTGTCATTCCTCAAATTGCCCGCAGTGTGTGAAAAACATAAATTGGGGGGCCGATTCTGGATATTGAAACGCAAATTTACTTTTTTTTGTTTGTTTGCTTAGTAATAGTTTATTGTTAGGAAACATAAGGTAGCAGACAGAACTAATGTTGAGACTATTGTTGAGGAAAATTATTCCGATTTATAAGTACTAACATATACATAACATTTATTTGAGTCACTTACCTTTTTATTTTTAATAACCTTTTTATTTTTAGCCTGTCTCTTTCAAATTTGTTTGTTATACTAAACTGTACAGGTTTTAACCAAAACTTCATGACCTTTCACATAAGAATGTCAGTCCGAAAAGGGACTGGGTGTCACAGGGGAAATGAAAGTATAATGAGGGTGTTTCGCTTGTCTCTCAGCAGCCTTTCCGTCAGTTTGAACAGTTTGGCCTAACTTGTATCCCTCGCCAGTGTTTTTGTTCTGGAGGAGAAAGGCATCAGGATGTGACTGCTCCAAGGCAGTAGAAGTGGCTTCCTGCTGGGGGAAATGATCAAAAAAATCCAGACAAGCCTCTCATGGACGGATGAATCATGCACTCTGACTCTCACAGGTCCTTGCACACCGACCATAGACTCCCATATAGGCAGATGTAAGGTAAGTTTGGAAAAGTATCCATTTCGCATGTAAGCAGTAAAAGTAAGCATTGCAGAAGAAATCAATTAGCCTTGAATGTAATGAATTTGGTTGTTTGTTTGTTTGTTTTTGCATACAACTCCTTCTCATTGTTTTTCAAGGATCAACACACACACTGCAACAGCAGCTGGAGCGGTTAAGGCTTGGCAGCGTGAACAGCTAAATGTTCAAACCTTCAAATGTCTTTCAAATGGGAAAGTCATAGAAATCATGTTTATGAGTGAGTCATTTTTTTATCATTTGGCACTGATGCATAATGAAATAGGTTGTACCGAAACTGCATAGTCGCCAGCTTTGATTTCGAGCACTACCAGACACCGGTACGCTCACCACTTTTCTTGATTCTCTCCACAGACGTGACAAATGGAAGCTGCCACATTCCACTGGAGACGGATCGGGTTGGACTAACCTACATCTACAGCCTGTCTTTCTCTCTCGGCC
The DNA here is from genome assembly GCA_030347435.1 of Clarias fuscus. Classification (NCBI taxonomy): domain Eukaryota; kingdom Metazoa; phylum Chordata; class Actinopteri; order Siluriformes; family Clariidae; genus Clarias; species Clarias fuscus. The sequence continues at coordinate 25,489,718 of CM059205.1, forward strand.
TGCCAGCGAATCTGCTTTCGCTGTGGGGACTTTACCAGCTGGGCCGCTCAAGCGGAGGTGGCACTCAGCTGGTTTATATCCTCAACCTTTTGCTGTCAGATCTTCTTCAGTTGCTCACCTTGCCTCTGTGGATCCTCTACTTACAGAGAGCTCATCGCTGGCCCTATGGCCCCATCGCCTGTCAGTTGGTGGGCTATGCCTTCTACGTGAACATCTATGCAAGCATCACCTTCCTGTGTCTCATAGCACTGGACCGCTGTCTGGCCATTGTATACCCATTGAGCAGCCGTTGTGTGAGGAAGGTACGGTTGTCTGTGTTGTCTGGAGTGACCGTCTGGACTCTTGTCTTCCTGTTCTGTCTAACTGGTCTCTACCCGTCTGTATTTGAGCCCGAGGAGGGCTTGTGTCTGGAGCAGTATCCCGTCACACCAAGATACGCATACTTTAAAATAGCCACGGTGATACTGGGCTTCCTGATGCCATGCTCTATACTCGGGTAAGAGACCGACTTCATGGAAGTGTGTGTGTGTGTGTGTGTGTATGTGTGTGTACAATAATACCATGATTAAGCATCTTTATACCACATCACTGCTGAATCAATCAATCTGATTGGTCAGACGGTGTTGATTGATTTTCTATAGCATTAGCTCTGAAAATACTAATTAAGGTTCAAATTAATGTGTTTGCCTCAAGATGTTTTTGATTTCTATAGGAAAAAGCTCATTCACTTGTAGTGGAGTCTCACCAAATTTTTTTATTATTATATAATAATACTATTATATATGAATAACTGATCAAATTTAAGTTGTATAAGAGTAAGCAAACACTTTAGGGCATACTAATATTGAAAAAGTAGTCAAAACAGAATATTACATTTCTATATATGATGACAATTAAAAATCTCTCCATCTCTACCCTTCTCTATCTCTACAGCTGCACGTCTGCCCGAATCGGAATAACACTCCGCAACTCGCCCTCCATCTCTGATCATGAGCGCAACAAAATTGTGGGCACCCTAACAGTCATCACCATCATCTTCATCGTGGTCTTCGGCCCCTATCACATGGTGGGCGGTTATAGAGTCGTCGCACTGCTTCTGACTGAAGACCAGTGTGCACTGGAACGCTCTATCTATCTGCGCTACAGGATCTGCTACGGATTAACCAGTCTTAATACACTGCTAGATCCACTCTTCTACATTTTTCTTTGTCAGAATGCACGTCTGGAGCTCCAAAGATCTCTCACCTGTCTACCATATCCCCGCAGGTCAGAGGGCCCGTGACATTTGATCCAGAAAATATGTAGTTGCCAGGGGCAGACTGGGTGCTTTTGGTGGTAAAAACAAGCCTGCTGGTTCTTTTATGAACCAAGTACTTAAAAGTTGTATCAGGAATTTTAGATTTTGATGAGCTGTCAGCATCTGTGTTTCCTCGGGTCTGGTGGAATGAGAGGCGTACGCAGGCTACGTGTTGTGCAGCGAAGTGCATTTCTGTGATGACTGTCCCTTCAGGCAAGCATACAGACTCTGAATACAAATAGAAAGCTTTACATTAGCATGTTTGCATTTTTCAAATTTCTTATACATTATATTAAATAAGATTTATGCTTCAAATAAGGGAGCATTCCACAAATATTATTAATTTTTCAGAGATGCTTTTCAGAGTGCACAGACAGTACAGTTCCTAAGTGCAATAGAAGGTAAATTGACTTATTTACCATAGTCTCTTTTTTTCCCCTACATTCATGAGTTTTAAACAAAACTACCTATACTAATTGATTTTGTTTTCAATTTTCCTGTTTTTATTAAAATATGGTTACACTTTTGTTGTACTAGTATTTAACAGTTGGTGCATATTAAGAATTCACTCGTGTTATTCATTAGCTAAGGTGCAGGTTATTACAACACTTTCATTCACTGACCATACAAGACTCATCTTGTGTATTACAAAACAGATTTTTTTTACTCTTATTCAAGGACAGCCCCCTTGAACTGATTCTTTACAACACTATTTAATCTCATAATAATAAAATTCCTTTTAATAGCACATTAAATCGCCCACAATACTGATGTGTAAGTGGAATGATGTTTATTGCATGTTGATGAGAATACTTGAGGACAAGCTGTCCTCGTGCATGTGCTATGATTAGTTTTCCAAGGAGTATGTTTCCGCACAGCAGATATTTTATTTAGATAGTTTGTTCGCTTTTTTATTTGCCGACGGAGAGTCTTCAGTCATTGGGTCCACCAACCAAACTAAAATACTTTGCCCAATTAAATTTTCCCAGGCTAATGTGCTTGGCTAACACCATAAAGGGGCTTAAAAACATTTTATGAGTTTTCCAGGCCTGTTGGAGCAGGAAGATATGAACCTGTCAGACATGTGACTCTCCAAAGCTGGATATGAAACTTCAATGAATATCCAAGTGTGAGATCCGGATTAAAGATAATATGTGTCTTTTTATCTGTATCCAAGAAATGAAAATATAACACACCATTCCAGTGATCTTTGTAGTCTCATAAAGATGAGTTGTGGAAGGGGAATTGATAAAGGAATAATGGATTACATGTTTTAAAAAACTTACACTAACACACACACAAACACACAAAATAAAAATAAAAAACTGTGTCATATTTGAAATGTGTTTGTCAATGTATACTATGTAATTTTTTTTACTGTTTTCTGTACAATTTGAAACAAAATTAGAAGGGATTTGAAAGAGCTAGAACATGCACAGGCTATAGAAAGTCAAATGAGCTGAAAGAAATCTAATTTATCATAATTTATCAATGCAATAATTAAGTAAATTTGGAATAAAAATATTTTGTTTCTATTAGTTTTGTCTTGTGGTTTGTTTTGTTGTATTTTTTTTTGTTTTTTTTTTTTGCATAAAACACACTTCTGTTCCTCTGCCCCAAAGGCCCCCTCCACCTAACCAACACACACTCATGCACACGTACACATGCACTGACAAATGGTAACCTTTTTTTTTCTAATAATACAACTTAACAGTTAACAAGGGGTGATCCTAGATTCTGCTGAGGTCCTGGGCAAAAATTTGCATGAGGCAATTCCATTCAGCATTCATCACCATTATCTTATAAATAATAAATAAGTTTGTCAGCCCTCAGTGGCCTGGGGCTCTAAATGGTTGTCTGCCTTTGCCTGTTGACAAGCAGCACATCTGCAGTGAAAGTTCGCCTTAAATAAAGTTCTTTACATTTTCACCTGTTGCTTATGTCACTTCATGAAACACCCCCTTGATTTCACATGGATGTGAAAGGACACCTCAGCCAGCATACCACATGCAGGCTGTAAATCATCCAGGTGTGCAATAGGAGGATCTCTGTCGCCCTCTGCTGGTTCAACCCAAAATCAAAACAATCCTGACAGCTCTGGCAATAAAGAGAAGCCTGATTAAACACTTTGTAGGCTTTGATTTAATGACTACAGCTGACATTTGTTTATCAGCACCTGTTTTGCCTCTGTAGGACTTCAATGACTGAATATAAGAAAACATAGTAAAACTCATTACTCATTCAGATTAAGATTAATATTTTTTTTACTCCGAATACTAATTGTATATAAACATCCTGCAGATTCAGCTCATGGCCATGGTAAAAATGTCTGTCACTCAAGTATACAGAACATGCTGAAGCAACAGGATCAAATAACCACAAGCAGACCTCCCACATCTGCTGTCTTCAGCTGTTCCCTCAGTCCCTTTTAATCGGTTTGGTACTATCTCAGCTTATTGTTGATTAAATAGTATTGTCCATAGTAGGAAACAATACAGGTTGAAATGTCTTAGTTCTATTAATAGAAAGAGTGATTTTACAGTGACATGATAAAAGAGTTGTTGTTATTAGCACTGATTACTACATTACAATGTGGGGTGGTGTAAGAAAATCCTTCACATGATGAAAACAAAAAATATATATTTCTATTTACACCATGTTTAATGAGTTCTACAATTTATCAGCTCTCATTTATTAGCTCTCATATTTTTTCATGAATTTACAATGAATGCTTTTGGGAAACTTTTCATTGAGATATCCTGAAAATGCGCCGGCCTCTGTCATGTAACCTGACTAGCATGAACATAATTACAGGCCAACTTGTAAAACTCAACATTATGACTGAAAGTATCTCTTAGGTGGTGAATGTCATTGCAGACGTTTTGAGTTTAATCAGTGAAGGACGTTATTGTATATCGCTAAGAACCTCTCAGATGAATGAAATTGGTTAAATTACAAGACCTGCTTTAAATGGCCATTTACCTAGCCCAGATAACTAAAAACGGAAGAATGTTGTTGTATTCTTCCGGTTGCTCCAGTCAAGGGGTCGCCACTGCAGACCATCCGATCCGCACACAACTTGGCACAGGTTTTACACTGGACACCCTTCCTGACACAACCCTCCAATTTCATCCAGGCTTGGAACCAGTACTGTATGCAGTGGCTAAAGAAACACCTCCTTTATATATATATAGGTGAAATCAGCATCTATTACCACTTTAATGAAGGGTGAGAAAGATCAACTAGCTTTTATATCACAATCAAAGTTAGGAGCAAATGTGATTGCAAATTACTTGCCAAGTCACAGATAATATCTCACTGATACACCATGACAGTGTTTCTTGGAGGCAGGGATCATTTGCCTTCCCCTAAACACCTTCTTATGATCATATCAGATGTTTATTGCATGAAGCTCAAGGTCTGATCCTGAACCAAAGTTACTATTTCTAGGTTGGTCTCCTCATGTTCATGTGGTTCCCTGTGGATTCTCCAGTTTCCTCCTGCTGTTCAAAACATGCCATTAGAAAGATAATTATGATCAATTGTCCTTAATTGTGTGTGTGTGTGTGTGTGTGTGTGTGTGTGTGTGTGTGTGTGTGTGTGTGTGTGTGTGTGTGTGTGTGTGTGTGTGTCTGTGTGTGTGTCTGTGTGTGTGTGTGTGCAATGTCCTGTGATTATCTGCCATCCCATTATCCCATTCCATCCCATCCCATCCCCATCTATGTTTTTCTGGGACAAACCCTGGATGTATGATGACTGTACTGACCACAAGATTAATTAATCTATGACATAATATCCCATATACCTTTCATTAATCTAAAATAGAATGCATTCTATTTATTTATTTATTGGGTTATTGCTTTTGACACTTCCAGACACAGAATACAAATGCTAAAATGTGAATTATTTGGCATCATATGAAAAAGTATTGGCAATGTAACAAGCTTTTGAATTAAACTCTCTCTCTCTCCATAGATAGATATATCTTATCTGTAAGGTATATCTAACGATTTTTATACTAGTCATTAATCATGATAGATGCGTAGATACACAGATAGACATGGTAGAATATTTTGCGCACCAGAGTACTGTAGTTAGTTGTACAGACACGCCGTGGACTAACGTGTGCCCCGATGGTTTTGTGAATCGGTATGGATCGTGAAGCGAGTCGGCTAAATTTAGTACAGAAACTACAACCAATCGGCAGTTCATGCACTGGACTTGTGTTGACCGGCCTCTAACGTCTCCGCCAATAAACAGCCACGTTCTTGTTGAGTGACGTGCGTTTCGAGCAATCGCTCAGAGCCGATCGGGGGAGAGGGCGGGGCTCGCAGTGGTAGGGGTGGGCACTTGTGGGGTCATTCACAGTCGCGAATTTTCACTCGGACGGCGCGCGTGCGAGGGCAGGACGGGCGACGGGGCTGAGAGGATTTGCCGGGCGACAGGAAGATTTTTTTTTTTAAAGCTAAGCTATACGACGCTTTGTTACGAGTCGTGATTGCGCTGTAATTGACACGCACGCTGTCCCGTAAACATAAGCAGTAAGACTTCCTTGCTGTGTGTTACTTAGCCAGTAGCCCGGCAACCGAAGGAGGAGGTGTTCGTAAGAGCTAATTAGCGACCCTTAGCTGTTTGCTAACATCGCCTGAGACATTAGCCGACAGCCTGTATCCTGACCCCCGAGCAGCTAGCTGCGTTAGCCGGACCGGCGCGACTCCTCTGTCCAAACAACACAAGTAAGACCATAAACTGTCCACGGCTAGCTACCTAGTGCTAACGTTACCGTTATTGAGTTAAGGAGCTAGCTGGCTAACCGCAGACATCTCTTTGCTAACTTACCCAGCCCCTCTCCCAACACACCGAAACGCTGGAAATCCGCAAGCGGCCGGAGGCGGGTGAAGGGCCGGCGAAGCTGGGGCTGTTAGCGGAGCCGCACGGTGGAGGAGGACCCGCGGAGAGGCACAGCAGCGGGGACGCAGCGGCCGCCATGGACGGGTTGCCGGTGGAGGTGCGCGGCTCCAACGGGGCCTTCTACAAGGTAACACTCACTTCAGTCAGACCCTGTGGTGCAGAGTTTAAACCTGGGGGCAGATCTCTGTACCGCCGTTTATCTTAGGACGTAAACCGTGTTGTAGGATTTTACACCGTCTCATGCACGACACGAGGCTCGCCATCACCGTGTAAAGGAGGCCTTGATGAACGGGGAGCTCGTCTCTCCAAGGCTCCTGCGCAGGTCTGAGCAGCTGGAGAACTGTGCGAATCCAGGAAGTGTTTGGGGAAAATAATCGACTGTATTGTTAAATTAGTGTTGTCTACAGACACTGTAGTCGTGACTCAGTAGTGTGTAGACATTCCCTTTTAATATGCACTAACACTTTCTCCCAAGTGAACATCACACACTTTATTTCATTATGTTCAGAGGCCTGTACATAAATATCTGAAGTCATGCTGTGGGACAGACATATTTTGTGCCATCCATTAGGCACTCGCTCGTCTTTATCTTGTCCAGGATGTATAAAAATAAATAAATAAATAAAAAGAGGAACGGCTTGCTACAAACCAAGTAACATCATTCTAGTCGTAGTGATTATTATCACCATTTTAATGAGCATGCTTAGCCCTAACTGATGGTTTAATATATTTTTGGGCGATTCAGTTCGATTTGAGTCAACCCGATCCGACTCATGCACGTTATGCCTCGGTAATACTCAGCTACTTGCCCCAAGTAGTTGTATAAACCTCAGTGATTCACTTATGTGTTTTATAATGTACCTTGTCTGAGTCGATATTTTGGCATTTCTATTGTAGGGCTTGGTAAATTGGAGCGCTTGTGCTGCAAATCATTGCTCTGGGTTTCTAACGAGTTTCTTATTTTCTGTAGTTGTAGTATTTTTGATGCTGCACATGTTCTATACTGAGCGGTGACATTAGTTGTCTGAAAGTTTGATTCTGAGGGATGAGAGCAGGTGGAGAAGGAACAGGTGATCTCAGCTCTGACACTCAACACTCTCCCCAACACCCACCCACCCCAACCCCTGAACAGGATTCGCTCATGGCTCGACCGAATCCTGTTCTGCTCTGTCGGCATAACTTTAACTCAATTCAGAAGTTAATTTTGCTCTGCGTCATTACGTTTTCACTTTTATCCTTTTAATAATTGTGCTTATCATGTAATCAATCCTTTAGCAGTCTGTTACTGTTATCACCTCCTTATTTGGTGTTTGTTTTTGCTGTCTGGTTTCACCTGACGTTTTCACAGGCGTTTATGCTTGTATTGTTCTCTTACACTTGTTTAAAAACCCGAAACAAGCAGACTCCTATTCATCCTTCCTTCTTTTTGAGAGTTTTTTACGTCTTGCAATACTAGAAGGATATTATTGGCTCAGTCAAATATGTTTATTACGTCATGCTGTAGCTGAGGATTAAGTGAAATCAAGTGCATCCTTAGGTCTCTTCACTTTTGATTTCATAGTTATATAATGTCTACCACCGCGGTTTCAGTATCTGCACAGAGATCTTATTACAGTCGGGTTCCTGGTGCTGCTAAGACATTTACTTGGTGCTGTATTGAAAATGATAGCCCGCTGACCAGTTTATGCTCCATCATATTAAATAAAATGGATTGGTCAGTAGTTCATCGATGACCGGTCTAACGCAGACTGCAGGGACACTCCCAGAACTCTCAGACCAGAAAGGGATTGGCTGTGTTCTCACTTGATTGAATGAGCAGCAAATACAAGGGACACATTGCATTTTGTTGCTCTTGAAGCATATGTCCCAACATTACGACTGTAACATAGTTACATACCATTTTCATTTTGTCCTGCTCTGACTCGGGGGGGGGGGGGGGGGGGGGGCTTTTTATTTTAATTTTTCCCCAAAACTGTCTGCGTTCATACTGATTTTGAATGTCAAGCAAATTAGTGCTATGTGTGGGAAATGACCTCATCAGTTCCGATTTAAATACGGTAAACTTTATTTATCTTTTTTTTTTAGCTTAACCTCATGTAGTGTGGTTATAAGCGTGTACATCATGAAGAACATGAAACCACTGAGCGTTTCCCAGGGATGAATCTGTCTCTCAGAGCAGGTGTGATACCGGAGACCTCGGTTTACTTTCTTTATCTCTTCCATTCCTCGCTGCCCCATATTAGGCAGTGACACCCTGCCACTACCGTCACTCAGCCTGCTCTATGAGTTAAGGATATGTCTTGATAAAAAATGAGTGTTGGCATGATGGATGAGGAACAGAGTTTAAGGGGGGAAGGGGTCCTTGCTTCCTGTGTTACACTCGTTTTCTCTTAATCATAGTGGGCTTTCCGTAATACGTAAAACTTTTATTACGTACTATGTGGGTGTGTGTGTTTCCATATATGAAGCCTGACATGACTGTCAAGGGAAACTGAAAGAGGCTTTTAAGACCAGACATGTCAGGAATACATGAATATAGGGGGAAAAAACTTGAAGATTTTAGATTTCACAATATTCATTCATCCCTTTACAAATAAAGCTTTTCTACTGTCTACAGCTTCTCCACAGTCAATAATCTACGTAAAGCTTAACATGCTCCGTTTCCTCTGTGTGTTTTCAGGCATTCATCAAGGATGTCCATGAAGACTCCCTCACGATAGTTTTTGAGAACAAGTAAGTTTATGTAACTTTTAATGGGATTGAGTGCAACATTAGAGGCTGACTTCTGACACTTGAACAAAAACCCAGACGAGATAAGTTGACTACTGATGAAACTTTGCTGTATTTTGAGCCCATTAAACCCAAATAACACTTCTAGCGTAATATTCACATGTCTGAAGTTTCTCAAGTAGTTTAGTGTCGTCCATTTCCCTTAATTTAACTTTCCTTGTTTGAACCCCCTATTTTTACCCCTTCTCTCTTTCACCACCTGTGCTAGCCTGTCTCTCTTCCATGTCCTGAAAAGCCCCATCCCACTCCACCCCACCCCACCCCGCTCCACATGTGTCCCTGTTCATGTCCCTTCTCGCAATTTCTGTTAAATATTCCCTATTCTGTCCTTCCAATTAAGCACTCATGATGTTGATTCGAACAGTTTGGGTCGGCAAGTCGATTAGATTACTCACTGGGTCATTTTTATTTTACTCATATAATACAGCACTAGCACATTCATGTTGCTTCTGTTTCTGCCTGCCCTGACGAGGGCGAGACAAAAATAGCCAGATGAGATATGTGAAGTCGGGTGGGGGTGGATGACGTCCCTGCCGTTCTTGGTCTGGTTACTTTGACCTACTGACAACTACAGCTTCAGTCACTCACCTGTGCTGTTGAATAAATGCTTCAGCCTCGGATAATTCTGTATTATAATTTGTTCTGTGGCCTAACGAGAAGTTAAGAGTGAAATAAAAAACTGATGTTGGAATAACGTTTGTCCCATTAGGGTTTTTTTTTTTTTTTTTTTTTTTTTTTTTATGCACGGCGTGTTTAACAGTGACTAACCGTACAATTTAGGATGATTGTATGAGCAAAAGAAGGAAGGGCAGTGCCTTGATGGTTGTCATTCATCCCATGTCATGTACCAAATGGGACCTATACAAACAGTATTTATTTGTACATACATAAATGTCTAGGATTTTTTTTGTTGTTGTTGTTTTTTTGTTTCCCTAAGATTAAAAATGCACCTTTTTTTGTAACCATTTTCAGTTTAAAAAGGAATTTGCCAGTGGTTAACCAGCAATCGTGTAAGTGCGATCTTAGCCAGAACATGAGTCCTTGGAAGACCAACAGGACATTTGAACTGAAGATGGGAGGGGGACAGGGGGGGGGCATCATGTATGTGTGAACAAAAGGCAATATGTTAACAGGAAAGAGGATGGTGTGTTGATGAAAATTTACGGTCATGTTATGCTAACACCTTTTTAAAAGTGGCAAGTTGAGCACATTAGCACGTTAAAGTGATAACAGCGGGTGGGGGGGGGGAGTAATCTCGGCCAAAAAAAACAGGAAATTTCTGGACGTTGTTAGCCATTTGTGGTGAGAAGGACTTGAGTCTTGATCACATTAATGATGCGGTATGTGGCTGGTGATGTTCATGCATTTAAAAATTTTAAAGTTCCATCAATCATCATGTGACATGGGATGTGTAATAAGCTACATTATGTGTAATGGGAAATGTGAGCGTGTGCATTCCAATACAGTGCCTTCTGAGTGGTCGAGGTTATGCCAATAATGTCTTGGAGTTTGATCGTGAAGACGCTAATCGAGTGGTTAGTTAGCCTAGACTTTACTCGTTGCTAGGAATTAAAGGTGAGCCGCGTCTGCACGATCTTAATCAATACATATGGGGTTTTTTGTTTGTTTGATTTCTTTTTATAGCTGGCAACCAGAGAGACAGCTGCCGTTCAGCGACGTGAGGTTGCCACCTCCATCCGACTATCACAAGGACATCGGCGAGGGAGAGGAAGTGGAGGTAGGACGCTCGTTACCCTTGACACCTTTTCTACCTTTTCTACACACCTTTTGTTAACCATTTCAGTCACCTAGCTGATCACCCTTTGTTCTCAACGCGACAGCTGTTGAGACTGTTGGGAAGCATGGTTGACATTTAGAAAATGCGAAAACCACATGTCCACTTGAATACATGCTGCTGTTTGGTTGACCGGAGTTTATCTTCATTAAGTATTTGTGTTTTGTTTTTTAACATAAATGTCTGAATCTTCCTCGAAGAGCTTGAAATGCCTGTGTCACTTCATTTATCAGCATGTACTCTAATTGAGTTGTGGACAGCTCTGAACTTCTAAGTCCCCTCTTTGCACTTACCCTCTTCACTCACCGGTTTGCACGTCTGCCGTGTTTCAGGTGTTCTCCCGAGCAAACGAACAGGAACCCTGCGGCTGGTGGCTGGCGAGGGTGAGGATGATGAAGGGCGAGGTGAGTCTGACCCTGCTAGTTCATCATGCTTACTGTGTTGTGTGTGAAGGAATTCTCCTTCATGCTTGTTTTGCGTTTTTTATTTTTATTTATTTATTATCCTATCATAAGCAGCATGGTTTGCACGCACCTCCTATTCACATCCGGTTCTTTTGTTTTAAAGTATAATGTATGTTGCATAGCTGAGTGCTTCGGTAAGCTCAGAGGACACTGAGCAAGTGGTTATGCATCGTATAGGCACAAAACAGAGATGTTCGTTCTTCAGAATCCTATAATATGTTTAAAAAATAAGTTAATTCATTTTAAAAAATCCTCTTTATCATTACTTATTAGTGTGACATTTTGGAGTTAAGTATAAAAAACAGATCATATCATTATGTATAACTTGGACAACAGATTTTCAGTTAAAACCCACAGTGCTGTGATGCACACACACACAGATTACTAATCTACATGCATCGAATGTTTATTGATTGATTAATTAACCGAGGTGTGCCCATGAGGCAAGAGCGTTCAGAGGCAGGAATCCCTTTAAAATTGTGTATATTTTTTATGTTTAATACCGTGGTTGTCTGAGCTGGACTCTGTTTAAACCCAAAGAGTTGAACATGAGGCAAAGAAAATGTGAACATATTTGCTGCCTGAATTTTTCTGTCCTCCATTACAGAGAAACCAATCATCCTAAAAATTAAGTTATGTTAGCCTGCTAGGATCTCAGGACTAGACACATTTAACCTCCCTATAAAGAAAGGCGGACATGCTGTAGCTTTCTCAGCTTGAAAATGTTGTCAATGAAATTTTTATGTAGATAAAGTATATTTCTGTAACAGTTATGTATTTTTTTATTAATTCTGTGTAGTCAGTGTTTTTAGGAGTTACAAATAAGCAGGGTGGAAGGGGGGGTGAATGCATTCCCATAATGCCAGCTTGTATGGATGTGTGAATAAAAACTTGATTGTGTAATAAAAACAAAAAGCTACGCTTAAAGGATTCTATCGTCCACAGAGCGATAAATTCAAAGCAGCTGTTTTGACGCTCTCACCATAAGACGCAGGAGAAACATGTCCTTGTGCTAAATTCTCTGTTATTACTGACGGTTAATACTGATTTGTTCTCTGTTGATCTTAATAAATAATACCCCCCATTTTTAAGTTGACTAATGTTATAAGCTATTCTGATTTTAATTAAGCATCAGTGATGCTTGCCCAAAACGGTTAGTAATTAAGGTGTCATAACAGTTGTATTGTTTACTGCCGTAATTCCAAAGGTGGGAAACGTATCTTCAGATTAGGATTACCGTATTGACTAGATTTACAGAGCCAAGCCATGAGCGATGGCCATCACACAATACTGCTTAGTCTCAAACAGGAATCCTGGCATTCAGACTCTCACGTTTGCACTGTGGAGCTTCGTTTTTGCACCCTCAGCCCTGGAATGTGAATATGGATGGAGTCTTTGGGGAGCACATTTTGACCTAGTAGCACAGATACATAGACCTTGACCCAATTACCCATAAACATACCTCTAAGACATGACCTTCTTGGTAATGGCCAAAGTGTACAGGCAACGTCCATGGTGGAGCATTTTTGATCACGTGTCATTTGAAATATGTTGCAATGCTTGCAAATGACCTAAATGCTGAAATAGACTTTATTAAATTGAGTGTGCTTTATTTTAAGATATTCTCCATTCCCCATATTTGCCTGCCTTGGCTTAGAATCCAACACTATTATAATCCATTACAGCGAATGCGCTCTCTCTCTCTCTCTCTCTCTCTCTCTCTCTCTCTGTGTGGGGTGTAAACAGAGTGGTGCGTGCTATCATGCTGTTAAAGTGGTGGATTTTGTGTTTACAGCACCTGCATACAGCGAAACACTTGGCTTCCCTCACAGATCCTCTTGCTTTCTATTGCTAGCACCTTGGTTAGCTCTCATCTATCTATCTGTCTATCTATCTATATATATATATACACACACACAGTCCGATTTAGTTAAGACAGCACATTGTTTAATGCTGCAACACGTTACCCAATCCTCTGCTTAAATATGAAGTAAAGCTGCTGTTGTGCTGGAGCGAATTAGGATCACAGTAATACATCATCACTCCTAGACTTGGTGTGTTATGTGACAGTTCTTTTGATTCAGTGTCCGATTAAAAATTGTGATTTAAGGTAATGGGTAACTTTCTGCAATGTTGTACAACGCTGTACAAGAAATGTTCGTTTGGTGAGAGAAATGCTCGGCAGAAACAAATTCTTCCTATTGATGGGACAAATTCACCGATTATACTATACATGGCTTTCTAGTACATTTATCAATCTGATCAAAGCTTGACTTAAAGACTTTTTTTCCCCCCTGAGATTAATACACAACACAATGCTGTCTTTGAACTTACTTAGCTGGAGGATAGTGTGTGTGAGAGAGTAAGGGCATTGTTCGTGCATGACTTGTCCTTTGTCTGTGTTTCAGAAGATTTATTTCTTGCTTAGTTGTGATTCTTTAATGTTTCTGCATGTTTTCAAGTTAAATGTACTGTAAACGTCTGTTTTTGTTCATTAGTAGTTATTTTCTTAACACTTTGTCTAGCTTTAATCTGTGTGGTGTGTTAATGATGGGGCTGCGTTACTGATGTGTGAGGAAAGTCAACTACATCAACTTATCCATGGAGTCACCATTTGGACATTTGTTTTTTTGTTGTTGTTGTTTTTCATGTCCGCGATTTCATTTCACCGATATCATTTTCACAGCTAAAGTTTTCTATACTTTCAAAATTTGTACAGCAAAATTGTTTCTATATTTGTACAGCTAAGTTTCTTATATTGTATACAATTTAGTTTTTATCCTGTGTGAGACTGTTTGTATCATTTTCAGTTCTATGTGATCGAGTATGCTGCGTGTGATGCCACATACAATGAAATCGTCACATCAGAAAGAATCCGGCCTGTCAACCCCAACAGTCCCTCTACTCGTAACTCCTTCTACAAAACCACCATCGCTGTGCCAGAGGACCTCAAAGAAATGTGAGTGCCGTGTGACTATTCACATTTATATAGTTTTTGTTTGTTTGTTTATTCATAGGGTGTAAAAATAAAATTAGAAAAATTAAAAAATTAATTTATTGACTAGGATTGCATGTTACCATTTGTAGTCATTGTGTGTGTGTCTGTGTGTGTGTGTGTGTGTGTTTACTTATTCATTTAATAAATAGCTGTTTAAGTGACAACATCCACAAAGACTTCAGGAAAGCAATCGGAGCCAACTGTGTCTTCTACAACGCTTCAGCAAATGAGCTGGTTGTACTGGTCAGTACATGTCTCTCTGTTTCAGATTCCCTCCTTCATTCTACTTTCCTTGTAGTAAAAATTATATATATATATAATTTTTTTTACCTGAGTGTACAGTAATGGAACAGAAAATGCTCTCTTTCCACAGTCGACAAACGACTCCACAGTGAAGCGTGCATCCCTTCTGAGTGACATGCATTTCCGCAGCATTCGCACCAAGCTCATGCTCATGTCCCGCAACGAGGAGGCTACAAAACACCTGGAGGTGCATATAACTTATTTTTTACATAATGTCTAGATTTTGCGTTTTCTTGATCGCACATGAGATGGGTCCAGATGGACATCTTCTTTTTTTTTTTCTTTTCTTTTTTTTAGTTGAGATGAGTGCAGTGATGAATTAAACTTTGTTTGGATTTGTTTCCTTGCGTGTGCTTCAGACAAGTAAACAGCTGGCATCGGCCTATCAGGAGGAGGTACGGGTGCGTGAGGATCTGATGGGTTTGGCTATCGGCTCTCACGGTGCCAACATCCAGCAGGCCCGCAAGGTCCCTGGGGTTACCGCCATTGAACTTGAGGAGGAGAGCTGCACCTTCAGGATCTACGGAGAGGTGTGGATGAGGAAAATGAACAGATAACTGTTTGATAACAGTTTGCACTTCAGTGTTATGTTGGTAGCACATGTTGAGGTACTCTATCAGCGTTTACTGAAGCAAGAGGTTAAAGATTTGAATGCAGTGTAACGTGCAGTGCCTAAAGGTATGCTGTAAACAAGGCATGGATCAAACGCTGCTGGCCCTCTGGCAACTGTAAACCAGAGGTTATTCAAGTTTAGTGTTTTTAATAAAATTAGCATACCTTAAGGATAAACGAAAAACGTATGACTTAACTGCTGTATGCGATCATGGTGAAAACCCAGCTAATGCCAAGTCATCTATCTTGCTAATCTTTTTTTTTTTTTTATTCTTTTCTAGAAGAATTGTCACGTTTATTAAGCTCTGAATACACCAGAGTAATGGTGCATTCTCAAAATGTGTTAAATGGCTGAACTTTCTCTGTCCTCTCCTCTACCCTGTTGCTGTGTCAGACACCAGAAGCTGTGAAACAAGCCAGAGTATATCTGGAATTCAAAGAAGACTCCTTTCAGGTACCCAGGAATCTTGTAGGTGAGTTTACTTGGTGGACAAACCAGGGTCCTTTAGATGAATGTGACATCTGTCCAATTTTTTGAGTTGGAGTAAAATGAAGTTGGTGTTTTTGGTCTGAAAATAGTTTAGGAGCAGCTCAGTGACCATGCTGATGGACAGCTCTTGTATGAGCCAGCCAGCTTCCTTTTTTAGATCCAGTTTCTCCTAGCTCAGCGTCGTCTTGGTGATGAGTTTAAATCTTGATGGCAGTTGATTGCAGTTATTTTGTTGAGATCTGAGTGTTGAGATTCCAGCGATGCTGAATTGATCTTGTTCTCAGTGGGGTGAAATGATTCTTCATGGTTAGCTGTTTAAAGTATTCCGATGCTCTTCTCTCAGAAGCTTTCAGTATTAGGAAATTATAACTTGCTATGAGTGAGAGGTTCAAATGCCCACTGCATAAAATTTTAACTGTAGCTGGTGGAGTAAAATGGTGGCCACTTTTTAAAACCCTCTGTCTTACCGTCTAGGCAAAGTTATTGGAAAAAGTGGCAAAATCATCCAGGAAATTGTCGACAAGTCTGGTGTGGTGCGTGTTCGGATCGAAGGAGACAACGACAAAAAGCTGCCCAGAGAGGAGGTAAAGCTAAACATGCACCATCAACATGCCTCACATTCTGCCTCAGTACTTAGGAAGTCTTGCACTTACTGTACAGTAGATCCACATGCTAAAGAACATGATATTTTTATGTTCAGATTTATTGTTTATTTTCTCTTATAAAATACTCTTAACTTATAATGTGTGTCTTTTTGTCTTCACCTCTTTCAGGGTATGGTTCCCTTCATCTTCGTAGGAACCAAAGAAAACATCAGTAATGCCCAGGCTTTGCTGGAGTACCATGTGGCCTACCTGCAGGTTAGCTGACTGATGAGGATTGTGTGTGTGTGTTCAGATGAATACAGCTCAAGCATCACCTGGCTTGGTGCGCTGTCCCCCTGATGGAATTTTGTTGTCCGCGTTGTTAGCACTTCCAGCACACCATGCTGATGAATAGCTCTTGTATGAGCAAGTCAACTTCCTTTTTTTTATAGCCAGGTTCTCCTAGCGCAGAGTCGTCTTTATGACGCCAGAATTTAAATCTTAATTGCTTAACTGCATTTCGCAGAAAATATAATAAATCCCTGTAGATTTTATTTCAGGTGTGATGCATTATACTCTCAATCAGTAGGTTATAATCTCTTTATTGATCATAAGCATATTTTGTGAAACGTACATACATACATACATGCATACATACTTTACTGATCCTAAAGCCTATTCAGATCTTCAGCAGCAGTAGAGACAGTAACACCAAGACACAAAGGAGTGATTGCACACTGTATATCTTACATAGAGTGAGTATACACCAGGTAATGTGAGAACTAGTGCAATGCTAACAAAAAAAAAAAAAATGCAAGGTATATAACAAGCATATAATTCAAAGGTTTACAGGGGGGAGTCCATTTTTTTTTATTTTTTTTGTCATTAAACATTTAGCATAAATAAAAGGATGTATAATACAGACAAAATGCATCAGGCATCCTTCATATAGAAACACACACAGCCTATAAATTTCTATGGTTAATATTCACAAAACCGAGAAAGGGAAAATGTTATTTTTCTCTTCTGCTTTTTTTTTTTTTTTTACATTTTTACATTAAAAATCAATCTGTATCTGTAAATAGCGGCATGAGAAAATATTTTCATTGCCAGCAGCATCACACTAAGCAAAGAAGCTATCCAAATTAACGGCTGTCTTTTCATCTCTTCTCCACCTAAGCTTGCTGAGAGCTGAACTCGGTCACACTATCACTGCTTCTTTTCTTTTTTTCTTTTTTTTTATCCAAGACTCGATCCTACTGCAAGATGACGAGTTAGTGGAGAAGTCAAAGAGACGTACAATTTAGATTATCTGCTCAGATGCCAGGTTGCCATGTTAAGCTTCCCCGCAACACTGGAGATGGCAGCTCAATCTAGACCGGTCACCTGACATACTCCCTCATGGAAATCTGCTGATCACACCTCGCTTTTAACTACAACAACTGCTAAAGATATCCGTTAGGGCGGTGCCATGGGGAGCACTTTTAGGAGCTCTGAGGATTGATTACAAGCTATGTGGCCCTATGCCTCCCAGAATAGCCTCTCAACCCCTGCACTAGCCCTCAGAGTACTACCCTTCAGCTGTTGTTCAGCAATGCAGCTGTCACATGCACACTTCCCTTTGCTAGAACACACTGATTGCTGTCTTTGTAGTTTGGCTTCACTTACACATTTCATTCTGAATGTCAGTCACCTGTACAACTTGTTAAACATGTTAAAATCTCTTCTTCTTTGTTTTTTTTTAAATGCCTGTTTAATTAGCCACCCTGTGTACACATATCAAATTTATGGAAATTATATAAATACATTTATATAATAAATGTATTATGCACTATTATATATGAAGTAATAATCAAATCCACTTGTTGTTTTACTGTGTTGGTAGGAAGTGGAACAGTTGCGTATGGAGCGGCTGCAGATCGATGAGCAGCTTCGGCAGATCGGCGTCGGTTACCGTGCAGCCCCAACACGCAGCGGTGCGCCTGGAGCCAGTGATCGTGAGAGGGGCTACCAGACTGACGAGAGCAGCAACTCTCTACAGACCTCGCGCACGTACGGGGGACGAGGCCGCGGGCGCAAACCCAACAATGCATACTCTGGTTATGGTGAGCCAGCTGTGTGATGCATCTTCTGGTTTTGTTTCGTAAACTTTGCGGACACGTGATTAGTTTGAAATACGTTAAAGGGTATTTGGGGGGGGGGAATAATAGATTTTTTGAAAGGTAAATCAAATCTTTTTGCACAAGCCGTGGTATTACTGGATAGATTGGAATAATAGACTGGAATATTATAAACTAAAATAGTGTGCAGTTGTTGTTGCCAACCCAGGGGGACTCCTGCATTTTTTTTTTTTTTTTTTTTTTTTCCCCCCAGTTCTATCACTCCCTCTTCTATTCAGATAAGTTCTTAATTAGCGTAGAGTAGTTAAATCAGGTGTGCTTGGAGCAGAGAAAGTACTGAATTGTGCAAAGTAGCGGGGGGATCCTCCAGGATCAGGGTTGAGAACCACTGAACAGCGCTATTGGGGGATTAAATTCATGATGCTAAAGCGGGACTAATTTCTGCAACTTTTTTTATATATCTGCATTGGTATTGTTCTCATATTTGGATACTGGTCAAATTTTCATCACATACATTTACGAATGCAATGGATTACTTTGTAAAATAAAATGCAAATACATACAATGTTTTTAGAAGCATCGTGTGGCAAAAAAATGTGTTTACAGACTCCTGAATTTGTGCTGATTCATGATTCATATCATCTGCGTTGTTTCATGTGGTTTAATTCTTACCAGTTTTAACATGGCCTTTGTAATTCTTTGGCTACCTCATTTGCTGAAGTGAACACTAGACAACATGGTCATGTAATGGTTTAAAAACACTAATGTAAAAATAAATAAATAAATAAAACTTTGACTTGACTTCTGGTGTTTACCCCGATAGGAACGAACTCCGAGTTGTCCAATGCGTCCGAGTCTGAGGATTTGGCCGAGCGAGATCTTCGGCCCCGTGGAGTGGGAGGTGACGAGAGGGGCTCTCGACGAGGAGGCCGTGGCCGAGGATCCAGCACAGGCAGAGGTCGCGGTGGCCCAGGATCCCGCAGCTTGAACACGATCAGCTCAGGTACCCAGCTAACCCAGCTTTGTATGATGGCAGAGGCTAGTTCATGAGGGTTGTCTTGGTTTTGGGAGCAGTTGTGTTTTAACAACAGAAGGTTAATGGGTGTATAAATCTGTGTGTGACATATTGTCACACACTCTTTATTTCATCAGTGCTGAAGGACCCGGACAGTAATCCCTACTCTCTGCTGGAGGGTGAGGGTGATCTGGGCGGTGACACTGACGCCAGCGAGAGCATGGGTGGCAGCGACCGGCGTAGACGTTCCCGCCGTCGCCGCAATGACCAGGAGCCCAGTGTGATTGACGCCGCCAACGAATCAGATGGCCAGGCAGCTACTAGTGAGAATGGACTGGGTAAGCTGAACACCAACGTAGTCTGGAGTGCTCTGATTACACTGGTTACGGTGGTTGCTGTGCATCACCCGCCACTTGAGACTTTAACATGCTCTCTCTCGTTTTTCAGAAGATGAAGGCAAACCCCAGAGGCGCAACAGAAGCCGCCGTCGGCGTAATCGTGCTGCTCGACCCGAGGGGGGCTCTGCCAGCCGTGACAGACAGCCAGGTGAGAGAACCGTTATAAAAGAACAGTTAAAAAAAAAAAAAAACACCTAGTTCAGGGTCTATTTGAAATATTTTGTCCCGTCCTGTATTGATGTCCTGTTTCAACTGCAGTGTGGCTGTGCAGTTTCTAGACCTAATTAGATGTTTGCAAATAAAGGGAACTAACAAATCACTGTTTCCTTGAGTTGTTTGCTGATTTTTATTTTCGCCGTGTGCAGTTACTGTGGCTGACTTCATCTCTCGTCCAGAATCTCAGAGCCGACAGAACCTTCCTGTGAAGAAGGAAGAAATACAACATGCCTCCCATCCTAAAGTACGTAACACCTTGGGGCTTAGTTTAATGCCATTAGTAGTAACTGCTTCTTAGAATAAGATTGCTGTAGGTTTTTTTTTGTTTGTTTGTTTTTTTTTGTAGTAATTGGATTTTTTTTAATTGAAAAATAAACAGATGTTTTAATATTTGGTTTCTATTTCTGTAGCCAAGTTCTTTTTTAAGTACTAAATATCTATACTAGCAGCATTTAGTCTGATCAACTTGTTTATTTCCTCGACAGGAGAATGGGACTAGTGTGAAGAAAGAAGAGCATAGCCCGTCCAAGCGTTCCCCTAGCAATGGCGTGGCATCAGCCGGGGAGGCTCTGACCCTGGTGAATGGCGTTTCCTAAACGGAAAACGCAAGACGTCAGCTCACCATTCAAGACCATTGTCTAGAGCAAGACACTACAGCGATCTGTCCCTGCTTGCATTTTACTTAAAAACCTTTAAACAGACAAGTGAAAATCGACTAAAAATCTTGAATTCATAAGAGATTGAGGAGAAAAAGATATTTAAAAAAATGACAAACGCATCTACTTAAACACTTTAAAGGTGTATGTTTATCCTATCTATCAGTACTTAGTGCTTATGTAAGAGAAGCTTGCCAAAAAAGAGCTGGTGGATATGCTTCGAAAATCTGACGTAACTGAACACAGGACGTGACTATATGTTTTTATTTTATTTTTTTGGAGAAACGGTTTTCTTTGTTTGTCACTGTTCTTGTCGTCGTTTTGTTTTTGTTTTTCTTCACTGGTGTGGGATTGGTCACATTCCCAAACAGATGCATCTCTGAAACAGTGTTAGAGGTGAGGGGAGGAGCTAGCCAAGAGATTGGGCATGTGAGCGGGGCCTCTCATGTCACTGGCAGTCGAGGCTAAGGTACTCTAAAGATTAAGGTTGTGTATGTAGGGGGAGGAAAGACATTGTGCCTTCAATTTGAAAAAAAAAAAAAAAAACTTGAGCATTTTCTTTTTTTTTTTTTTTTGGAACAATTTTTTTTTTCCAAGTAAACGAGAATCCAGTTGAGAAATAATTGCAGGGTTATACTAGGAGAAAAAAGACAGGATAAAATTTGATACTAATGCCAAACAAGAAGGTAAGAGTGTTAACCTGTGGTAGGAGTCATGATCTGGACAGCGTTTATTATGTGTGCGCGTGTGTGTGTATGTATGTATGTTTGTACGTGTAGTTAGTATGCAACTTTAGACATAAATTGGGAGAACTGTTACATCGTCTAGGAGCCGACTCTTATCGAAAGGAATAGAGATGCAGCCACGTTTATAAAAGGATAGGTGTCCACTTTGCTGCACTCTGCATTATAGAGGCAAACAGGCATGGCTGTATCAGGAACAGCCTCACACGCAGACATACGATTAGAAACCTGCCAGACCCAGATTGCTAATTTTACCCCAGAACCGATACCCAAACATACATCAGTGCCTCTGAGCCCCATAAAAAAAAAAAAAAACACCACTGTTTCCGAGAGAGGGAGTGTGGGAGGTGAGTGCGTCGGGAAAAATAGCGCACCCACTTGCAGCTTTGACACCACAGTAGATGATGTGGTTTCTACACACTGTGCCTGCTGAACACTTTAAAAGATGACTCCTCTGTGGTGCCCCCTACTGGATGGGCTTGAGTTTTAAACAACCTAGTATTAAGGCACGTTGTATGGGGAATAGCACAGCCTCAGAAAAGTTGAGAGCCGCACATACACACACAAACACACACAATGGTGTATGTGAATATACAGTACACTCCAATGTTATCACTACACAGTTTAGACTTCCTGGGTTCTCTGGTCAAGGATGTTTAAACCTGAGATTTAATCCACGTGCCTCGGAGGCCAGGCGAGCGTGGTGTTTAAACGGAACAGGATGTCTGTCGCGTTCCTGATTGTCGCAGTCAAAAAGACGCAATCGGGGGTTTCATGTCCCCCTTTGGCTCACGTTACTGTCATCTTGGTTTTTGCTCTCAAACTTTTTTGGTTGTACTTTTCACATCATAAAAAAAAATAAAACGGAAGTGAATCAAAAGATTTCTTGACTAAGTCTTTTTATTTAATAATTTTAATTAAAGGTTATTCAGACTAACTGTGCTCACCTTGACTAAAATGGTGCAAAATAAACAAAATAAGGGTGTTAACTTTTTATGTAGATTTACTGGTTGTCTTGTTTGAATGACTCCATAAATATTTACTTTTAAAAGCTCACCTTTCATTTGAGCACAATCTACAACACAATAGATCAGTGGCTCTAAACACTAAAATATATAGAGCAGTGCTCCTCCAGGACCGAGTTGAGACGCATCAATGTAACTCGAAATTCGTTAACAGTAATCCTGCAGACGACTCTGTTTACGTTTATAAGACTTTACTACCTGGAACGCTGTGGACTGAAAATAGTTTTGATTAACATGTTCTAAACTTTGGATTATTTGAATGCCCTGAATTTGCATGCTCCTTTGTTTTTTTTCCCCCTAGTTCTCTTGGTGAATATTCCACAGAGCAGTTGTCTGCTGTCCTCTACTGGTTGCATGAGGATTTTCTCTCCTTACATTTTATTTGACTTCACTGTAGTTCTGTATCCACAGGGATAGTTTGGCTATTTCAACATAGCTACACTTCAATTTATCCTCAAAACTTCAATGCACCTGGTGTTCAAGTTAAAATGGGACTTTTGAGCACATCAAATATAGCACTTATCCCTATTCAGGGCTCATGGGGGCCTGAAGCCAATCCGAGGAGATTTAAGGTACAAGGCAGGGTACAGCCTAGAAAGGGTGCCAATCCACTGTGAGTCTCTTGTGTGTGCGGCTCTTGGGGAACATCAATTAACCTAACCTGCATGTCTTTGGACTGTGGGAGGAAACCCACCAAGCATGGGTTTAACATGCAAACACTACATACGCAGACCAGAGACAGGAATTAAACCCTTTACCCTGGAGGTGAAAGGCCACAGGCTCCCTTGCATCCGATGCTCACTTACTGGCCGTTGATGCGGAGGAGCATGAAATGACTCCACGCTGCTCAACGCCGAGGTCTATGTCAGTAAGTGCAGCTTCCATAGGTTATGAGTGTGAGACATTTCAGAACTGCTCTAAAAGTGAAATATATTCACACTAAGTATACAGTAGTTCAAAGTCTTTAAGCCAGTATGCAGTGTGAGAGCATTGGTGTGGCCTCCCTGAGAAAGGAAGTCCTAGTTTAAGAAAATGATAAACAGGGTTTAGAGTGCCTATTCTAACTCTATGTAAATAGAGTACCAGTCTGCTTTCTGGTTGATTCAGGAGCAGATATCAGTTAAGTCTAGCGAGTTTGTTACACCTCCAAAGCTGGGCGGATGATTTTTGCACTCTATAGTGGCATCGTGGGTCCAGGTGACTCAGCAATTCTCTGTACCGCTAAAATGTGAAATGGGTGGATTGAAGCCATTCGAATTTTTGTTTTTGGAATTTCTGATTGCTGTTCAGTAAATTTGTTGGGCAGATTAATGTGTTGTGGGTTAATGTGTAAACTTAACACATGTACAAAGAACACCTGATGTTTTTTTTGTTGAAGAGGTTAATATGGGACGAGCACCAAGGTGCTGTTGAAGTTGATCTGTCTCGAATTTCAGTCAGGGCAGGCAAACCACACCCATTCACTGTTTGGGCATCAATTCCACACGTCTCTCTAGCCACGCAGGGTGACTCTGAGTGGAAGGATAATGGTCCTAGGCAACTTGGAGTGGCAAAAGGGTGGGATTGGGAACCCATCATGGACCCAATGGTCCGATACAGCCATACTGTATGATACTTAACTGGGTTTTCCAAGCCGAGATAACTGTAGAAATGATCCCGGATATTAAATGTGACTCTGACATGCAGTATAACCTAGCACAAGTTGCTGCAGTTGATCCAACAGCTGATTTTCCTGACACCCTATGGGCTAAGGGCAAGCATGATGTAGGTTCAATCAAGGGAATTGAAGTGATGATCACCCCAAAGTCAAATTTTAGGACCTACAAACTTCTTACAGTATCCCCTTCTACCCAAGTCTTTAGCTGAAATAATTCCAGTGTTTAATTTTTTATTGAAATCTGTTGTCATAGTACACCAGCACCTCTTTATTATCTAGAAGAACAAGGTCATGAAGCATATTAAAGCCATATCAAAGCAACAATTTGTACAAGCACAAGTCAAATCTTTAGCTCAAATTGTTCTGGCACAAAATAAAACTTGAATCCAAGTAGTAATCCAAAATTTAAAAGAAAAAATGTCATTGTAGTAAAAGTGTGTGTGTACTGCAGAAAAGTTTTTCAGATCTATGTAATCCTTGAGGTCCCTATGAGCTATACACTCATGGGGAGGGTCTACTGGCCCACAGTGCACTTAAAACATAAGAGGCCTTTTACAAAAAAAAGTGTTGATGAGAAGAAAAAAAATGTTTGCATGATTTCATTTTTGCTACAGGAGCATAAAACTAATAATAACAAATAAAGCATAGATCTGTAGCTCACTTGTCAGCCAAATCAGATCCTGTAGCAGCAGGATTACTCATGTGTTTATGTAGAGTACGATCAACTGAAAAGGCAGGTGTAGCCTAAAGATACATAGTGGGTTACAGTAATCTTTTCTAGACGTTTCTAGTTCCTCATGCAGTTTCCATATCTTTTATATAGAAATGCATCACATTTATTTGCAACAGAGTAGTTAAAGTACAATACTAAATGTATTATGTGCAAATCCGAAAGCTGACGCAGGTGCCAAAGCCGTGGCCAAACTTCCTCTTTCTCATAACCATAACATGGTTTGATGCTCTTACACCCACAGATAACCTTGACGAACTGCAGAGCACAGCCACTTCAGAAGAGAAAATAGTCTAGAGACAAGCGAGATGTGTTTTCATAGAAGGGGTTTGGTACGGCCCCAATCACAAGCCAAGTTTACCTAAAAAGCTAGTTCCTTTCTATGCTAAGTTGACAACCGGGCTAGACTGTGTGTCAAAAGGAGGGATGCATCTTTAGACACTGGGTTCACTAAGGGTTTTACTATTTGATCCCAAATTTTTTATAGTGGATCTGTTCTCAAAGTGGATTGAGGCTTTCCCAACCTCTAAACAAGATGCGAGTGCAGTACAAGACACTTCTAAATGTAATCCTTCCCAGATGGGGAATCGCTGATAAGATTGGCAGTGACAATGGGACCCCATTTGTTAATCATGCTCTGCAACAAATAAGTGAGTATTTGGGCATTGACCTAAAACAACGCTATGCCTACCACTCAGTGAGTGGCGGAGCAGTGAAGTGATAAAATGGCATGCTGAAAAACAAATTGGTTAAGTGCTGTGCAGAGACACACCTGGCATGGGTAAAAGCCCTCCCAATTGTTCTCATGTAGCTGCAGACTAGAGTAAGGGGAAGGGCAAATGTCAGCCCATATAGGGCCAGCAGCTATCCTGAGGAAATTCACTGGACAATGTGAAGATGAAATGCTTAATTATTGCACAAACCTGTCCTCTGCTTTGTCTGTAGTCCACAAACAGGTGAAGGACGCCTTGCCAGAACCCAAGCAGACAGACCTGCACAACCAGAACCCTTGGGGATTGGATCATGGTGAAGGACTTCAGGAGGAAAGAGCTGGAGAGCGAAGAGGTTGCAGGGACCGTTCTAGATTCTACTCATGATGAAAACAGCAGTGAAAGTCGCAGAGCGAGCGGCGTGGATCCATGCAAGACACTGTAAACGGGTTCCATAAGCATGCTCAACGTCAACTGGTAAGTTAAAGACAGTCACAGGTTGACCCAGACGGTGTTTTGAAGCCTTGTGAGGTGGGACTGGTGCAGATTGGGCGTACCCCCACTCTAAGCACCAATAATTGTCAAGAAAGGCGTCAGCTCATTGTACAGGTAACTTAGATTGATGCTAACTCCACAGGCACCTCATGAATAGCCCTGAGGACATCCTCAAACAACTGTTTCCAAAAGCTCAGGGCTCTGTATAAAATCAAAGAAGCTACTGTGCATGTTAATGTCACACTCAAAATTACAACCAGAACCTGATGATGAGACAACTAACAGGTAAAAGCTACACCCAGCTAAAGCACATCAAAGATGTAAATGAAAAAGAAACCCAGACGAGAGATAAGGTGAAAGATCAATGGATACCACCTTTTAACGAGGAGGATCCAAAACCTGGGTGGAAACCAAACCCCCTGGATATGGATGTCTACTTTCCAATACTCAACTCTAAAATAAAAGATGAAAATGAAACATAAATTACTGAAGAGAGAACACTGATAAAGTCTTAATTGATGCTGTCAAATTCTGAATTTGCTTACATATGGGTCCTATCCCTACAAAACACAGTTTAATCTTTTCTTTACCTTAGTGTATGATATAATTCAATAAAATTTTTGAATTCAACTTTATTTGTATAGCATTTTTAACAATTGTCATTGTCGCAAAGCAGCTTTACACAATCAAAAGAATTATTTAAGTTTGTATGGAATGTTAATGTGTATGAATCAAAATAGTCAGAAAGTCCCTGATGAACAAGCCGAGGACGACAGTGGCAAGAAAAACTCCCTAAGATGGCCATAGGAAGAAACCTTGAGAGGAACCGGACTCAACAGGGAACCCATCCTCATTTGGGTGAAACGGAAGGCAGGAATTTCTCTGCATTCATACTGTGTTAGATGGCAGGCAGTTCAGTGTAACAGTTGATGTTAATTGATGTTAATATGGAGTCCACTTAGTTATTGGAGGCTCAGGTAGACTTTCAGTCTAGGAAATTCCAGCCCTGAACTATCAAGCAACTGCAGCCAAGTCACGCCCTCAGAGAAACAGCCGTCAACATCAGCCGAGGCCAGGACCGTCTTCATGGTAGAGATCTCCACCCAGAAGTGGGGCACCAAGATGAGACCATGATCTAACTACATTGACAGAAACTCAGCAAAAGGAAGATCTGCTTATTAGCAACCCAGAGAAAAGCTCTTATTTTCCGCAACATTGTGTTTTATGAGATGCCACCATGACCATGACTGTTAGAGTATATTAGGCACTTTGAGATGAGGGGAGTTACCTCTCCCTTGCAGATGCTTTTGCGGTGTGTGTAATAGAGATGTCCAGCACTGTTTAAATAAACCTTGTTGTGATACTATTTGAAGTCTCCAAAGTTGTTACTTTAATTTCCATCACACTAGTGAGCACCAAGCCACCTCAACCTGGATTGTTGGATATCTTTAAAACGTTTGCACCATTAAATCTTTTTTGTGGGGCAAAAGGGTTCATCACTGTACTGTGCTTGAAGTTGTGTGTAAATGTCAATCAGTTTTACACCTTCATTAATTTGCAGTTTGACTGGAATGCCCCTGGTAAATTCATCCCTGACCCCTTACACTAAGGCTTTAGATTACTTGCTAAACCAGCCAGCAGATTTTTTGCCAACATCCTCCTTGCAAAATTCTTCTTTTTCTCCTCATGGTGTAATAGTTGTGTACAGTATCCACCTGCGGTCATAGTAGCACACTTTTACCAGTGTTCTAATAAAGTCCTTCCATACAATAAAACCATCATGCACAATTAAATGCTTTGTCAGTTCTCAATCAACCAGATTCATTTAATCAGTTATTCACCAGAACTTAATTAAACAGTGTTTTAGAGCAAGATGATCACTAAAATGTGCAGTACATGGTGATGAAAAGAAAGGCTCATAAACTGTACGTTTTATTGTATTTAAACACAATGCTTTCAGTCAAAGGTCACCTTTTACATGCATCACTTACCTTATCCTTATGTCCTTAAGGGAAATAAAATACAAAATTTTATTGCACTAGATTTTTATTGCGCCACCTTGTTTCTGATCTCTCTTTTCATATCCATATCTAGCCTTAAGCTTCTTGGCCCGAATCTGAACAGTAAGCTGGACTGGACAGACGGAATCTATAAAAAAGGAAAGAGCAGACTCTCTCTGCTGAGGAGACCAAGGTCTTTTGGAGTGTAGGGAGCACCACTGAAGACCTTTTTTGACTCTGTGGTGGCATCAGCAATATTCTATGGACAGAGGTGGAAAGAGTAAAAAAATTTTGTACTCAAGTAAAAGTACTGTTACTTCAGTGAAATTTTACTAAAGTAAAAGTAAAGTTACCATTATAAAAATCTACTCAAGTAAAAGTAACTCAAAATTTACTCAGAGTAAAAGTTACTTTTAAAAAAAAAATTTAACAGCGGGGATGGGATGAGGCATTCTAGCGTAGTTCAAAAAAGATGAGCAGATATAAATCTTACCTGAAGGAACACCTTTGCATAATAAAGTTGTCTTTCTTGTGCTTGAAAATCAAAGTGGTCACTTAAATATGGTGTTACGTCCCTGTCTACAAAAGACTGGCTCAGGGTTCTGTTTTAAACTGTATGGAAATGGTGGTATATGGCAGAAAGAACTAGATCCAGTCATTTACTGATGAAATAATGAGGTTTGTATTGCTTTACAAAAAAACAAAAAAATACACACACCCACACACACAGGAAGAGGATCAGATTCAGGGTGGACCCAGTCCAAAATAATGAACAAAATGGTATTTATATTTAGTAGTTAGATTACCTGCAACAAAAAACAACACAAACAAAAATACAGGTACCTTCCCTGACTCCCTAAACCAAAGTCTTCCCAAAATAAATGGCAGCCACGCCCCTACTACTGGTGAGTGCACAAACATACAGTGAAATTATCTACAAATATATACAAAGACCAACCAAACCAAAGGGGCAAAGCAATAAACAAAGTCAATGGGAGGCAAAAATTCAAAAGCAGACCACACAACCAAGTATCAAAACGCTCTTTCCCGCGTCGCTCTCCGGTTTATATATGGTGGCGCTGGTTGATGACGTCACTCTCAGGGCGGCCGCGACCGTGTGGAAGGTCAGGTAGATGCCGATGTGGGGACAGTCAGAAAACCTGGAGTGGAGTCTGGAGCGGCGCGCGACCAGCACACGATACACACACGCGAGCGCAACGAAGCATTTATACAAAGCACAATATCTTTTAAAATAATTTTTGCATTTTCATTCATTTCTTTTACTCAGTAACGAATATGATTTAAAATGTAGCGAAGTACAATACTTCAAACAAAACATACCTAAGTAAAAGTTAAATTACAGATTTAAAAAACTACTTTAAAAAGGAGAAGGACACAATTATTATTATTTTATTTTTTTTACAATTACAGTAACGTGAGTAAATGTAATTCGTTACTTTCCACCTCTGTCTATGGAGTGGTCCGCTGGTGCAGCAGCATCTCTACTGCAGACAGGAAGTGTACTGAACAAACTGATTTAAAAAGGCCAGCTCAGTTCCAGGAATCCCCCTGGACACTGTACAGGAGGTGGGAGAAAGGAGGATGGCAGCTAAGCTATCATCACTGCTAGAGAATGAGTCTCACCCCCTGTAGGGAACAGTTTCATTGCTGAGCAGCTCCTTCAGTGACACACTGTTATATCCTAAGTGTCTGAAGGAGCGATATCGAAGGTCTTTTCTCTCTGCTGCTATTAGACTGTACAATCATAGCTGCTTCCAATGAACCAGTCTCCATATTCCACACTGTTGTATACTGTTATATAATGTTATAATATCAAAATTTCTGTACAATAATTATAATATCTTAAATATAATATTACTATCTTACAATACAGTTATAATATCTTAGATTTGGATGCAATAGAAACTGTCCAATAACACCATTTGAAATGGCAATATTAGTATAACTTACTGCAAAACTGTGCAATATTACCCTTGTGCAATTTATTGGAACTAGTGCGATTTGTTGTTTGTAAGTGCGATTACTGTATTGTCTTTTCCTTTTCTTTTGTATTTATACACTGTACTGTCCGTATTTTTGTTATTTACACAATCTTTTTCTTCACTGCTGTAAGAAAGAAATTTCCCCTCTGTGGGACGAATAAAGGTATATCTTATCTTATCTTACATTTAAATCAATCTCAAAATAGATGCATATTATTTATTATTCAAGGTTTAGAGGTCTGTTTGAAATAGGAGATGAAGTGGTGACTCGGGTTGTTGTGGCTCTGAGCTGCTGATCGGACTGTCAGAGGTTCAAGCCCCAGCACTCCCAGGTGGGCATTAAATCCTCTTTCTGAACAAAATCACTCCGCTGTTGCTGGTCCCAAAGCCTGACCGAGAAAGAAGGAGGGTTGGCCATCAGGCTAGCAACCCAGCCATGTACAAAACACCACTGCTATAGAAACAGCACAGGAGGAGCAACAACAAAGAGAGAGTGCAGGGAAGGTGCGAAGCCAAAAGAGGGCATTGTCACAGGTGGGGTGTTTTGCATAATTTCAGTGACGTATTACCCACAGGGGATAAAATCTAAAAAACAAAACAGAGGTTAAGTTGCTGAGCACAGATCCTTGAACCATACATCCCATCTTCCTGTAAGACAAGGACTGGTAAGAAAACAAAACTTAAACTGTTTCTTTTCTTTGTGACCTTATGGCTATTTTTGTGGCTGATTTCCTGCACAAATAAAATGCCATAAATTTATTTTCCAAATTATAAACGTGACTGAAACCCAGCCGGAATTTATTTTTCTTTACTGGTGCATGGTCAACAAGATCCACCTTAAAGCTCTCTGAAACATTAACAAAAACGATTTTATATATAGATATATAAATGAAAGAATGCAAAGAGCTCCTGACAACTATTCAATTTTAAATTTAGTAACTTTAATGTGTATATTAAATAATATTTTAAAGGATGTGTGCATTTGAAATTATTACATAAACATCTTGTTTTTAATTTGTTCTTAAAATATTACATTCAATAGTTTTTAAGTAAGCCCACATGTTAAAGCTACAGGATATCTGTTTATTGGGTAAATGTGTGGAAAAAAAACTCTAAATTGATTTTTTTTTTTTTTTTTTTTGCTTCCACTGATTTTCTCTAGAATAGATCTTTAACGCTTAATTGGGAAAAGAATTACATTTTGTGTTAGTGCCAGTGTAATTTACCTCAAGAGTACCATTAAAAAAATATATATAGACAGGCATTGAAATGTATATACTATAAAAATCTCACGGACCTTGATTTGCACCATAAAAATGTTCTAAGTAAAAATAAATCAAAAATCAACACAAAAATCAAAAACCTTTTCGGGGGGGAGTCGTGAAATTTTGCCATTCCAAGTATCCCAAGGATGCCCTATAGAGGGTTAAAGCTGGCTAACTAAGGGTTTGTTTGCACCCAGAAATTTTTCTGTTTATGATGTGATCTGCCTGAATGAGTGTCATGTGGCGTACCAGTGCATTCTGCTACGTTTAGATTTCCGGCCACAAACCTTATGCCGTTGTTTTTGCGATGGTAAAGGTATCAAACTCTGCCTGATTTATAAGCACTCACACAATAACCAGGAAATTGCCATACTTTCAAATATTCTTTCTCTCATTTTTTAGATTAATTATTACTTATTTATTTATTATTCTCATTAATACAATGTAAGTAGCAGAAATTGCTTACTCCTTTAAAATCTTATAATTCTTATAGCTAAAATCTCTTATTTCAGTATAAACACAAGATTTGTCTCAGACAATTTGCACACTCTACGAAAAACAGCACTACGTGAGAAGGAAGTGTGGGCGTGCCTTTCTGTCTTTCCTGGCACTTGTCCCCAGTCCTACTGATGTTTCATATATACACACACACACACACAGACGTATAATAGAAGAGAAGTTTCACCTGTTCACATCTCACATTCAACTCCAAAAGGTACAGTACGTATATTTTATTGTTGTATCTATTAGAAGTTCAACATTATTAATTAATGTTATTAATTAGTTTTTGTTGTGTTAGCTTACTAATCATTTAATGCTATAATTTTGTCAGGAAATAGTGTTTTACTGCACAGTAGTGCTTGATGTAAACATTTTTTTTTTTAAACATAGTCTTTAACATTTCTCTGTACAGTTCATTTTCTTACATTATTTTAAGCTGGTGTGCATTCAGAATTTCCATCTTGGAATAGACATGTCATGAAAGTTGCATTATTGACCATTGCTTTGTGGATTAGCAAGGTTTTCTAGGTTTTCTAATTGTGTTCATCAAAAAGACTTGAATGATATTTGAGAAATAGCAGATTGTATTTTGAGGCTCAGATACATGAACAGATACATGAACACTGTTCAGTCAAAACCCGGGTACATAAATCAATTTACTGTGTAAAATATAAGTACGCAGTAAATACCTTTTTAAAAAAAAATAAAAGTATGATACAGAAAGAGGAAACTGCATGAGAATGAGTGTCTGGACTTGATTTGCCTGTCGTTCCAAAATGCATGTTTGCAAGTGAAATGTCTGGCTGTAATGATAAGGAATAATAATTAGCTCAGCTTCTCGTATGTCTTTGTGTATACCACGTTTCTCTAAGCGATGAATACAGGGGAACAGGAACTATTGTTGTTATACTGTGGTACAGTTATAATCGGGGAAAGAACTGGTCCCACCAGACATACTTCTCAGATTTTGTTACAGTATGTGAATAACAAGATCAGGTATAAAAAAAGAAGACAAAGGAAAAAAGCAATGCCTCACACATTTACACATTTAGGAAGTGAAGTTTACAGTCTGCAACTGTGAAGAATAAGAATCGTGTTTTAGTTTTTTTCTTTTGTTGTTATTATTATTATTATTATTATTATTATAGTAGCCTCAGTTTTAGATGAGTTTGTCGGGTCGAGTTTTTAAATAATTTTATTTGAAACACTCAAAGCTTTAAAAAAAAAAAAAATAGATTGCATGTGTCAAATCCAAGATTACATATTGCTTGGATCGTTTCATATAGATGAGGTGACCTGAGCTACATGGCTAAAGCAAAAAACAAGCTAAGCTTCTAGCCCTCATAGTTTTTGAGATATAAAGACAAACATCAGCCTAACATCTGTCCCATTTAAAATAAATTGCTACCACTCTCTGCTGTAGTAAGGAAATAAATTATTACCAGATTGCATGGAAAATTGATCTAATGATGCTTTGTGAATTTCAGGGGTTGAATTTTGTTAATTGTTCTTATAGCAGTTTGATGCCATGAAGGTATCACTCAATAGTTCATGTTGACTAATCCCAGACGTTCTGAAACTAATCGGTGGTTTCCTCTCTCGCTCTCACTCTCTCTCACTCATTTGCACTGTGTGGCTAGAAACAAATTACTGGGTATAAGGTTACTTATGCGCTACTTAAAACTAAGAAGACTTTTACCCAGGTGCAGTACAGTGGGTAGTTCTGCGTCACAGCTCCAGGCCTCTACGGCATCGCAGCTGTGTTTGCAATCTGAGCTTAAGTTACCATGCATAGTTTTGCATATGTCCATGTGATTTTCCTCCATGTTCTCTGGTTAACCTTCAAAAAATATGTACTGACTACTGAATTGTTAAAAAAGTCCTAAGAGATATATACAATATCTAAAATATATAGATATTTTTTTAATTCATTTATTATTTTTTATGTATGCTGTATTTATCTACAAACTTCCATGAATATTTAAAATATATGCCAAATGTGTCAAAAATAGGTATTTTTAATTGAAATTCCATCCAAAGCTTCGAATCATAACTCGCCACATCAACCTTTTCACTAGAAGCAGACAAAGTACACAAATCCTGTACATGAGGAAGTACAGATACAATAGGTAAAAAATATTAGTCAAGCAAAAGTAGAAGTCCTTCTTTTACACAAATTTACTTATGTAACATTGGATGTAACATTTTGTTATACAATAATAAATATTTCAAACTGTTTTATGATTTCACATGTGAAGAACACATGTTCTTTCTGTATTAAAATGACAGTACGAAAAGTAGACTTTCATTGGGGCCAAGTACAGTAAGCATTCTTAATTTCTTTTTTAAACATCATTTATACAACTGGTTAAACTATTTACAATTTTCCAACAGCATTACCCTATACATTACATTATACAAAACATTTCATTTTATATTGTACATTAAAACATTTTTTTTTTTTTTTTTTTTTTTTTTTGGATTTGCTTTTCCGCCATATTGGGGTAAAGACTCTTAACTAAACTTTTATTACCACCAATATTCATCTTGCCGAAAGCCTTAACTCAAATGTAGCTGATCAGACCAAACATCAGATGTTTGCTTTATTAGTTTGTCCATGGAGTTTCCCTGATAACAAGGAAGGAAAACTGATATTTGCTAATGGTATCTTTGTGTAAATATGTATGCCTTTGTTATGACATGTTCCCAAACCGTGAGGATCTAAATTCATTTTGGATACATTAGCTTTTGGATATATTCGCTTTTTCTTTGTGTTTTGGTTGTGTGACACACTGGATGTCTATAATACTATTGTTTAGCTTTCTTAGCATGTTGTTCCAGGCCAAAACTAATAAAGAAACCCATAGATGGGTAAATGGTGTTTGTGTATACACACCGGATCAACGGATACACACCGGTATACACACCGGATCACTGGTTCGAATGACTTCAGGTAACTGTTTCTCAGTTTAGGCTTTTGGCTACTGATCAGAGGGTTGTGGGTTGAAATCCCAGAACCAATCAGTTGTACAGTATCAGTCAAAAGTCTGGATACAAGTTTGCATTTATTTTCTACATTCTAGAACAATACTCGAAATCACCAATTAATAACACGTCAGCAGACACATCGCAAAATGTACTGTTTAAAGGATATTTTGGATGCATTCAGCATTGTTTTACAGTGTAGAAAGAAAAATCAGGAAAGGCCATGTAATTATAAGGTGAGTCCAAACTTTTGACTGGTGGTGTATGACTTAACTGCAAGTTGTTTTGAATAAAAGTGAGACAAATAAGCTTTGCATGTATTTCAAATATATCTGTATGGTTTTCTCAGGGGGAGGGGGTTCTGGTTTCCTGCCACCCTGTGAAAAAATCACAGATAGATTGAAAACACATATAGTGGGTATAGAAAAGAATCACGCCCTTTAAAATAATCACATCTTGTTGCTTGCTTTGCGGCCTGAAAAGAAGACAGACGTGGTTTTTGTTTTATTCAGCTGTATTTACTCGGTGCAACGTCCAAGTAAAAGATACAACACCAACATGTCAGAAAAAAATGCAAATCATCAAAAACAGAATCACTGATTTGGAGAAGGATCACTGCCCTCCTTAAAATTACTTTCTCAATGGCACACAAAGCCATTTTACTTTCAAATGTGATCAGCTTTGGTTAGCTTAGCATGAAAAGAGCTTCCCTGGAGCATTTCAGTCCCTTGAAGTGCAGCTGAAGCAAACAATCAACTATAGGTTGCAAGGCACTGTCCAAATATCTCTGGGATAAAGTTGAGCACAGGCACAAGTCAGATGATGGATACAAAATAAAATTCAAAGGCTTTATCGCTGTCTAGAAGCACAGTGAAGTCTATTATTAAGAAGTGGACGGTATTTGGTACAACACAGACTCATCCTCCAAACTGAATGAAAGACCCAGGAAGTCACTGGTCAGAGAGTCTACAATGAGGCCTACAGTTGTTCATGTGACAACAATATCACCAATTCTCCACAAATGTGACTTGTATGGAAGGGTTGCAAGAAAAAAGCCATCCGTCAAGAAAGGCCACGTGCAGTCACGACTGAGCCTTGCAAAAACGCAGGTTGCAAAAACAACACCAAACAATGTGTCTTGTGAAAATCCAATACCGCTTACCATCTAGATAACACCATTCCTACTGGAAAGCTTGGAGGTGGTAATATTCTGTTTGGTTCATCAAACTACACTCACACAAGTGAGTGATCCTTTTCCAACTCAGTGATTCTGTTTTTTCTGACATTTTTTTTGGTGTTATATCTTTCACTTGGGTCTGCATCATTCTTGCTTTGTATACCCACTGTAAATTTCCTGAAGGTAAGTTATGTGTGCTTGGTGCCCTGTGTTCATCAGGCATTCCATTTAAGTTAAATTTCCACTTTACACCCATTGTTCCTGGGATAGACTCTGGATCCTCCACCAGCTTGATTGTGATGAAGCAGTTACTGAAGATCAATCAGTGATTTTAATTGTTCAAGAACTCTGAAGTAATTTCTTTGTAAATAAAACCAGTTAAATCCTTGTGAAACATTCCTTATATTAAGATATGACGTAATCAGTGGCACTCTATTTTAGTTTTCACATATGACTTTGGCTTTGGGTTTCCTTTGACGTATTCAGCCGCCATACCTCTTATGAATCTTTCTGTATTAACAACTGTCATATTCATGTATTACTTTAAACAGCTGTTATTTGACCTGCTTGTCTGATAAGGACGAATTTCTGTGTTGATATGAGCCTTACCTTGAAAAATGATTACTTAATTTATTTTAAGACCTGGTTATCTTGATGTGTGTGTGTGTGTGTGTGTGTGTGTGTGTGTGTGTGTGTGTGTGTGTGTGTTCTTTAGAGCTGTGTTGTTGTAATGGCTACCACTACTACTACCATCACCATGCAGCCAGGAGTGATGTTGCCTCCTAATGCCAAGGTTAACACATGGAGCAGTGGCTTGTGTGACTGCTGTGAGGACATGAGCATATGTACGTATAACTGACGTGATTAAAAGAAAAAATCATATATTGTTATGTATATGCAATATTTTTGTGTAATGCAACATGTGCAGCTGTTTAATAACATTGTGTCTGGCTCCATGTGTCTCAAAGAAAGCAAGAATGTTGGACATTGCCACATGATGAAACAAGCTATTGGTGTAAATTCAGAAGAAAATAAACAACTAAAACTATTGAGTATTATTATATAAGTTGATAAGCTTTGGTTTTACTCTCTGATGCCCTGTATTACAGGGTCAGTCAAATACTATAATGGGTTCAACATCATGTCTAGTCTAATACATGGTGGCAAAAAGACTCGATCCATAGGCAAAAAAATATTTAAATTATTTAAGCAGAATGGAAAACACGAAGGTAAGATTGAAAGAGAGAAACCAGACACACTGGGTGAACTATCTACATTCCTTACACCCAACAATGATTTTCTTTGCTACAGAGAGGAAAGCTGCTAATTATAAGGTTACATTTTTTGATGAGATGAATTAAAATAGGACAATTAAACTATAGATTAGCTTCAGTTTTTATGATATTTTTTTTAGGCTTATACATATTGTACATATTAATGTACTGTACATAAAAAGAAAGTGTAAATTTCATAGGGACACACAAAGAGGTATTTGATAAGGAATTAGAATTTCAATGGATTTAATGCCTACTGTAGGTCTTCCCCATGTTTAGTGAATTTCCTCCTGGTACTTTTTTTTTCTATCATGGTCCAAAGACATGACAATTGCTTTTTCCATATTGGCTGTAGTGTGTGAATGAGTGTGTGAAAGTGTGTGCTTGTGCGCCCTGCGATAGACTGTCACACCGTCCAGGGTGTATCCCACCTTGTGCCCCAAGTCCGTTGGGACATGCTCCGTTAAACAGCATAGAGAATGAGTGAGATTCTATAAATCATAAGACATAAATATACATTTTTTCTTATTAATGCTGTATTATATGCACCTAAAAAGAAAACCTAAAATGAAAACCCAAATATCTGTAGCTAATCAACACTTTAAATTGTCCTTTCTGAAGCAAAGAAAGTCTATACAGGATAGATAGATAGATAGATAGATAGCAAATTGATATATTATGATATATTATATATATGAATTGACACAGGCTGTTTTGGATTCTGGTGCCCCTGGTGTTTGATGTGTACTACAAGCCAAGAGTTTGGAGAATGCCTCTGTCTCCCTCTGCTGGACATGTGCTTTGGCCACATCATACCGGCTGCATCTTATTCTGTAAGAAGTTCTGTGAGAGAGAGATACCACATCAAGGTATGTGCTGTGCATGCTGAGCTGAACTTATTTCAACTTTCCCAATCCACAATGTACCCAAATACAAAAAAATAAAAGCACCGATAATAAGTCATTTTTTGGGATGTATTGATCTGATTTGTTGTGAACTTGTTGTCTCCTTTAAGGGCACAATGTGTGATGACTGCTGCGTGGTGACCTGCTGTGGAATATGCTCATGGTGTCAGATCGCCAGAGAGCTGAAGTTTCGCAGGCAGCCCCAGGTGTTTGTCAACCCGCCAGTGAACGTGACATACCAAACACCGGTGACCACATCCTACCAACCAGTGGCTGGTGTGAATCAGTCCTACCCTCCTGGGTACTCTCAGCCTCCCATGTCACCTAACCCTCAGAGCGGAGGACTGTATCCAGCTGTATAAGATACTCGCTATCAATAATCTGAAATCTTCTATCAAAAATACAGAACTCAAGAATTTCTATTTTATGTAGATTATCTTTTTATGCATTTTTATTGTTTCAGCTGCCTTTCACTATGTGTTTTTTAAAGAATCAATATTAACCAATGTACAAATTCTATTTTTTTTTTGTTTGAAATCTTATATTTTCCATTAAAGGTATCATAAAAATGTAATGCTTTACAATAATTCATGCAGTAATTTCATTTTTGTATTCTTTGAAAAACTAGTGAGTAAATAAATACTTTTCCCACAGAAAAAAAAAAAAACTTTTTTTTAAGAGCTTATTAGTCACATGCCAATGTCTGAAAAAATGTGTTTGCTTTGTGTCTCGTCGAGGTTCAGTGCTATAGTGTTAAATTCCTGGTGATCAACAATGACGTCAACAAATTCCGTTCCCCTAGTTATCTGGGTCTTCCTGGAACTTTCAAAATATGGTCAGCTGATATCCACACAGCAGCCAATGGATGGCATAATGTTAATTATTTATCACTAGCATACAAGTGTCTTGTGAGAAGAATGGGTAGAAAATCAAATGCAATAACACCACATAAACTGGAAGCCATAGAGACTCATACTAGCTGTCTTACTGCTAGTAGAACCTCCAAAGTAGAACCTCCAAATCCACTTTATCCTTACCCAACAGAATGTGGTTTATAAAGCAAACTTACTGAAAAAAAAAAAACCTTAAGATTTTATTGTAGCTTATTAAATATGGGGCGCCATTTCACATGCAACCTATTAAAAACAAAATAGAAACATGATCTTAGAACCCATAGATCTCAGTGAGCTCATCATGGATCGTGGAGCATTGTTCACCATCAGGAATCATCCAAAATTGTTCATATCCATATATTCTTACAGATACTTATAAATTATATATAAAAAATTTATATAAAAAATATAAATATTGTGACTAGTGCAAGAAATTATGAATAAAGAGTTACATGCGATTAAAATATCAATGTCAAAATATCATGTTAAAAGATATATGTGCAATCAAATTTATCATGTAATACAAATCTGGTCAATTAATAAATAAATATCAGAACTTTATATGTGAACCATGTGATTATGTAAATGTGAAGTTGATGTGTCTTTTCAGGCAGGGTTATCCTATTCCAGCCCAGGGAGCAGAAGGTGTAGCCTACAACAAACACAGAACTTAGTAACGTCAGACCTGCCATTGCTCGCAAGACTCCAAGCTTGATTGTTTTAGGTCTATTAATAAAAAATAAAATAAAATTTTTTAAAAGATCTCTACTACTTCAGAAAAATTCAGCTTCATCAAGAATAATTAACCCCTTTAAAATAGTCTGCAAACTCTGAATACAAAAAAATTGCACCCAGGCTCACAGACTGGAGAGCCAGGTCTTAAATCATTTTTAGGAGTTATGTAGGTTTGTTTTAGGACCTGACTTTGAAGAAACTTGCCCCCGATTTTTTAAATACACACATGAAACTTAACTATCTGCCCAAGTACAGTGTCCTCTCTGGAACTATTATGAATTAGCACTCTAGTACCCTGTTTCCACCAAAGCGATCCTCCAAAGAACTGGCTTTATTTTTCCATCAGCTAGAGAGTCACGTCATTGCGTGATTATATATGTTGTGTACATCTCTACTTTCCTGCTAGTAGCAAAAAAAAATATATGAAATGCTAGCGGCAAGCACAACAATAATGGCGAACTTCAACATGGCTTTGTGAGACTACTTTGAGATCAAACATTTAATTGGTTGTGATAATCTCTCCCAGCTTCTGACGTAAGCAGTGCTTTATTCTATCCCGGCAAAGGGTTAGTGTCATTGTGGAACCGGTTTTTCTGTCACAAGCCAGTGCTTTGTCTGTCTGAAAATAAGAATCTGGTTTGAAATTGGCCGTTCCATTGCCTTGGTGGAAAAGGGGTATAAGACAAATGGTTCATGAGATATCCAGCAAATAAACAGCACTTTCTCTTTGAACTGATTGCAAGAGATCCAGTTACATTGTCAGAGTCAGCCATGCACCTAGAGACGTTGCTAAGACAACCGGGCAAAACCATTCCTCCCCTTATACTGTACACACCTATCCTGGCCCGGGATAGATGAAGATGCAGATAGAGGCTCTCTTGGGAACCTTATTGTCTGCAAACAAGACATTTTCACAGTTTTGACCAGGAAAGCGATGCATCCATGCACCCCTATTCTCCAGGAAATTTCTCCAGGAATTGTCGGAATAGTTAATCGGGAACAAGATCAATTAGACCTAAATGTAAAGCATTTGAACACAGAAAGTATCCCATGTTTTTTTTTTTTCCATTTATTTGTTTATTCTGATACATTTTAATAGACACAGCATCTTGTATACACACCTTCACATAAACAAACATTTGTATCTATAGAACACGTGTATTTAAAATATATATATATATATATATATATATATATATATTTATTTCTAATAAAATGTCGATCCTATTACAAATAGTTTCTCAATAAATTCATTTTGGCTCACAAAACATTTGGTTTAGCTGAGTTTTAGTTTCAGTTTCCTATAACACTGATGCGAAGACGTCTGTTGCAAAAACTGATGTCACTACGAGAAATACAGTCCGTTTCCTCAATGAATCAGCTGGCATATTCACATGATTACTGCCACACTTACCATAAAAATGAATATGTCAGGAAATCCACGCAAGACAGTCAAGATAAAAGATTCTTTATTGGCATGACAAATGTTTACATTCATGTTGCCAAAGCTTAGAGATAAGGAACAAGAAAATAACAGGAGTAGAGAGTTAATATATATATATATATATATATATATATATATATATATATATATATATATATAAAATAGAAAGAGTAACAATAAATAAATGTATATAAAAAAAGAATACAGACACTTAGTCAAGGACAAAGTGATTCAAACAAAATATGAACATAATATTTTTCATATTTCTAAAAATATTTTTAAAGCATATATGTACATATGTACATCATTATAATATTAATAATAATGATAGTAATAATAGTGGATGTATTTGTTTGTGTGCATATGCATGTGTGTGTGATATCATGTTATATCGTGTGTGTGTGTGTGTGACAGTCACTGTGTAATCATAGTAAAAATGTTCAACCTGCATTTCCTGTGAATCCTTTCCTGTTAGTCTCCACTATACTGATAAGATAAGTGATAAGTTAAGATAAGATTACGGTCATGCAATTTTATAGTTGAGGCTCTATGGCAGTAAACCTGCTGCATAGGGTTTTTTATGTGTAGTGGAACAGTCATGGGGGATGGGTCTGATCCTGAGCCAAAAGTCTCTGTGGAGTTTCCCATGTTTTCCCCTGTCTGTCGCTCTCTCTCTCTATATATATATATATGATATATAATCAGTGTGTTAAATCAAACACAATCAAAACTCTTTTGCATTTTAATTGGTTTAGTAGCTGATTCTGGATCTTTCCTACAAATTGTATGTTTTTATCAAAGATATAGACTGCTAATTTCATCTAATCATACAGATAGGTTTCTAGGTTGTACACTGCAACACATTATGACTAGAGCTTGTTGAAGCGGGTAACTCTCAGAAACAGCCTGGAACAATGTCTGTGTTTATGTTGTTTTCATAGTGGTATGGCTACAGGCTACGGTAAAGGTTAAAACAGACATCCTGACATCACACGTTTACTGCAAATACAATTCAAGTATATTAGCATGTCTTACAAAAAATGTTTACAAGTCAAACCTGTTGTTCCTGCATTCCTTTACTTGATAACAGACAGTTTTCCATTTGGCTTAAAGAAGCTCAAGCAGGTTTACAGAATTGCTTTTATTTATTTGAAATAGTATTATGCTCCAGATATATATATTTAAAAAAGTGTTAATAATAATAATTTACAAAAATCCTTCTTTAGATATTTCACATCGATGGGCCATATAAAACGACATATCTACATACTTAATAAATGCACCGGAGTTAATCAGTATATCATACACTTAGATTATTTTACAGAAATGTGTACAACATGCTGTTAAGTGTTTATGAAAGTTACATCTAGAGAGAAGGAAGTTAAATATCTGACTCAGTAACATTTAAATAATACAATTTTTAAATACAGTAAGCTGGTAGGACAATTCAGAGATGCTACTCCAGGTATTTTTCAACTACTAACAAAAAGTATTTAATGTAACTGAATCAAAAGATTGTGTTAATGCAAAAAAAATATAGGACATGACAAGAAGGACAGCACCTAAACAAAAAACTGTTGCGGAAAACTGTTGTTTTCACACACACTGAAATGAGGAAATGTCATGTGCTCATTCAGCAGCCTTGCCCCCATCACTGGAGTGACTCTTAGTGCACTCATCTTATCTTTAGAGTCCCCAAAAATGTTCTCTTGGCTGCTACATATACACAGTTTCGTCGCTTTCCAGTGGCTCTGGACTCATGAGTGCTTCATTCTGATAGTTTCTCACACCTGTATCCATTACTGGGAGCCTACAAGGCATATCAATACCCATTTCCCGTGAAGGGGACACATTCAGTTTTTCAAACAATATTTCAAAACTGTCCTGTGCCTCACCAGGCTCATGCCAAATGAATAATTCATATTTCCCAAATCTGAGCAGGGCCTTTTCCTCCAGATCAACTCGCTCGAGATGACCGAGTTCGCACCCGTTTACCAATATCTTGCCTTTCAGGCTCATGTTCTGCACAGAGAAGCGTAGGTCCGGGCTACCACGCTTGCGGTACGCCTGAATGGAGAGCTGTTTTCTGGAGACACGGGTGTCATTCAGCACAAATGAGCAGGACTGTCCATCTCGGCCAAGTCTGATCGGATCTTCGGTGCTGATCTTGTACGGTTGGTTAATGCGCAGAAGGCTGTAAAGCGGCTGCCTGGACTGCTCTGGGTGATACAGCTGAACGTGAAGACATGCCAGGGTCTCCTCTGTCACCATGGTTTGAGACACAGCCAACATTGTCCTTGGTGATCGCAAAGACTTCTCTTAAGAATGTTATCTACAGGACAGAATGCAAAGTCACACCATGTTTACAAACACTTTACAACTAGAAAACGTCAGAGTAGGTGTAAAGTCACAATGAACAAAGTTATGAACTGTATGAAGTTCTATGCACACTTCTAATGAATACTTTGACTCTTATTGTTTTGGAGCAGCCTACCTTTCGACACCAAAGCACGATTGCAAACCCTTCCTGCTGCTCTTATCTGTGTTGGAGTGAACAGTCATCGACCGCACGGCGCACTGCTCATCTTCAAACTAACGGAGCTCTGTGTTTGCACAGAAAGAAAGACACACACACTCACACGGGGCGGGAACGGAAGGCGGTTGCATCAGCTCCTATAGAAAACAGCTCCACGTGACACGGAAAGTCCAGTGTTGCGCAATAACCTTCTTTTAAACGTTTTCAGTTTGAAATAAAAAAAAAAAAAAAAAACCTAAATAATGAAATTTATTCCAGACACGTGATCCTCATTAATGAAATCGCGGGTTTTACATGTTTGTTCAAGTACAATATTGTAAAAATTAAAATCCAGTTTATTTTTTAAATCATATTTTTAAAAAAACATAATAATAAAAAGTATTTGAATTTTTGCGTACGTTGGTGAAGTGATTTTTTTTTTGTCGTATTTTGATTAGAAAATACATTTAAACGTTAGAGGCGACGTACGCATGCGCAAAAAAAACCGTCTTTGCTGTCCGGATTAAAAGCGGTCAGTGCTAACATAAAGGTTCACACACTTTACTCCTCCTTTCTCCTCTC
Organism: Clarias fuscus; assembly: GCA_030347435.1. Classification (NCBI taxonomy): domain Eukaryota; kingdom Metazoa; phylum Chordata; class Actinopteri; order Siluriformes; family Clariidae; genus Clarias; species Clarias fuscus. The sequence goes on from CM059205.1 coordinate 25,534,006, forward strand.
TAATAGCTAATATGCCGCAATATACAACTTAATCTCTCGGACCAAGTTTTCCCTCTTAATGCTCGTTTAACTATTCTCTTGTGCGTTTGCCCTCGCCATTACGGCCATGACCCCTGAGGGAAATCCCCGACGCCATCTTGAAGGCAGTTACATTCCTTTGTTTAAGTATTGGTGCATGAGGAACCATTGCTCTGCACATTTCAACGTTTCCTAAATGCGTATTTCTCAACTGTTTTTTGCAGCCAAGGACAAGTGAAAACTATTTCTCTTATGAACTAACCGTTTACATATTAGGGGTATCAACCGGACATACTTGCCTGGTAGACACAGATAGGACTGCATTATGTCTTTAGGACATTGAAAATTACAGACCTATTGGGGACATCTTTAGGACCCTTGTTGTTGGGTCTTTCGGGCTGCTCTACAGCAGACCATCCAGCCCGTACACTATACCCTTCCAGACGCAACCCTCCCATTATATCCAGGCTTGCACCTTCAGGGTCCGGGTCCGATTCCCGCTTCGGTCTGTGTGTATGGAGTTTGCGTGTTCTGTCCGTGCTTGGTGGGATTCCTCCCACAGCCCAAAGACGGGTAGATTAGGCTAATTGGCCTTTCCAAATTGGCTGTAGTGTGTGAATGAACATATGTTTATGTGTCCTCTGATGGATTGGGACCCCATCCAGGTGTACCCACCTCATGCCCCAAGTCTCCTGAGACTCCTGGATCTAACTCACTTAGTTGGACCTAGTTCAGACTTGTTCTTTGTGAACTAAGAACAGGTAAATCCCTTTTCATTGAGCTATTTGTATTTGAATACTTCTTGAGTATGCTTCAGCTTGAGAATTACCCATAATCGTTCGTGTTGGTACTATTTTCACTACCAAAAGCAAGGCTGTATTTGGAGGCCAGAAAATATGCAGACATGTCCTGATCAATTTCTTTAGTAGAAAGGTTTCCTCAAAGGTGACTGATTTTTGAAGCAGTAATCGCTGTCTTCCCCCACAGTGCATTGTGTAAGCCAGCTTGTACAAAGATAGCAAAGGAAAATACCAATCATTTTTTTTACATAAGCTTTTATTTTAGTAAAAAATGACTGGTGTAGGAGTTTGCATGTTCTCCCCGTGCTTGGTGGGTTTCCTTCGCATACTCCAGTTTCCTGCCACAGACCAAAGACATGTAGGTTAAGTTAATTGGCATTCCCAAATTGGCCGTAGCGTGTGAAAGTGTGTGAGTATGTGTCTGTGTGTCCTGCGATGGATCGGCACCTTGTCCAGGGTGTACCTTGTCTTGTGCTCTAAGTCGCTTGGGATAGGCTTCAGGCCCCCTGTGACCCTGAATAGAGGATTAAGCAGAATAGATGATGAGTGAGTGACTGGTGTAGAATATTAATTCAGATTTATTTATTCATGTTTGTTATATATTATGTAATTCACTTTAATATTAGTAATGCATGTAGTTAGATTCATAGTGTTAAAGCAACAAAGAAGATGAAGCAATGTCATGATGCCTGTCTGCTATGTTCCTGTCCACTTCTAGACAGAAAAAAAATACTTTACTTACCGTATGCCAATGCTGAAACCCACATTAAAAACAAGTCAGGGAAGCACTTTCAGCAAGAAAACACTTCTCACAACCGTCCATGTTGTGTTTCTTGGCTAATGTGACCTACAATGCAAAACTAGCATTAATCTCTAACCACTGATCAAGGGCACTATTTATTTTAAGGGATTGCACACTCTACATACAGTACATATTGCACTAGCCTTCCAATTTATGTTATTTGGGATTCAACCCCAGAACAGTTAGTTAGCTATTAATTAAGAAGCTTGAAATGTCCATTGTCCAAGTATATGTCATAAAAAATCTAAGTAAACATACAAAGTTTTTTTTTAGCCATGAAACTCTCATGGAAATGTAATGATAACAGAATGGTATGTGGCCTGAAAGGGGATGTTCACAATAAGGAACTTATGCTTCTGATCTCTCCCCAAGTTTCCTCACACAAGAGCGGAGACAAGACTTTGTACAAATCATTAGGTCAACTTAGGGTATGAACACATATAAAAGAAGACATTTTTAAAAATTGCCCCCCACAAGTAAAGCATGGCATATTCTATAGCATCGTTTCAATTGCAACAGAACCTATGAATGAATGAACACTATTGTACAGCGTCTGAGGTAACCAAATCAAACTAATTAACGCAAATTAATATCCTTGTTAACTTTTTCATTTCGCATGCTTGTTTCTCTTTTGAATAAGGTATACCATACGTTATCTCAAGTCCACCACAACAGACTGCATATGAAAATAATCAGCAGAACAGAACCTACAAATTGCTTACTCTTTTATCTGTGTGACAAAGCATCAGGTAATCCAGTACATAATCGGGTAATCACCAGGTAATATTAATGTTATTTTTTGACTAAACAATAAACCTTGAACATAATTATCAATGAAAATACAAAGAGCGAGTTAACTGGAGCAGTTAGGGTTAAGGGCCTTGCTCAAGGGCCCAACAATGGCAACCTGGCTGAGCTGGGAATCAAACCGCCGATCTGCAACTCAGTGCCTTAGCCCTCTGAGCCACCACTGCCCCTAAGTAGCTTAATGTCAGTTAATTCTCATAACTTATAACTGTTGTGACTGGTCATTGTAGTCACATGACTGCAGTCGGTCAATAAGACAACAGGCTTATGCAGGCATCAAGGCAGCTGCCTTCTACTGTTGACACACATAAGGTTTCACCATTGCAAAATAGGCAGTTTTATGTTTGACAGTTTATCAGGTTTAATGATTGTGTTCATCATGAAGTGAATTTATTTCTGTTGTCCTGGAACTAGTGGGAAAATCTTTAAGTATTGATGAGGACAAAATACTCCCCATAAAACAAATCAAGAATGCACACTTTTAATCAATATGAGCTACTTATCAGGCTTTCCTTTTCATTGATTAGTTGTAATCCAGTTTGGCACTTTTACAAAATGTTGTTAGAGCATTATCTGTTAGAACTGTGTCAAGTCTTTCAATAATCTAGGCAGAGTTGATCAGTTTATCAATGTTTTATCAGATATTTATTAGTTATTATCTGGTCAGGTGTGTTCGGTGCATTAAAACTTCATACAATGCAGATCACCCTGAGGGAGTGTTGAAGCCTTAGCAGATAGACATAAAGTCATAGCAAATCATACTGTAGAATACAGAGTAAGAGGACCTCTATATCATTACTACTCTGTGTGTCTGAGTGAAAGTTTTATTTTTTTCACATATGAAAAATGCTGCTTAGCAAAGCTCTTTTTTAATAGTCAGGGATTGTTAGCTTACTAATGGGGTTATAATTTGGAATCCTCAATGACAATAAGAATCTTAGTTGTAGGGTTTTATACACAGAACAATTAAGGGTTACCTAGAAGGATCTTATGGGTTCTGGATTGTAATTTAAATTATTTTTGTTGTTTTTCCATGACTGTAGTCCTGTATTTTTTTAAACATAACTTATGAATAACAAAGGATTTCAGTTATAACACGTATAGCTTTGTGCTGTAATGAGCCTCTATGGATAGCAGAAAACATGTATAATATAGTCTATAAGAGTTAGGATAGAGGCTTCTTTAAAACAGCCAAGCATACACTACAATGGTAACATTTCTTAAAAAGAAATGCAGACTATTGTCAACAACAAAATCCTTAGACCTCTTATCAATTGAGGAATGCTCATCAACTGACCAAAACATGAGATCTACTGCAGATTTAAAAAGCTGAAAAATTCACTTCTGAACCAACCCAACCTTATCACTCACACCTGTTAACCTACCTCGCTTCTTAGCTTAACTCCCCAGCTCCCCTTATGATGAGTCTGTCTTAATATTTTCAACCTTAATGAAGCATTGTGTCAATTAACTGTCAGATGTCTTGCTTCATAGATATTTAACCTGCCACCAGACCTTTAATTCTTTAAAAATATATATTTTATGTATGGCCTAAGCAACAAAATATGCATACTCATCATTCTGATTTTAGTTTAGAGAATCTGGTCTCTTACTTTTTCTTATCTCATTAATATTTTTTATTTAAATATTAAGTAATATTAATTAATATTTAAAAATAGATGTTACCTGCAGCTCCCCCTACATGCTACCATCACCTGCGAACGGAGCATGTGGTCAACGCGCTGCCACACCTCACGCTGCTCTAATATTTTGGCAGCCCTTAGTTCTGCCTGTCATATGCTCTACCTTCTGTTAGATCAGGTGAGGAATGCCTGTGACACGCTCACAGTATGACATAAAAAATGCCTTCAGTTACACAGTAAGGTAAACCTGCTACCCTTGCTCAGCAAACACCTGCGAAACAGAATAGGTGGCTATATACCACTGGTGGCTCAGTAGTAGGTGTTTCTACTTGGCGTCCGGTGTAAAACCTGCGCCAAGCTTGTATGTGTGGATTGGGTGGTCCGCTGTGGCGACCTCTTGCCAGGAGCAGCTGAAAGACCAACACTATATATTATATAATGTATATAGATGATGCTCTGGTTTCCTCCCACTGTGCAAAGACATCCATATTAGGATAATTGGCTTTCCCAAATTTCCCCATAATTTTGTGTTCTGCGATGGATTGGCACCTTATGCAGGGTGTACCCCAACTTGTGCTCATAGTATCCTAGGATAGATTCCAGGCCCCTGCAACCCTGCACAGGATATGATGTATGACTATGAATAAAAAAGACTGTCTTTAGAACTCCTCCTAATACTGATTTTAAAAAAAACCGTAAACCTAGACAGACGCATCCTTGTAGTATATTTCATTGAATTTACAAGTACCACGAACACGTACTATTGTACTAAATAGTACGGAACCGCATCTGATACGTACTATTTGAATAGTGTAGTACGGAAGTATGCGCTGTTGACGTAGCTTCGCGCTGATTGGCTGAGAGTGTGAGCAGGCGGGGCTGAAACCAGTAGATTTAAGAAGACAACTGTTCCTGTTTCCTCTCATTGTGGTGTGGGGAAGTGGTAAGTTACTCGCAAGTCGTGCTGTTAGCAATTATTTAAAATAATACTGTAAAAATGGTTTACTGTACTTTTGAAAGATTTTTTTCGTTGCGTTTGTTTCAGCGTATTCAGTTTATTTAGGGTGCTTGAGTTTTGTTTTGAGGCACAGCTGATAGGTCGCTAGTTCGGCGTGTTAACTTTCGATTTCGCTGCGTTTGCAAGATTAAGAAGTTATTTCGAAGCTAGTTGTGAAAAGACTTTTGTTCCATAAAAGATCATTGCACGTAAGATTAACGGTTAATTAGTGAACGGATTTAAGCGTGTTTAAAAATAAGTTTTTGTGGTTAACGATTCAGAACAGCGTTATGTTGCTGTGCTAGCTCCCTCGCTAACGCCGCCGCCATTTTGAGTTTCTGCCTCGCGCCTTTCCGCCATTCATTGTACACCACTATGTGACGAAACTCCAGAAACACGACCATAAATCTTGGTTACATGTGAAAGTTGCGATGTCTGTGCTTATGGAAATGCTTTCTTATGCGCTGTTTATGATCAATTCACTTCCAGTATCGACACAAATTTATTAAAATGGTCCCTTATTGGCGGTTAGCGTTAGCAACCGTGCTCGGTGTAGAATGCTCTCGAAGGAAAGCGATAACCCAAGTGCACCAAGCCGTATTAATACCCGTGTCCTCCAGTGTGACTAGATTTTAGTTTTTTCTTCAAAGATTTGTTTTTGTCATAAACGGAAAGGTTGAATAAGGAAGAGGAAGTGCGATCTCGCTTTGCTGCGTTTTCATCAAACATTCAGTTGTCCATTTCGAACGAGTTACTGATATTGGTTTAAAAGAATAGACGTGCTAGTTTCGCTTAAATTGTGCATTTAAAATAAAAACCTTTAATTTGTCTCTAATAATCTCTATCCACTTGGTGCAGTGTGTTTCAGGCTCTGCTTTCTGTTCACCCAAGCAATGGTGAAAATCTTCGTTGGGAACCTGCCGCCCCAGGCAGAGAGCGAGGAAATCAAATCGCTTTTCGCTCAGTATGGCACAGTCACAGAGTGTGCCATCATAAAGAACTTTGCCTTCGTTCATATGGATGATCGCAAGAATGCAACAAAGGCCATACGCAACCTGCATTTGTACAAACTGCACGGCACCCCCATTAACGTTGAAGCCAGCCATGGCAAAAACCAGGGTCCGGTCAAGCTGCATGTGGCCAATGTTGAGAAAGGTGCTGAGGATGAGCTCAGGGCTTTGTTTGAGGAGTATGGAACAGTAAACGAGTGTTCCATTATTAAAAACTTTGCATTTATACACATGAACAACTCTGAAGAGGCCATGGATGCAATTAAGGGTTTGGACAACTCTGATTTCCAAGGTAACTTGCCATGCTTGATTTTGTGCACACATGTACTAAGCTACACTCTTGTGTTTTAATGATTTTTGTAATGATGCGATCTGTCTATTTCCCAGGAAAAAGGATACACGTCCAGCTCTCCAAAAGCCGGCCGAGAGGAGATGAGGATGGTTACGGTCCTCCAGAAAGAGGGGGTTATTGGCCACCTCGTTTCCCTGGTGAACACCCACAGCCAGGCCCTCCTGGCTTTGGCAGGGGTCGCTTTGGTCCTCCTGGTTACCCCCCTGTCCCACCTCCACCCCCTCCCCCTCCACCCAGGCGCCCCCCCTTTCCTGGGGGTGGTTATGGTGGTGGGGACCGCGAAGGGAATGGGGTAGTAGATTATTATGAGAAATATCGAGCTCGTCCCTACGGCATGTCCTCTTATGAGGATCGCCGTATGGGCAGCATCCCACCACCTCCACCGCCCCCTTCGGGCATGATGAGAGAGCGCATGCCCCCTTCCAGTATCGACCCCTATGATCGACGCCCCCTCCCACCCCCACCGTCCACGTTTTACCGCGATCGTAGTCCCATAGGAAGGGCACCGCCAGCCCCTCCAGCCTCTGCTGGAAATGGTTATTCATATGAGCGCTCACGTCTCTCACCTCTTTCCATGTCTCGGAACCCAATGTACAATGCGCCTCGTTCCAGGGACCCCTACAGTGAAAGGGTGCCGCCGCCACCTCCTGCGCGCTATAATTACTAAAGCGAATCTCTGCATTTGTGTACCCAAGGTGAGGCATAAGGCGTTTAAAGTGTTTACCTAAACAAGCTCCAGTCTTTCACTTCAAACTTTAAACCTGCGTTGCGCGTTGTTGATTGATGCGTAACGTGAGGGGAATGCATTATTTACGGCTGTATATCAGCTAATGTAATGAATGGTAAGGATAAAGTGAACTGACCATGATATGGTCTAGACAAGACGCGTAAAGATAAACTAAATTGCGAAAAGGCAGTTTTATTTTTATATACTTAAGACAGTATGGACTTGATCGGTGCAGTATCATAAATTCTTCTCATAAGAAGTTAACTCCTGGTTTGCTCTCTTTTCAGGTGTAATTTATTCGACAAGATCGTCGTCGTTGTCTCCTGGTGCACATGACGCGATTCGCCCCTCGTCTGACGGAGCGCGTTTCGTTTGCCTGCGCCTCGATTATCAGAAGAGTTCTAGTGCGGACTTCACGCTATAAACTTAAATGATTTTACCCGATTCAATTTCGTCCTCTTGCTTAAATTGTAATTCATTTGCTCATTCTGTTCGGCTTGTTTTTTACTGTGTAGAGTTCAGTAGGTTATTGGACTGAAAGCATCAGACAAGCTAAAAGTTTTAGATCTTGTCAAGCCGATAACTCTTAAAGCTGTTATTTGTTCAAACTTGTGTACATTTTGTGACTTTTCTGTGAGATCAAAACGTTTTGTTTTATTTGAAACTCTTCCCTCTTTTTTTCTTTTCTTCCTTTTTTGTTCAACCCTGTAACACCGTTTGGGCAGTGCCACGTCTTTAGAATTAATGGGTACGCACGTGCGACTTGCGATCTAAACATTCAAAAGATCAGCAATAATTGCGATTACTGTTCATCTAAGGTTTTTCCTTTTAAATTGAAATTTAGTCAGAATGGCATCCCCTCTAATACGATGATGTAATCTTTTAGGGATCGTTTCTTTTTTAAATAAAAAGTCTCACACTAATGCGTCGCTTTGTTTATTTTTATTTTCCTTTTTTTTTTTTTGCCTTTCCATCTGAACCCCTTTGAGCAAAAATTAAATAATTCATTGTATCAGTTTGAAGATACATGCGTCACTTGAGCGTGCGCGAGAGAACTGCAACGTTGTGCAACTTCATGCTAGCTGTGTTGGTAATTTAGAATAATGCAGTGGAAATGGCAATATATCTTCTGATGCCTTGTTAAGCGATGCCCGATATTACATTTGTGCCTCTCGTACCCCTCTCTATCTGGAACTACCTGTTTCCACATTCTCTCTTCTAAATGGTTGAAGCCCAAGTTGTGATTAACTTGCTCTTTAACAGAGTTTAAGCACCTCAAACACAATCATTCTTTCATTTAATTAAAATATTGAGAGTTGACAGACAAACTCAGGTAAGTTGATTGTGGTGTTTTGTAATGATCTTGCATGTTTTTACATTTGCAAGCAGAAGGATGAATGAGAGGAAAGCAATAAGGGTGGTTTTTTTTTATGAAAACTGGAGTTCTCTAGAAGAGGGAAGCACAAGCTCTAGGACTTTTTATATGGTTTTTTTTTGGGGGGGGGGGGGTCTGGGATAAGGTGGGGTTAGTTTATTGTGAACGAATATATAAATAAAAGTTGTTTTTATTGGGTTTGATTATTTGACCATAGTTATATAATACTTATTAGGGTGCAGTTGGAGGATGCATATAAGTACTCTCTACGTGTAAATGTATGAACATGGCAAAACTGGAAATTCTGATTGAACAGGTAACATCTGGCTGGACATCACCTAGTGGGGAATCGCCTCTTTCAAGGTTAGGAGGTCGTGTCCTGCATGTTTTATGGCTGTTATTATAGACAGGATTAATGTCATTTAGGTGTAGGGGCAGTGTGATCATTTGTACATGATTCTTTTAGAATTGTCGAATAAGTTAAATGCATGCAGGTTACATATATTTAAATGATGTTTTTTTATCTTCAGACGAGCTTCCATTCATAAATTTTCACAATAAATGAGGAATGAAAAAAAGAAAAGGTTGTACTGTGCTTTTGATTATTTTTTTTAATATATAAACACCCACTACATATTCCCAGTACTTGGTCTTCGCATCATCATGACGTACATTTAAAGACGATAAATTATGAGTTTCCTGTTACTTTAATCTTTAGTATAATATTTAGTAAGCTAGTCGGCTAAGTAAAACTAGTTGACATGCACTGAATAGTAACTGCGTCATAAGTGTGATAACAGCTGTTTAATGTTAACATACACATCATCAAATAATAGTAATTACTGTGTAATTAATTATCGATTAGGTTTTTTATGTGATACATTTTGAAAGCCTGTTATTGAGGTTTTGGAATTTTGAAGGCGTCTTTCCGCCACTGGTGTTTGGGGCGCGTGCCCTGTACCGGAAGTGCTTAGTCGACTTCCTCTCGACGCCATTTCGTGATTTATTCATTTGGCGGTTGCTTTCGTAGTGGTTTCTACGGTAAGAGGTGGATATTTGAAACGGATATAAACCTGAAAAAAAAAAACATTGTGTTTTAGTTTGTACAAATGCATACCTGTAAATGTGTTTTTGTTCGCCTTGTTGTTACGTCATAGTTTAGCTACTTTACCTCTCGCGAGGAGCTAACTCGGGTTAGCTGGCTAGCGCTAACTTTTATGGTCTCTTGTTGATAACACGGATTTCTCCGCGCTGTGCTAAATAGGTTTTTAGGAACGGCGTGTTTAAACCAAACCCCTGCGTAAAGATGTCTTTGCGCATTGTTTCGGTGTTAAACTCTTAAAAGAGTGTGTGCTAAGTCGGGTGGCGTGCTAACGCCCTGCCGAGGGCCGGGTAGTTAACAGACGCTCGAGTCGTCGCTCAGATAAATTCAACACAAGCTGTTTGAAAAAAAAACAGAGCGTATAAACCCCGAGTGCAAAATGGCGTTAATAATACACCTGGTGCAGCTTCTCTATCGTGTCGGTTAGCTGTGCCTTCAGATAACTTACTCTACTGTTCCGAGTAAGCGCTGTATGGAAAATAGAATTTTTTTCAATTGGCATTTCAGCGTTAATCGTGTGTTAACGTTGTCTTGCGATTAGAACAAAGTACAAGTAGTTTGAAAACCGCAGGATTCCAAGCTCGCGTTAACATGACCTGTTAGCAAGTTAGCTAAAGCATAACGCTCAAGGAAACTTGTATAACGTGAATTTCGCAACTATACTTTCTACCCAGGAACTATAAATCGGCAGTAAAGATGGTTAAGATCTTTGTCGGCAACCTTTCCTCGACTGCGACCAAAGAAGACCTGCACAGTCTTTTCTCGCAGTATGGCAAAGTTGCGGAGTGCGACGTGCTGAGAAACTTTGGGTTTGTGCACATGGATTCCCAAAAGGAAGCCGAGGAGGCCGTCCGTAATCTCCACCACCACGAACTGAACGGGCAGTCCATGAATGTGGAGATGAGCCGAGGGAAAACCAAAGGAAGCACTAAACTGCACGTAGGCAACATAAGCAGCAGCTGCACTAATCAGGAGTTGCGGGACAAGTTTGAGGAGTTCGGCCCCGTGGCTGAGTGCGACATTGTGAAGGATTATGCCTTCGTCCACATGGATCGAAGGGAAGATGCACTGGAGGCCATCAATGTGCTGGACAAGTCAACCTTTCAAGGTGAACTTTCACAGAAAAACGAAGAAAGGCAGTGCTATTCAGAGTTTAAAGATTCTCTTGATGTAGTATTTCTAGCTAAATAGGTACTTAATTCTTCCATCTATCTAAGAAGAAGCAATAGTTTTTAATGGTTACTGGGTCGCAGTACCCAATTCCACCTTCTTACTAATGAGTTAGAGCTTTTTTTTTTTGTTTTTTTTTTGCTTTTCTACACATGTTAATATATGAAGCTAGTTCTTTATTAGATCCACAGTGAGTCAGTGCGTTTGGGTTTTGTTCATGCTCTTAGATGTGATGGCAAAAAGCGAAAGTTTGTTTTACAATGTCTTGCGTGTCTTCTCTTCCTCTCATAAGGCAAGGTGATAAATGTACAACTATCCACCAGTCGCCTCCGAACTGTGCCTGGCATGGGAGACATAACCGGCTGTTACGTCTGCGGAGAACCCGGTCACTGGTCCAAAGACTGCAGGCGTGGTCAGAACGGTAGCTATGGCGGCGGTCACATGGGGGGAATCCGTGCTGCCAGGGGTTTCCCCAGAGCAGGTCCTGTTTATGGTGCTGGAGGACCTGCACCATTTCCCACCCGGAGCTATCCAGCGCCGCTCCCCCCTGTCCCAACAGTGAGCCACACACCCACCTACGGCATTGCACGAGAGTATCCTGTGGAAACTCGGTACCTCAGCAAACCGATGAGCCTATACCCAGAGAGGTCCACCTCGTACGAGCGTGACCGCTACAGCAGCATTGATTACTATGAGAAGTATCGGGCTCGGCCTTTTGCTACTAGCTATCTTGAAGATAGACGTCTCGCCATCCCCCCTCCTCCCCCTCTCTCTTCTTCCTCTCTCTCAAGGATGCGGTTGGCTCCTTCCAGCCTTGACCCATATGACCGGCGCGCTCTACCGCCACCGTCCTCCGCGGCCTCTGTGTACTACTCGCGGGACCGTAGCCCAATCCGAAGAGTCGGCGCCGGCTCTGAGGGCTACTCGTATGAGCGCTCGCGTCTTTCCCCGGTTTCGAGGAGCAGCTCGTACACCGTGTCGCGGGCCAGGGACACCCCCACCGACCGGGCTCGGTATGATTACTAAGCCGCGCGCATGCCAAGGTGAGCGAATGGGAGACGTGACTCAGCGTGGTTTTGTTCTGATCGCAAGGATGTATTGCGATGCAGATTTCACTGACTATTTATAAGAGCAAAGAAATATGTTAATGTAACGCGTCAAGTGTTTTAAAACCGTAAAGGAAAGAATTTCTCTCAGCTTATGTGGGTAAGTCTGGAGGGAGGTTCAAGAAATGTATCTTATAAATTTATTTTGTTTTTCAGGTGCTTTGAAAGAGCAGGATTTTCTTTTAGCAATCATTCCTTCCACCTTCCTCTGGTCAACAGAAATATTTCCGGAGGCATGATTGGATTTGAATGGAAGCAGGACTGAGAAGATGTGCACACCCGTTATCATTTTGAGTCGCTTGCAGCTTATGAATGTTTCAGACCTAATAGTGCTATCTTTTCTGCATTACCCAGTGTGAATGACACTTTTTTTTCTTCTTTTCTTCTTTCGCATGTTAATTGTTTGGAGACTACTTCCACAGTCTCACAATGTTTTTCACGCAAGTTGCTGTTGTTTGCTTCTGGCCTGACGTGGGCTACCATTTACTTATTTTCAGTGTGTTTTTTCTTCCAGGGCTCTAATTTAGTCAGTTTTAAGATTTCTTCTTCAATCTTGTCATGTTGTATGAAGACAATCTCTTTTAGTTCTCAACATCATTATATGTATATGTTTTAAGCTTTATGGACGTACTGAAAGAAACATTCCCATTTTCCTTCATTATTTGTCACCTGATTGATGCTTGTTCTTCTCTTCTAATGTACATCTGAGTAGGGAGCTGAAATGTTAGTGGCAAATTAAGTCAGATGATAACCAGAATCTCAGTTATTTTGAGTTGTTTTTTCTCTTTTGATATTCGAAGCAAGTTAGTTTATTAGATTTGAAGTAAAGTCCATCAGTCACAAGTTTGAAATGGTAAAGAAAGGATTATTTTTTCTCTACATGCATTAAAGACAACCGGTTATATAGAGAGTATTTGTAAAAAACTATTTTGCAAGAGTGCTCATCATTGCAAGGCAAGGCTAGATTATTCAACATATTGATACTTGTGCAGAGTTTGCACAATGGCAGCGTGTGGATTAAAAGTTGATGTCGGACGTCACTCAAAAGTAAAATAAGTTCAAGTAATCTAGGAATGCGATGGCCAACCCTCACTCAGGGCTCAGTTCACCATTGAGACGACTAGGGTGTGTGTAATTTCTGTATGGGCGCCTTGGTAAGTTCAGTAATGTTTATAAATTTGATTTCCCTCAAGAAGTCAAGTGTGTTTTATATCTTTATTTTTTCCTTTTTTTTTTTTTTAAATAAACCATTTTGGTGGAATATGTGCTGTGCCTTATTTTGTGCTTGAAAAATAAACCTACCCCTTTTAAATAGTATTTTTAGTATTAAAATAGTATTAAGCCCCCCCCCCCCCCACCCCTCTCTCCATATATAATTTTAGTTTATTATTTCATTTTCTATACAAAATGGACTTAAAGTGGGGTCTTGAGAAACCTACCCTTATGATTATTAAAGCTATTATATTGTGTTCCGATAGTTCATTTTGTTAAAGTTGCAAAATTTGGGAGATGCTCTTATCCTGATCTGTATGGTCTACAAATGTGCTCTAGACAAAATCATAATTCTCATGCTAGTACAAACAGATCACAAACTAAGAAAGCTTATCGAGCTATAGTAAGTTCCATAGCTCCACATCCCACACTACATACATACACTATTTGGCCAAAGGTTTGTGTGCATTCATTAGTGAGGCAAGGCACTGATCTTGGGTGAATTGGGTGAGGACCAGTCAGCATTCCAGTTCATCCCAGAGTTGCTCAGTGGCATTGAAGTCAGGATTCACATGAAAGTGCAAGGTCACTTTCACACCAGCCTTAACAAACCTGTTCCTGGAGATCTTGTGTAAGCAATGGTACAATAACATGAAATATCTGAAACAATTATGTGCTTTATGGAAGTCCAACGTGTAGATATGATGGTCAGGTTCCAGCATGTAATTGGCAATATAGTGTAGATAAAATGTTAACAAATGCACTCAACAGAAACCTATAGTTTGGTACACTATTAATACTGTAATAGCTTTTCTGTAGCACCTAACCCAGTGATGGTTTTCTTCTTAACACCTCTCAACATGTCAAGTCAACCATGTCATGAATCTGCTTATGTTTCCCCATTTTTCTCCTTTAAATTAAACTTCTCTTTCAAAATTTCTACATTTCTTCTCCCTCAGATTGGGGAATCTAACTTTTGTCTATTTAAAATGTAGAAATTTACTGGGAAATATCACTTCTAGACATGCTTAAAGAGGCATAATTACATGCAGGTTGAAAAGTAAAGAAAAAAAAACAATTATAATAATGGCAGCAGAGTTTGGTGCATGCATGTAATCTATAAAGCTATAGACGTATATTAACTTCTTGCATGCATGTGTAGACAGATGGGACAGACAGCTAGATGCTTTATTGAGCCTGAAGGATATGAAAGATATCCAGCAGCAATAGAGGCAGTAACACAAAGACAGGTTGCAGATGTGAATGCACACTGTATATCTTACATATAGTCAGCAGACACAGATGAGAGCTGACCAGATGTTACAAGAATATATAGAAGCATGTAATAAATAAAGCAGATAGATTACAAGGAAAAATAAGAAGAACTAATAAGTTAATTAAGTTCATTGTAGTGCAGCAGGGTTGCTGCTATGTATGCATTAATGACGTAAAACAAGACATTTATGATTAAAGGGGCGGTGAGATGTATGTTAGAGTTGAAACTTATTTATGCGTATCGCTTGGTGCAAAAGTTTGTGAACCCTTGCTTTCTACTCCTGATTTCCCCCCGACCTTGCAGCTACGTCAGAGATTGTATTGAACCTTGTGTGTGTGTCTGTTCGTGTTCTCGCCATTTCAACCCAGACCGGCGATTTCTCAAATCCTGCTGCAAAGGTATGGCGCTAACTCGGAGTATATTGCGTGTATAAAGTGTATAAAGGATTTATTATAGTTCGCAGGTGTTGATGTGGAGGTTAGAGATGATTAGAAGTGAATTAGTGACTTCGCTGTTTGTTTCCGTTAATTCCGCCTCAGCCGTGTTAGCCTCGCTAGCTAACTTAGCCTCAGTTCATTTGAGAGCCTCGCCTCGGTGAACTGCTGCAGATTGATATATATGTGCTGGGTGCGAGAAAACAATCAGGTTGCTAAATATTTCGTTGTATTTCCTTCCCTCAGACTTACTGTTTCAGTGCTTATTATGTTTGTGGGCAGTTTTTTTAATCAATCTGCATGTATGCTAGCTCGGCTTTCTTCCTTCACGTTGCTCCATTGTTCTCTAACAAAAAGCCCATGCAGACTATTTACGTGGCTTTTCTGTGTCTAATAATGATTCAAGACAGTTCTGGTGTTGATGATGAACATCATATTAATGACAAACATCTTACTGATGCTCCAATCTCTTTTTCCCCCTCCTGTTTTTTGTCTTTATTCATATGGCTGTACTGTACATCTTCCCCCCACAGGCCCCAGGTGTGACCTCCACGTGTCAGGATGGTGAAAATCTTCGTAGGCAACCTTTCCCCAAACACAACCACAGACGAGCTTCGGTCCCTGTTCTCTCAGTATGGGAAAATATCCGAGTGTGACATCGTGAAGAACTTCGGCTTCGTCCACATGGAAAACAAAGCCGAGGCTGAAGAAGCCATCCGCAACCTCCACCATTACATGCTCAACGGTCTGGCCATGAACGTCGAGATGAGCCGAGGGAAACCAAAAGCTTCCACCAAGCTCCATGTGGGCAACATCAGCAGCAGCTGTACCAACCAGGAGCTGCGGGCCAAGTTCGAAGAGTTCGGCCCTGTGGTTGAGTGCGACATTGTCAAAGATTATGCCTTCGTCCATATGGAGCGAGTGGAGGATGCGATGGAGGCCATCCGAGGCCTAGACAACACAGCATTTCAAGGTGAACCAGCAAATACCTGATAGATTTGTCTGCCTGTCCATGACGTTTCACGATATACAAAACGTGAAGCAGTTTTAACTTGTCATTTTAATGTTTTACACAATTTATAGTGACAAGCACGTGGGTAAGTACATACACAATATCAACGACCATGAATAGTTGCAATCTGACTAAATCCATAGTCAGCGTACTGCCCTTAAGACCAAAGACACCAACTCCTGTATCTATCTATTGTTGAATAATGACCTGTAAAATAAAATTTTTATATATAGTTAGCCACATTTGATTAAATAACTTACCAGAAAAGCACAAATACAGTTCAAATCTTAGAAGTAGTAAATTATGCATACAGTCCATATCGTCAGTTTGTTTGGCTAGAATTTATTTATTTATTTTAAGAATCATCGTAGAAATTGTCTCCCGTCTTTCTTTTTCCTAAGGCAAACTGATGAGTGTGAAGCTTTCGACTAGCCGCCTGCGTACAGCCCCGGGAATGGGAGAGAGAACGGGTTGTTATCGGTGCGGGCAGGAAGGCCACTGGTCCAAAGAGTGCCCCCTGGACCAGAACGGCTCCTACCGTGAGGGCCAGGGCTCAGAGGCCTATGGCGCTCCCCGGTTCGGTGCGAGTGGCGGTGGTGGTCGCGGTTTCCAACAGGGCTTCAATGGCGATCCGAGCTTTGGCAGCAACTATGGGCCTGTGCAAGGCTTCTCCCGTGGTGCTGGTTATGGGGGTCCTGGGTATGGCAGGGGCATGGGCATGGGCACGAGCACAAGCACAGGCACGGGCTATAATGGTGCGATGGGTTTCGGTGTCGCGGCGGGATACAGCATGGGTGCGACGTACGGCAGCGAGGCGGCATACAGCAGCGGTGTCGGCTACGGCAGCGCGGTGCCCGGGTTTCCTGCGCGGCGAGCGTCCTACGATGAACGGGATCCGTACGGGGTGGTGGACTACTACGAAAAGTATCGTGCGCGTCCCTATGGAGGCAGTTATTTTGATGACAGACAAGCTGTCCCACTTCCCGGCGCTCCTCCTCCTCCTCCTCCTCCTCCCCCTGCGTCCTCGGCCATAAGCACAGAGCGCATGCCCTCGTCTAGCCTTGACCTCTATGAGCGAAACCCCCTTGCTCCTCCTCAGGCTCCGGGTTCTTCGTACTACGGCCGTGATAGGAGCCCTATTCGAAGGCTCCCTCTCGAGGTGGAAGGATACTCGTATGATCGTGCGCATGTCGCCCCCATCTCTTCGCTTCCTCGGAGTTCTGCGTTTGACATGCCGCGGGATCCTTACGCCGACCGGGCACGCTACGCGTATTAAGCTAACATCTGTGCGCGATTCATACGTGTGCACAACACAGACTATACAGTACAGTGGACGTTCATAAAGCTAGTGATGTTTCTGGACGCGTTTGTAGCATTCTGTGTTGAGTAGAAGTCATGCTATCATGTAAAATATTCTGTGGTCGAGTTTTTTACTTTTTGTTTTCATTTAAGTTTACTCACATGATTCAGTCATAATCGTAGAAAATTCTTGCTCAAATTATTACTTTTTGTGTTGTAATGATTTGTTTTTCGCAGGTATTCTTCATTCATGCCTCCACAGACACGGTCATCTCTTTTAACCTTACAGTAAATACTGTGGTGCTTGAGTGTGGTGGAGCAGATTAGGTGCTTTATTCTAGTAGTAGTATGTTATATTATATTATGTTTATGTTCAGTATTACTTGTAGGTGTTATTAGAGTAGCATTTCACCAATATATTTCAGCCTGGTTTTAGTTCGTTGGTGTATTGTTGGTTTCTCTCCCAAGGAGATAACACAATGCCTAAATTCATACTGAATCCTTCTAGGGACGATTATACATTTAGATTTCTGTAAATCTTTACATTAACCATTAGGGACATTTACTGTTATCTATGTAGGAATGCTAATTAAGAAATAATATCTGTAATCCTTGACCAGGTGGGTTTTTCTTTTTGATGTTACATGAAGACTTTTAATGCAGATGCTGACCATTCTACTTAAAAATATAATCTAATGTAGTCTTAAATCAAAATTGGAGCAAATGAGCACGTAGTCTATAAAGTAAATTGACTGATACCAGGTTTTTTATTTTTATATATATATATATATATATATATACACACACACACTTTTAAATTGATTCATTTTGCATCAGTAAACATCAGCTTTGATTGAAACATTCAGACTGAAAAGTGTCCTAAAGTTCTTTGTGATTTCTGTTCTGTTGAAACTACTTATTTTTGTTTGAATCTAAATCCACGCTATTGGAACAAATTGTTTTGGTGCTTGTTCAGAATGCAGTGATATTTCTTATACTGTTGAATTTATTTGTTTAAGGGAACAATCTGTGTTTCTAAATTTTTCAGCATGAATAGTCATCATGAAGGGCAGACTACTGCACCTCACACAGATTGATACGAAATATAGCTTTTTGTTTGACTTTGTAAACTAGATCCCTTGGTCAATTTATAGATCTGCACTATGTAAGATAAGACCACCAAAACTATGCTGTGATGTTTTTAATTAAGTAAACTAATCTCTTGTGTAATAAAATTATACCACTGGTAAAGATCCTAAGCAGCAGCAGTAGTAGTAGCGGCAGTTGGGCTGACAATAGGGTTCATACTTGTGATATTTCTTGCAACATATTCTTTAATAAAGGCACTGTATGCAGATATGTTTCCTTGTGTTTTTTTATACAATTCTAAAAGTGAAATGTTTTTTTTTCTTTTTTTAATAATCATTCAAACTGCATAAAACTTGTCACAAAATAGACTAATCTGATTTAACAACCTAATACTCATTATAAGAGCATCTACGCATCTCAGATTTTATGACGACCCCTTTGTGATACTGCCTGGAATAAAACACAAATGGGTGTGCTGTTGAAGAGAAAATAAATACTCTATGGTGGGATGGTGTGTTGCAGCTGATACTGTGCTACCACAGTTATGGTTACTACTCAAAGTGTGTTAAATTTTCCAATAACACACTGTCCCAAGTGGTGCTATTCCTCCAATACCACAGCATTTTGCCAACAATTATGACTTTATTAGCGCATCGGCCTTGTTATTCTTTTGTAGTCATTCTCACATTATTTCTTTTTTTCTTTTCTTTACTTTAATAAGACAATAATGTCCACGTTTTCATGAGCTGCAAATCTTTAAAGACTTTCCTAGAGGTTATGTTTTTAATGTGTATTGTTGATATGTGCTATCACTGCGGATGCTGTTCAAATTTCTTTTTTTAAAAAAAATACTCCACTCTGTATAATAATATTTATTGCATTTTGGCCCCAAAGTTGTAGTGAAGGTGAACTTCACTAAAGTGAAACGTGTAATGCCACAATATACAAAGACAATTTAGACAAATGAGGAAGAAACACTTATGGGTGTGATGCTTAGGCGTCTACATACTTTTGGCAGCTGGAGCTATTTTCAGAGCTGCAACCTCAACAGCTTCTGAACAATTAGAATTGAGCTTTCAATGGTGCTGTGGTATAAACTGTTTTTTAACTGTTAGTTTTCTATGTTCTCATTAGCAGGCTGTTAGTGTGACAGTAGGTGACCTTCATATAAACGTAACAATAAACCAATATGATATAAGATCTAATGTCATAAAACTGAAGCTGTAATTGAGATGGATGGTTTGCTTTTTCTGAAGTGTTCACTATTTTTGCTTAACTATTTCTGTTGTTTTGTGAAACCTTACTTGGGGTTATAAAATCTGCATGGCCTATGCATGTTCGTAGAGAAACACAGTAAGCATGCCTACAAGAATCTTATGTTCCCGTGACTTTGCTTCATTAAGAAGATTGGTGAAATGTGGGGCAAGATGCCCGGGTGTTGTAAAAAAAAAAACACCCCAGCTTTTTTTTTCAGTTTCATATTGCACATTGAGCTTTCACACTGGCTAACTAGGTCAGTATTTACATATCCTTTTTACATATTCCTTTTTTTTTTTTTTACCACTGTGGGGGATTTTGAAACTTAGCTTGCATGTAAAGGTGATGTATCATTTGTGTTCTAATATTTCTGACATCTGTTTGGACATTGTAGTTTAATAATGTTATTTAATCACATTTTTTATACCTTGTATAGCAGGCAACATCCTATTATTGCGGCTAACATGGATATGGCAGGTGATATGCTTTTATTGAACAGTATTAGGCCTACTGTCATTTTGCTCCATGAACAGTTTTATCATTAATTTATGAAATTTCTTTGATGCATTTCCTATATGAGCTAAGTAGGCTTTAATATCTAGTTTTTATATAAAATGTATAATATCTAATATCAAATATGCATCTTCATGTTTATTAATTCATGTTCAGCACAAATAAAACAAGAAGGAAACTACTGTATTTGGAAGGTTTATGTCTTTTTGCGTGCTCTTTTAAACTGTGGGAGGAAACATACACACTCCACACACACAAGAGTGAGGATGAATTAATTAATCCATATAGGTGGGAGCAGGCTCCAGGCCCTCCAGCAAACCTACAGTACAGATATACACAAGTAGGGAAGACGTCACTTATGACCAGAGGAAGGCCCAATTTTTAAAAGCACAGACATGATTTTATAATGCATATCACTGAAAAATAAACTGGAATATTTGTTTATTATTCATTTGGCTGTGGCATTAAGTCTTGTAGGGACACACCACACGTACCATCATTGTATAGCTTTGCTGAGTTTTTAATTAATGTCTACAGGGTGGGCCATTTATATGGATACACCTTAATAAAATAGGTATGGTTGGTGATATTAACATCCTGTTTGTGGCACATTAGTATATGTGAGGGGGCAAACTTTTCAAGATGGCTGGTGACCATGGTGGCCATTTGGAAGTCGGCCATCTTGGATCCAACTGTTGTTTTTTCAATAGGAAAAGGGTCATGTGACACATCAAACTTATTGGGAATTTCACAAGAAAAACAATGGTGTGCTTGGTTTTAACGTAACTTTATTCTTTCATGAGTTATTTACAAGTTGCTGACCACTTATAAAATGTGTTCAATTTGCTGCCCATTGTGATGGATTGTCAATGCAACCCTCTTCTCCCACTCTTCACACACTGATAGCAACACCGCAGGAGAAATGCAAGCACAGACTTCCAGTATCCGTAGTTTCAGGTGCTGCACATCTCGTATCATCACACCATAGACACCACGACGACCAATTCACTTTTCAGGAAACTGTTCATCTAGAAATGCTCGGACCTGACACCCATAATGTGGTGGTGCACCATCTTGCTGGAACGTGCCAGCTTCAGTGCATAAAGAGGGAAACACATCATCATGTAGCAATTTCAAATATCCAGTGGCCTTGAGGTTTCCATTGATGAAGAATGGCCCCACTATCTTTGTACCCCATATACCACACCATACCATCACTTTTTTTGTTCCAACAGTCTTGGAGGGATCTATCCAATGTGGGTTAGTGTCAGACCAGTTGAATGGCCCCCAAGGTCTCCCGATCTGACCCCCTTAGACTTTTATCTTTGGGGTCATCTGAAGGCAATTGTCTATGGTGTGAAGATACGAGATGTGCAGCACCTGAAACTACGGATACTGGAAGCCTGTGCTGGCATTTCTCCTGCGGTGTTGCTATCAGTGTGTGAAGAGTGGGAGAAGAGGGTTGCATTGACAATCCATCACAATGGGCAGCACATTGAACACATTTTATAAGTGGTCAGAAACTTGTAAATAACTCCTGAAAGAATAAAGTTACGTTAAAACCAAGCACACCATTGTTTTTCTTGTGAAATTCCCAATAAGTTTGATGTGTCACATGACCCTCTTCCTATTGAAAAAACAAAAGTTGGATCCAAGATGGCCGACTTCCAAATGGCCACCATAGTCACCACCCATCTTGAAAAGTTTGCCCCCTCACATATACTAATGTGCCACAAACAGGACGTTAATATCACCAACCATACCCATTTTATTAAGGTGTATCCATATAAATGGCCCACCCTGTATTAGCCCTCACTACCTTTACCACGTGCCATGGATCTGCCTAATTCCCCTAAACACCCAGTCGTTCAATGTGTCTGAAACTGCGCTATATTCCCTCCAAACTACAGAATATGTCATGGACAAGAAGTCTAATCTCACACTCTGCACATGTGAGCAGCGTGTGAGCGTTTTAAGACCGGGTTATTGACCGTTAATTTATCCAATAGCAGTAAAATATATAAGAAAAGCAAAGCAGCCCAACGCAATCGTGTTCGCACCAATTGAAATTCGATGACGTAACAATTGACGTCTAGGTTGGCCAATGAGAAGACGACCAGGGCGACCTCGAACGTTCTTTGTCCACTTCAACGGCGCCATCTTGGCTCATCATACCGTGATACAAGAAGGTTGTTTAGTATTCGCAGTATAGTGTTTTAGTGTAATTTCGTAAATAAATCAGTGTCATGATCATTTAAATAAAAGAAACTCGACGGATTAGAGGAAGATTTAAGGGAGGGAAAAAAACACATACAAGGAAATGGCAACGGGAGCAAACGCAACCCCGCTGGGGAAGCTGCACCCGAGTATCGGCGCTAAGCGGGGCTTCGACTCGGGGCCCGGTGCTGGCTTAATGCCTCCGCCGGGGCCTCCGGCCTCTTTCCCGCTCCCAAACTTTCCCCAGATGCCGGGTGCCGCTTTCCCAGGATTTCCCGGGGCTGCTGGTTCATTTCCAAATCCACCCATTACCGGACCGCAGTCTCAAGGCGGAGGTAAAGTAACGTTATTATCCGCGACGGATGCTGTTTAGTTCACCATTAGCATTTAGCTGCTAATATAACCAAATGTGCCCGCGCGTGGTCCGTCGCTCCAGAACCTTCTGGGGCTTTCGAGGTCAGCTCGAAAGAGCGAGACACACACGCTGCCTTGCACGTTATTTTATACGATTTTTTAATACCCAGAGTCGACTATTCGGCAAATTATTCGACAGGTTCTCTACAGGCCAGCCCTACACTGTAGCTCCATTCACCCTGACCCCAGTGTCGTTCACGCGGCATGCCACAGCAGCCATGTTTCCGTGCTAAAAATGAACAGTAATTACACTGTGTGCTCTCTAATAGGCCGGGTTTTGTTTAGCCAAAAAAACTCAGTTGTTTTATGTGCTTTGCTGATTAAAAGAAGGATAATTTTGTCAGAGGTATAGATTTTGAGGTATAGATATTGTCCGCCATCTTGTAATTGCGCAATCTGCAAACAGTTGAGAGATGATGGATGGGTAGATAGGTAGATAGATACTTAATTGATCCCGAATGTAATTTCAGATGTACAGTAGCAGTAGAGGCAGTAACACATACATTGTTTAGATTGCACACTATTTCTTACATGTAGTCAGTAAGATATACAGTGTGAAATCTACAAAATGTCTTTGTATGAGAAGATGTGTAAGTAAGTAAGACCAGCCTGAATGTAGTCTGATAATTCCGGCCCTGTGATTGAACAACATCAAAAAATGTTTGGTTTGGTGGACTATTATCAGCACATACATTTTGCATGGCAGGGTGTTTGGCATTAAAACTAGTATATCCCCATTACTAGGGTGGTGGTGTAAGTGCTGAGTGAGAGTCAACAAAGTGCTGTGTTCTGAAACTGATCCTGATGAAGGCCTGGAATGGTGAATTAGGCAAACTGCACAGCTCTAGTTTCACACCAATAGCTAACTATTAAGTGTGCTGCAGAAACGCACAGTTCATGGTCTTTATGGATGGATGTGTTAAATAAAGGTTTTTGCACTACAGGAACTGATTAGACATTGTTGGTAATAACCGTGTACATCTACTCTTTAACTGATCAAGTGTGTTTTTTTTTTTTTTTCTTCTTTATTTTTTCCCCCCCTTCTTTTTTTTCTCCTAATTCTGACGTGTATTCTTTTGGTATGGTTCTGTTCACTGATTTGTCAACATCTGTCTCTGGCAGATATGAGTCTAAAGAAGAGGAAAAAGAGTCGCTGGAGCAGCGAGACTCCCGATCAGAAGACCGTTATTCCAGGAATGCCCACCGTCATCCCTCCCGGCTTAACTCGTGAGCAGGAGAGAGCTTATATAGGTAATTAAGGGTCTTGATTTCTCCTTTGAGTGAATGAGATTGATTTATTCTGTCTTTTAGATATCCTGCAATTTAAGTTTATTCTCTTGTCTACACCCCCAGCAGCTCCCTTTTCAGTCCATTTCTTTTCAGTATGAAAAGTTATGTGCCCATTGCTTTGTAACAATCTGCACATCATTCAGGGGACGTGGTTGTTGTTGAACTGACTTTGCTACATGTTGTTCAGACATTAATGAACATGCATGCCAGAACACTGCCAGCGTAATGAGATATGCAGTTTTGACCTACACATTTGCAGTGAGGTTCTTTAATGTCTGGGCATACTTGAAACATGAATATAGGGTCACTTTAAATCAGCCTCAAATTATGTTGGGGTGTGTTTGTTTTTTCAAATCGCACATAAGCTGGGCAGTGTTCTGCACTGCGATGGAATTGTTTTGTAATCTTGTTAACGTACCCACAGTCTCTCTGATGTTGCTGCTTGTTGTGAGTGGTCTGGCTGTAGGATATCATTGCTGCTCATGTTAACCATGGAAAATGTTTTAACCAGAAACCGATTGGCTGCAGAGCAGACAAAGCGGGCTAACATGAATTGCAGTCATCATCATAATCATCACCTGTGTGTGTGTATGTTTGTGTGTGCGCGCGTGTCTGCGTGCTGTGTAATGAGTTCAGTGTCTTCATTTCTGTCAGGTGCTTGCTCTAAGATAGCATGTGGTTTAGTTGTATTCCAAACCGCATGTGACTAATTTTTTAAACTCTGTCCCTTCGTGAATATTTCCTCAACCCATTTCACCAGGATAAGTTTAATGCATGGTTTTTGCAGCACAAACCCCTCTAGGCAAGTTAATCATAAGGGCCCCCAATTACTGTCCCAGATTTTATTATATTATTATTTTAATTATTTTAAAGAAACATTGCTGGTAAACAAGCTACATTTATATCATATAAAATGTAATATCAGAAACAATAACTTTGCAAATGCGCTTAGTTGAAAAAAAAAAAAAAAAAGTAAGTATAACATGGTAGACTTCTGTAAGTGACCATTAAAGTGGGTCTGTTGCAAAATGCAGCAGTTAAACGTTCCCAAAGCTACCTTACAGTATATAACAGATTTATAGAAATTCTTCCTGTTTTACTTTTTTTTTTCCACCTGTATTTCTCATTTTACACACAACGCGTTGTGTACACTTGTATAGAAAATAACGTTTTGTCGCTACAGGCCTGTAGGTTAGCATATGCAGTCTGTAGGACAATATCCATTTCCATTAAAGACATCAGCAATGTTATCACAGCCTGAGACTTCATACTCAGCCTAATTTTCTCCCTGTGCTTTCTTTTTGGTAACCATGCAAATCCAGTACATTCACAAAAAAACTAAAGTTTAGGAATGATTGTCAGTTTTTTCAGAGAAACTACACTTCACTCTGGCAGACTTCTGTTTTTTTTTTAATGTGGCACCATTCTTTCTACAGAGTGATCTAAATTTAGCGATGTAATCAGCACAAAAAAAGGAAAGTTGTGTAACACTGGACTGTAAAGATTTGTGATGGAGAATGGTGACATTTAATTGGAAGCCTGCCTCAGTGAACTTTTTCTCATGAAATATTTTTGTGAAATCAAATTGAAACCCTTCCCACAAATGTAAAATTTAACCGTCCATTTCTTTTCTCTTCAGTTATGTTACATGTATATACTTTTTTTTTTTTTTTTTTCTGCTGTGTTTTAAGAAACAATGCTTTTTATTCCAGGCTCCCTATGAGCATAGGATTTATGATGGCTAGTGCAAATCTCTGTTTGCTTTTCCCCAGATATGAGGAAGGGTTTCAGAACATTTTGTTATAGCACTCAAAGTTTTTGTATCGTGTTAATCATATTGTCTCTTTTTGCAACTTGTAATCAGACTGTGAAACCACTGAGAAATTAAATGCTCTTTGTTTTTGGTGTTTTTTCCTGCTAACCACATTCTTCTCCATCCTTGTTTTTTTGTTTTCTTTCCTAACCTGATTTCTTCCAGTCCAACTGCAGATCGAAGACCTGACTCGTAAACTGCGTACAGGAGACCTGGGAATCCCTGTTAACCCTGAGGACAGGTCGGAATAATCATTTAAACCCAACAACAGTAACACCTTCTTTACCTCTTTTTATCTGTCGTCAATTATGAAGCCAAATCTTAAAGAAAATGGCTCAATGTTTATATAAACAGTACAGATAAGCAAAGTAGTTCAGCTATGTGTAAAGAAACGAAGCCATGGTGTTATTTAAGCAAATTATAGATTTGTTAAATATTCAGGTATTATTCTAGGAGAGATCATGTCTTTGCTTCTCCTGTTTTGTTTTTGTTCTTTTAAGCAATTAATAATTTTTTAAAATTATTATTTTAGTTAATATTTAGTGCTTTAAAATCCTTCTACAGCTCCATGGTATTTTTTTAATTTTTATTCTGAATGTATATGTGGTCGTAGTAGTTGGATCCCCCACCCCACACACACACACACTTTAGTTAACCATTTTATCTGGATAGGCAAAGGCATGATGAAAGCTTGGCTCTTAAAGGTTATTCTTGGCAAAAATCATTTTCATATTTGTCAGTCAGTGACTTGCTGAGAGAGTGGCATTTTGCCCAGATGCACACCTTCCAGTATATAGCATAGAGATTGGGACGGGTGTCGATTCAGTTGTGATTCACGATTCTTTTGGGTGCCGATTCATGTATCGCTAAATTCACTCCCAAACTCGTTTTTTTTTTTTAATGATTTATTTTTATAATAAAGATCCATTGGCAGTCATTCATCTCATCTTGGTGTTAAATTTTCAAAGGTTTGTCATGTGTTCAAAGCCTCTAATTAAAAAAATTGGCTACATTTAAGTATATGCATCTTCACTTCAGTTGTGAAGCTGATGAATAAAGCTAAGGTATAGAACTTTCAAAATATGACTCAGAATTTTATTATTTTATTTTTAATGTTTAAGGTCTTAATTGTAGCAAAATTAGGGAAAATGTAATGTCAAATCAGGATTTTTCAGTTTCTTATATACTTATCGCAACATTGATTTGGCACCTAGGTGTCGTGATGTATCAGGTGGTGACACCACACGCGTATAATTAAATAGAAACAAGTAAGTAATTTTTCTTTATACTGGAAAGCAGCATCATATGAAAATGTCAGCAAGGCAAATATGGAAATGCTGGAGATGTTTGGTGGAATTCACCTTTAAGCTAAGTATTAAAGTAAAGGAAGCGGTTCACATGAACCAAAAAAAAAAAGGTTATCCTTTCTACAGTTTTTTACTCGTTAGGATTAGAAATATGGTTTAGCTTTTAATACGAATTCCTTAAATGTCATCAAATGTCTAGTTTATACTTTTTATTAATTCCACACGCACAGAAGTCTCCCACCATGTTTAGTAATTCAGTTCAGGCGATTTGAAACAATACTTTTAGTTAATGTTGCTCAGTTTTTAGTTTTTTTTTTTTATTTATTTCAATTTTAGCTACCTGAATGCTTCCTTTACTTTAATCCAGGAAGGGTAACGCGAGATTTGATTGATATCTATTTATCCATTAATAGCAAGATTTTTTTTTTCCTTTTCTACAGTACATATCTATAGGATGGTAGATTTATTTATTCATTTTTTTTTTTAAATAACTAGGCTTACACCCTGGAATTTATCTTAGTTGATGTAACAGTTTACTGTGTTGCTTTTCATGCACAGAATTTAAGATTAAAATGTCTTAATGGAGCACGTAATGTTGGTGGAGGGTGTCTAATATATTGTGCTTCATCAGATGTCTGAAATAATTCACTAACATGTTGACTGATTTCCCACTAGACAAATGGTCTGTATATATTTGAAAGCTTTGAAATACATCTTTTTCATTATTTAATTCCTATGTATACATAGTGGAGTTGATTTGCATGATATAGGTATTTGTTGTAAATGCATTGAAGAATAGTTAAAAAAAAACACTTTGAATTATGTGGGCAAGAAGAAAATTGTAGTTGTACATTTTCTCTTTTTAGTAATAGGTTTGATTATGTAGCTAAACGTCATAAAAAAATACATGTTTATTTAGTATATTATGGATAAAGCTCTTTTTAAGACGGCACCCCACTAAAATCCATAGTTTAGATCTACTCATTGAATTGCTGACTCTTGTGAAGGTCACTAATGATTTTCCATAAAGGGGGATTACACAGTGTTGTCTAGGAATTTTAACAGTATGCCAGATTTCCACCCTGGAAGATCTCTCTTGGAGAACGCTGTGTCTCCTGGTGTAACCATAACCCTAATGATGATGATGGCTTGCACATAGTTTGCATAAGCCTCTAAGCTGGAAATTTAATGATGCTCAAGTGAGAGTCTCTCTTTGCTATCCCAGCTCTCTCTTCCTGCCATAGTATCTCCAGCATGATCCTAATCCAAAGTTTCCACAGCACGGCCAAAACAAGGTTTGTTTGAGAAGACGCGCTTACTCCAGGATTTAGGATTGCATCCCACTTCCATGATGGCAAAAAAAAAAAAAGAACAGAATTTTGAGGGTCTTTCAGGTTGCCAGCGCTGGAGTTTGCAAGCCAAAAGCGAGAGACTTGAAGTTTGGGTTTTTTTTTAACTTATTATTGATTCACTCTTCTTTTTGCGCTCTCTCTCATGAACCTGTTAACGTCGTCTCTTTTTTTTTTTGAGACTTCTCACAAAGGTTGACTGTCTAATCATAATTCCTATTCTCTAACCCAAATTCCCCTCTCGTAACCTTTTTCAAGCACAGAGCTTCGTAACGCAGCATAACAGCTTTTTCAGCAGCATCCAAGGGTAAGGTAACGATTGGAGCCGAAGCTAAAAATGCTTTTCTCAGGAGTGTCAAGTCTGCTACATGCATCCACAGGCTTATGTGCCAGAACCCCACCTGCTCCTGTATATGGGGTAGTTCAGTTTCCAGAGAGACACTGATCCCAATTTGTGGTGGTTTTCTTTTTTTCTATTGTTGCCCCATGTTGTAGGTAAGGTTAAGACCTGTTTGGCTTCATATGCTGCCATCTTTAAGATTTAGAGCATCGTTATATTCTTAATTTTCCCAGTGGGAAGAAGAAGAAAAAATCAGTTTTTCCCTTTTCTCTGACAGGGATTACAGTCCCCCCCCACCCCCCATCACTATGTTCTGCAGTGGTATGACTCTATGTACGTTAAAGTGACCTAAAAACAAAAAAAAAAAGGAAATTGAAAAAATAGGGTTTTTTTTAGGTTTAGGGCAGTGATAATTTGCCATTCCTTTGAATATTTTTAAACTGTGTCCACATTTTTGTTTTTCTGTCTGTATTCTTGTTTTTCTTCAACAGGTCCCCTTCTCCTGAGCCAATCTACAACAGCGAGGGGAAGAGGTTAAACACACGCGAGTACCGCACCCGCAAAAAACTGGAAGAGGAGAGGCATTCGCTCATCACTGAGATGGTTGGGCTGAACCCTGAGTTTAAACCCCCTGCTGACTATAAGTAAGTATCTCTAACCTGTGGGTAGCTGGTAAGAGTCAAGTCTGTGACTGCATGAGCTTTTACGCCATCTTCTGTTAACTGTTGCTAATGACTAATATTTGTCTGTCTTTATCTCAGACCTCCAGCTACCAGAGTCAGTGATAAGGTGATGATCCCACAGGACGAGTACCCAGAAATCAATTTTGTAGGACTTCTCATTGGACCACGGTATGCGCCATTCATGCATCGCATAAATACTGTCCAGTAGTGATGTTGCCCCCGCACACACAAACAAGTGCTTAACAATTTCTTTATAGAAAACCAAAGGTCTGAGTACTTGCAGATTTAACTGACCATTTTTGTCTTTTTCCTCTGTGGTGCACAGTGGCAACACTCTGAAGAACATCGAGAAAGAGTGCTGTGCTAAAATCATGATCCGTGGTAAAGGTTCTGTTAAGGAGGGAAAAGTGGGCCGTAAGGATGGACAGATGCTCCCAGGAGAGGACGAGCCTCTACATGCTTTGGTCACTGCCAACACCATGGAGAATGTCAAGAAGGCTGTAGAGCAGGTTTGTTATGACCAGATGACACGCAGTGACTTTCATAGGCCATACTACAGTGATGTGAACCTATGAGCAGAATTTGCTTGTTGGGTATTTTCTAGATTCGTAATATCCTGAAGCAGGGTATCGAGACGCCAGAGGATCAGAATGACCTGAGGAAAATGCAGCTGAGGGAGCTGGCTCGACTCAACGGCACATTGAGAGAGGATGATAACAGGTATCTGGCCTTACATTGTTGGACTGTTTAATGGAGCATGATTGGAATTTTTCATTATTAAAATGTGTACTTCAGATTCCTAGAAGTGTTATGAGCTGTTTTAATCTGAATGTCAGTTTCAATCCTCAATGAACATCCCCTTTTTATGCTCCTTGCATTACACTGTTCAGTACATATTTAAAAAAATTACTAAATGGCGACAGCTACAGGTGGAAAGAAGTATTGTTTATCACCAAAAACAATTATGGGCTTGATATACACCCATCAGCCATACCGTTGTGAGCACTGATAGGAGATGTGAATGACAGATTATATGTGAATACATACATTTATTTAAAAAATAAAATAAAAATATCATATGTTTTTCTTTGTAAGGATTCTGCGCCCATGGCAAAATACTGAGCCTCGTAGCATTACCAACACTACCCTGTGTACAAAGTGTGGAGGAGCTGGACATATCGCCTCTGACTGCAAGTTTACTAGGTAATGGGCCAAACCTGTGCTCGACTCCTCAGCGAAGACGTTTTGTATAGCAGTAGTGTGCCCAGTTTTAAGAACCTTGTTTTTACCTCAACATCTTATCCATATCTCATCTCATGTTGTAGTACTTATACCCCGCGACAAGGTGACCCACCCCAATCAGCTCAGGATAAGGCCCGTATGGATAAAGAGTATTTGTCTCTAATGGCTGAGCTGGGAGAGGCTCCAGTTCCTGCATCTGGTGGAGGCCACAACAACCACCCACCCAGTGGTCCCAGAGCATCTGGGCCCAACACCAACCAGCCACCTCCAGTGAGTACACCAGGGATTTTCTGCTTTGTTTTTCTACCTTTTGTTTAAATAAATACTTCCCAGCTCAGCCAGGTTGCCATTGTTGGGCCCTTGAGCAAGGCCCTTAACCCTAACTGCTCCAGGGGCGCTGTACCTGGCTGACCCTGCGCTCTGACCCCAGTTACGCTGAGATATGCGAAGAAGGAATTTCACTGTGCTGTAATGTATATGTGACACAAATAAAGGCTTTACTTTACTTTACTTTAGTATCAAAACTCCACCCATCTACCTCTCTGATCCAATAATCCTCTTGCACTTTCCCCATCTCTTGTCTAGAATCGTCCTCCCTGGATGAACTCAGGCCCTTCAGATAACAGGAACTTCCATGGCATGCATGGTGGTCCAGGTGGTCATGGAGGTCCCCACAACTTCCCACCCCCAATGCCAAACATGGGTGGACCACCCATGCCTCCCAACCCTAATGGCATGCCCCCACCGTGGATGCAGCCACCTCCTCCACCCATGGGCCAAGGCCCATCTCCTCATGGACACCCGATGGGTGAGTGTCAAGTCATTCAGTGTTCAGACTCGCAAAAAGGAAATTCAATATTTAAAATAAGGGGATTTACATGATGAGTCATGTGAAATGCAGCAGTCGGATTTACCTTAGTCTAGGGACCCAAGCTTGTATGTATATGTGAAACTAATAACTAGAGGTGCTTCGATCAGGGTCGATCACAGAAATCGGAATCAGCCAGGACTTGTGATCCTCTACTTAAAGTATTCTATTTTGATTGAGTGAGGGTTGACTTGCAAGATTTAGCTGCTGCCTTTTGCGGATCCCTTTTCATACTCAACAAATTATTCACGGTGCATTGTTCTTAAGTGGTCAATAAGGTTTGTTGTGTCAAAGCTTTTGGCAGATGGTCCCCCATGTCTTTTTGCTTTAGAAACTTTAGAAACTTGGTAATATTCCCAGACTGCCAACAGCATGTTGATGTGGCTGTCGACTGGACTTTACATCATCACAATAATATTGTGATAAATAAAATTGTGATTTGGTCAGTTGAGAGACAACCGATCAGTTAAAATTAACTTCTCTTCTTTTAATTTTCCAGGTTTGTTGCCTCCACCTATGGGCATGATGCCACCGCCTCCACCTCCACCAAACAACCAACCACCCCCGCCCCCATCCGGGCCTTTGCCACCTTGGCAACAGCAGGCCCCACCCCCTCCCCCCACCAGCAGTATGGCAACCAGTGCCCCGCTACCATGGCAGCAAAGTATGTGCATACCATAGGAAATGTATTTCAGACTGTGTGTGTAAAAACTCCTCCCTAACACTTTTTTTTAAATTTTATTTACGGATCTGTTGCATTGTTCTCCCTCTTTTGCAGATACCACTACTACTTCCACCCCAGCCACGGGTAACCTGCCTCCATGGCAGCAACCCCAGCCAGCAGCAAGCTCTGCTGCCCAGCCTCCTCCTCCAATGGGAAATCCTTCTATGGTGCCCCCTCCTCCTGGAGTTCAGCCCCCGCTGCCCCCTGGTGCCCCACCTCCTCCCCCTCCCCCACCTCCAGGTTCAGCAGGCATAATGTATGCACCCCCTCCACCTCCCCCACCCATGGACCCCAACTTTGTTACCATGATGGGAATCCCAGGAATGCCTCCCTTTGGGATGCCACCTGCTCCACCTCCTCCACCACCCCAAAATTAAATACACCCACATCAACCACATGATATAAGCTTGAGGACAACATGACTTTCTACTTGATATGTTGTTAATACAGGAGACAAAAAGGCTGGTGTGGTTGAAATGTGTAAATTTGCCTAACTTAATTTGTTTCTGATTTTAAAATTGTAGTGTTTGCTCAGTTGATAGTTTTTTTTTTCTCCATGTGCAGGGAATGATGTGTGTTTGCAGGGCCTTCATTTCATTGGTTGGCCCAAAGTTCAGTGCTAAATGACATTCCAGACCACAGTTATTACAGTTCTAATGTTAATCATCCATTTTAATAATTCATTAAAAAAATCATATGGTTTCTCCTCTAAAGAATGGTTTGCATTCAAATGTTTTTTTTTGTTTAATACATATCTAAAAAAAAAAAAAATTGTCTGAATATTTTTGTAATGTTAACTTCAGCTAAATAAAAGTTGAAATGGCTTCACTTTTATGTAGTAACAAATGCAGGTGGTCAAATTCTTGCGCTTATGTTGTGCTTTTGCAATTCCAAATTTGGTTGTGTTTTAGTTTTAGGATTTCTTTTTTACAATGACAGTGTTTCAAGTGTGCATAAAAGACTTGGAGCTACTTTGATCTACTGATGTGAAACAGGTGTTTAACTACATTTGTATTTCTGACTGCTTCTGTAATTTTATCCCATTTTTCTCAGTGTGGTGTCATTTATGGAGCTCCACTCAAAAAATGACGTCTGTTAGGGATTCTGCCTCCAAAGAAAGCTAAAGATTCAGTGAAATGAACTGACAATTTCTGTATGAAACTGCGCCTCTACAAATGGGTTAATCCTGGAATTAAAACTGAGTGATTTTGTTTCAGTGTAACAGATGTGTGAACCTTGTCCATTGGTTTTGTTTGAGGTCTTCTAATGCAGCTGTATACATACATTTCCCCCCATAGCCCACATCTATTTTTTTCTTTTTCCCCCTTTTGATTTGTGTGTACAACTGTTTAGTCCTGAAGTGCTCAACTATTTTTATTGTATGTACAGTACAAAATGGACAAAGTGAATATATGTTAAGTTACTGTACTCTTAAAATAAAGGGGATTATACATTTCTATTAAAACACCATATTGATTTCTCTTTTTTTTAAGCTTAAGTTTTTTGTATTATACCTTTTTAAGATAATTGATAGGAGTTTCATTCCGGTGATCTTCAGTGTTCTGCTTTTAGTCTGGGATCGCAACAGGAATGTGCCTGTTATGGTAGTGCAACTATATAAAGCGCTCCAGGAGCCCATGACCTCAAACAATTACAAAACTGTTTATACCTCAATGCTGTTAAATACTTGAGTCTGAAAGTGTTGATTACATTTCCCTAGGTTTATATTAATGTGATTATTCTATTGTATTATTGTTTCTATAGTAACCAATAATCCAAGGGGATTCATAAGGTTTACACTCCAAATGATCCAGTAATGGTAAAGCTCTTAATAATGAATTGATACAGAAAATCTGTTGTCAGGCAAAGAAGAACATTGATGTGGTGAAGCTTTCTCTTAATATATGTTTATATCTTTTATGGAATGAGTTTTTCTCAGCAGTTTGTAAGGGATATTTTTCAGCTCATCAGTAACATGATAAATCGTTTATTATTATTCCAGAAGAAGAAAAGGAAAGTTGATGAGGGAATGGCCGTTTATAGCCATTATAAATGATGGCTGTTCCACAATGCTAGATAAAGTGTTACTAGACATGAGTTGCTCTTTAAAATTGGAAAATGTGTCACCAATTTTCTTTAAAAGAAGAGGAATGCAACTGTTTACATTCTAGGCACGAGGGTGCAGCCTGCAAAAAAGTCCTTGAACTCAAGTTTCTCTTCATATTTCCACTTATTCCACTTCAAAATAGCTCAGTTGACTTCCAGGTTCTGGGGTTAATTCCCAAATAGCATTAATTGGCAAGCTAGGGTGTACAATCCCGGGATTTGTAATTTACCTTGTGTTAAATTACAGAAGGTATATTTGTAGCTCTCCAAGGCAACACAAAACAACACAGAGGCAATTCAGAATTACTTAGAAGCAATTATTAAGTAATCAAAGTGTCAAAGCTCTCTCTGCAGTACTGTGGGACTGTACCAACTTTCACCCATGCTGTGACCGACAGTGTAATTAACAGCTGTAGAACACCTGGGATGCGGGAGAATATAAATAGTTAAATGTCCCAGTGCTGTTACCGTCTATTATCCAATCAGATTCCTCGGTTAACTGTAACTGTTATATAATTACATACAGTATATGGCATTAGGCAAAAGTTCTTATCCAAATTGACTTACATAATAACTTTGAATTCTCTATCATTAAATACATCCTTGATATAGAAAAATATTTTTTGTTGTATTTGCAAAAGCTCTGTACACAGACTGGGTGTGAAGTAACGAGGCATTAAAAATTGGTAATAAAGTCAATTTTTCTAATACAAATATAGTGAAACAAATTGTGCATGTACTTTATTATTTATAATGATCTTTTGGTAGCAGCTGATTCAGGACTCCTGTCTATTTTAATACTTCTCGATTTAACCTCAGCATTTGACACCATCTCCCACAATATTCTATTAGAAAGACTGAAGTCCATTGGAGTTGTAGATACTTCTTTGGCTTGGTTTTCTTCATATCTCTCTCACCGCACTCAATTTGTTCAGCTTGGCCAGACCAAATCTGCATCTTCACCCATCACTGCAGGAGTCCCTCAGGGGTCAGTTTTGGGACCTTTACTATTTATCATCTACCTGCTGCCCCTGGGGTATATTTTCCGGAAATATGGTGTCCTATTTCACTGCTATGCTGATGACACCCAGCTCTATATCTCTTCGAAGCCTACTTCTGACCTTCCTCCATCTTCTCTTTCAAACTGTTTAGCTGAAATTAAGTTATGGTTCTCAAATAATCTTCTCAAACTTAACAGTAGTAAAATTGAAATACTCCTCGTGCGCACTAAAAATACTCTTTTGAAGACCAGTAGTTTTTCGTTAAGTATTGATGGTTCCACAATCTCCCCTTCAACACAAGTTAAAAGCCTGGGTGTTATCCTTGACAACACTCTATCCTTTGAAGCACACATTAACAATATCACCAGGACAGCGTACTACCACATCCGAAACATTAACTGTCTCCGCCCGGCCCTCTCAATGAGGAGCGCTGCTATTTTGGTACACACTCTCGTCACCACACGCATAGATTATTGCAATGCTCTTTTTTTTGGTCTTCCCCTCAAACTCCTACACAAGCTGCAGTTAGTACAGAACTCAGCCGCTAGAATACTAACTAGAACTCCTACAATGGCCCACATAACTCCTGTTCTTCAAAAACTACACTGGCTTCCCGTCCAACAGCGCATACATTATAAAATTCTGCTTCTCGCTTATAAGGCATTACATGACCTGGCTCCGTCATATTTAACAAATCTTATCTTAACCTATACTCCTTCTAGAAATCTGAGATCATTATCATCGTTAAACCTGGTATGCGTTTGGCAACCATGGGATCTGGAGCTTTTAGCTACGCTGCCCCCTACCTGAGGAACCTACTACCTTCCGACATCCGTAACAGTAACTCTATCACTGTTTTTAAATCTCGTTTGAAAACACATCTATTCAGGCAGACATATCTTTAACACTATTGTGTGCATATTGTTTTTTTATTTATTTATTTATTTATTTTTTCCATGTTTGTATGTTGTTTTTTATGGTATGTAAGGTGTCCTTGAGTGTCATGAAAGGCGCCTACAAATAAAATGTATTATTATTATTATTATTATTTATTACATAGGAAATAGAAAAATCTTTACATATCAACGTAGGCACAGATAGCGTCACCCTGTTTCCTCAAGCATACAGGTATGAAATTCAGAGTTTTATGAAGGAAGTTATTTGGAATGTTGCTGAGAACCTCCTGAATCCGTGCCTCCAAGTCCTCCAATGTGAAGAACTTTGTCCTGTACACCTCCTCCTTTGCGTAACATCACAGTAAAAAATAAATCACATAGAGTGAGATCTGGACTGCTTGGAGGCCATTCAGGAAGTTCTCAGCAATATCACAAACGACATCCTTGAGAAGACTTATTTCTATCCAGTTTTATTTTAACAATCCGAATGATTTATGGCAGTTTAATATGAGCCATCCTCATGCTGTAAATCATCATCAGAACCAGTTTTACTGGCTGAATATGTTTGTACATGGCATGAGTTTGTTTCTGGTTTGCAGCAATACTCAGTGTATAAGAGCAGTATGAACAAGTGTTCATAAAATCCAGTGGACATACCTTATTACAAATAACACAATATGTATTCAAGCATCACAACATGAGGTAAGTGCAACAGATAACTATAAGCGGCAGTGTTTTAGTGGTTGCTACTAGTATTGCTTGAATTCAAACGTTGCACAGAGATCAAGTATTTATCCCCAGGGATAGAAACCTGATCTCAGTTATTGTTTAGTCAGGAGTGATTCTGTGCTGAGGGAGGTTATGGGAGGCTGACAAACTGCCCATGGCAACAAAAGGGCTACATGTAATTATTATACACCTACAATGTGGTCCAGTCGGGTAAGTTTACTAGATACACTGCTGCTGAGCACAAATACCAGCACAAGGTCAGCTAAACGGGAAAATCTCACAATCTGGCAACCTGGCCAGCACTAGACCGCCCCATCCAGTGCAATAACCTAACGGACCTGTGAGTGCGCGCGCGCCTGTAGAGCGTACAATAGTGATGGGAATTCCGGCTCTTTTTAGTGAGTCGGTTAATCTGGCTCGGTTCAACAATACGAGTCGACACCTATCTCCCAAACGGTTCGTTTGTTGTTTCCCATATTTCAGATAGATTCCTTTTATTATTTTGGGGTATGATGGGGAGTCAACCCTATTGCAGGGCACATGCACACACACACACACACACACACACACACACACACATTATGGGCAATTTGGAGATACCAATCAGTCTACAAGCATATCTAGGTGGCTTAGTGGTTAGCACTGTCACCTCTTAGCACTGTCAACTCCTCTGTGAGCATCTGAGTTTACATGTGCAGGGTAGGTTTCCTCTGGGTACTCCAGTTTTCCTCCCACAGTCCAAAGACACGCAGATTAGGCTAAGTGGTGTTTCCCAGATTGCCCGTAGTATGTGGACGAGTGTGTGTATGTGTGGTTCACACACACTGGGTGTTTTCCTTGCCAGTATCGCCATCGTCCTCGGCTTGCTCATCAGGGACAGTCTTATCATTTTGATTCATACATGTTCACTTCTCATACAATTCTTTTGATTGTGTAAAGCTGCTTTGCGACAATGTCAATTGTTAAAAGCGCTATACACAAATAAAATTGAATTGAACTGAATTGGATTGTGATGGATTGGCACCCTGTCCAGTGTGTACCCCGCTTTATGCTCTGAATCTCCCGGGATAGGCTCCAGGCCCCCGCGACCCCGTATACAAGAAAAAGTGGTATAGAAGATGAGACACAATCAGTTTACAAGGCATTAATTTGGACTGTAAGGGGAAACTTGGGGTACCCAGAGGAAACCCAAAAAGCACAACGAGAACATGGAAACTTCATGTACACAAGACCAGAGGCAAAATCCAGAACCCCCCCCCCCCCCCCAACCCTGAAGGTGTAAGGCTAAGTCACAGGATACTGTTACAGTACTATGCGTTGTCAGTTCTCTTGGTTCAGATCAAAGCTCCAGTTCAAAGAACCGACTCTTTCGGGAATCACTCATCGTTATTCAGGGCTAGTGCAGCAGCTGCAAGAGAGAGAGAGAGAGAGAGAGAGAGAATAAAGCGTCGGGTCCCTTGCAGCTCGCAGTCTTCTCTGAACTCCAGCCCCTCATCCTGTCACCATGCCCCAGCCTCTGACCGACCAGGACAGGCGGAAGCAGATCTCCGTGCGCGGCCTCGCCGGAGTGGAAAACGTCTCCGACCTGAAAACCAACTTCAACCGGCACCTGCATTTCACCCTGGTCAAGGACCGCAATGTGGCCACGAAGCGGGATTACTACCTGGCGCTGGCCAACACCGTGCGGGACCACCTGGTGGGCAGATGGATCAGGACGCAGCAGCATTACTACGAGACAGACCCGAAGGTATAAGCAGCTTCCTGCGCGCACATACCGACCGGCTCAGTGTCAAACCGCGTACTAGCATACTAAGTAGTGCGGGCAGAGGTAGCCATGGCGACGCCTGTACTGTTCCACTGCTGGCATTCTGTCTCACCCTGTGTAGTATGCTAGTGTGCAGGTCATCACGTAGCCATTTTGCGCAGTGTGTATGTGTGTGCATTGCGCGTGTTTATTGCTTAGTGGGGACAGGATGTCCACAATAATATCTGACAGGTTTGTTTGACCTTGACAAGACATTAAGCCGGTGTCCATACCAGCAAAACAGTTTCACCTCAAATAACAACATCAAGGCTGTGTTACATAAACGCTTCAAATGTTTGCAGTTCTTTTTGACTGATGCGGTTTAATGTTATGGTTACAATTCAGTGTAAGCCAAACATCAATTAATAATGGCTGCATTCATCACGGTGTTCAGTAGAAGGTCCTTACAAGGACAGATGTACGTGCGCTTGTGTGCGTGCGCGTGTGTGTATGTGTGTGCGTTCGGGTATTCGATACCTGTCGGATTAAATGTCGAAAAAAAAAAGAAATAATCTTTTGTAGGCTTTATCCTTCTTAGTGCACTTCCTTTAAATTAGATGTCCCGTTGTTGCCAGATTGGGAGATTCACTGTCACTCAGGATATCAAAATTCACATTCTATTAAAATAAGAAGCATACTATGTATCTTTTTACTTATTTACTTTCGAGGTGCATGCTGTATTTGGAGGAAACACATGATGTTAATTAAATGTATTTATTTATAGTTATGAATGGGACAGAGGTGTTTAAAACCAATATGGCAACCGTGTGCCGTTCGTTACATAAGAACAACGTTTGGATTGATGGTCGTGCATTTAGGCCGAAGGCGGAGAGGGAGCAGCCTAATTGATTGCTTCTGCACTGGAGCTGCAGAGTCCAGTGCAGCTCATATCAGCTTGAAACCCACCGATTACATTCTGATGCTGTGCAGATTTATCCACATTGATGAAGTAGTATCCTTTAAAAAAAAAAATAATAATAATCTGACGTCACTCTGATGTAATGTAGTTGTCTTTGGTGAGAGAGAGTGTGTGTGTGTGTGTGTGTGTGTGTGTGTGTGTGTGTGAGAGAGAGACTATTAAGGATGAATGTCTGGCCTCTTCACAAAGACAGTTAGACCTTTGCAGAGGCTTGCCATTACAGTTATTTATATACAAGCACAAATGCCAGGTCGCACACACACACACACACACACACACACACAGTTGTTCTCGCTACTTCATTCCTGACTGTGACAGATCAGAAGTGTAATCTGAGGTGGTACAGACCTATAGAACCCTTGCTAGCAGATTTGTAGTGGAGGGTTGAAGACCACACAGAGCCAGCTGACAGGAGATCATTAACCCTCACTGCCCCGATCATGTGTGTATAAATGATGACAAAGCAACTGAAGAAATTTGAAGGCTGTGCAAACCTAAAGATACTGTTCATTGTATTGAAATATGATATCAAGATATCAAATCAAGATGAAACAAAGGCAAAATCCACTAACAATAGGTAGTAAAATGCCATTGTGGGTAATGCAAGAAACTGTTAGCTAAGGTAAAAAAAGAAAGAAAAAAAAAACAGCAGATTAATAACTCTTGTAATTTCATCAAAGAAATCTCATCTGCTGACATCACCCCCTTTGGATTAAGGCTCTGAGTTAGTGGTTCAAGCCCCAGCCCTCCAGGTTGCCATTGTGGTCCCTTGACCCTGTCCCCTCCAGGGAAGCCATTTCATGTCTGACCCTGAGCTCTGACCCAAGCCCCCTAGCTGGGATATTCAAAGAAAGAATTTCACTTTGCAGTCATGTACAGTATATGTGACAAATAAACACTTAATTAACTTAAAGGTCTTTAAACGCAAGACCCAGTCATATTTGGGCCATTTTCATAAAAAAACGGTATTACTTATGTCTCTGTTAAGAACTCATATTAGTTTTGATCTTGAATTTAGTCCTGAAGACATGTGGGGTGTAAAAACCTTGAGGTTTATTGGGTTCTGAAGAAGGCCCCTTTAGTTATCTAGTTTGTATAGTCCTGAAGATGCACTGCTGTCCTATCTGTATGCACTGAAGAAACTCAAATGTAGCAATATTTTTTTTACTAAATGGACTGTCTATCTCTCCTATCGACAGCGTGTGTACTACCTCTCTCTGGAGTTCTACATGGGCCGCACTCTGCAGAACACCATGGTGAATCTGGCTCTGGAGGGCGCCTGTGATGAAGCCACCTACCAGGTGAGATATGCAATAAAACTAACACCAAATGAGCTCTTTTTTCCTGCTAGAATAACCAATCAGCATTGTGATACAACGATGCCGCCTTCACCAAATGGCACACTGTGGGCATACCCTTTTGAAAATGAGAAATGTGCAAATAATGACAAGTGGCTTTCAGTATAGGAGGTACTGTTCATGTACTGAATTAATCTTGTTTAAATCCCTCCTCTATGTAGTTGGGTCTGGATATGGAGGAGCTCCAGGACATTGAGGAGGATGCAGGCCTGGGCAACGGAGGCCTGGGCCGTCTGGCAGGTTGGATTCAATATTATTTATCTTGTCGCTGAACTGCATATAAGTGTTTTGACATGTATTCTAGATTGCCGGATATTAAAAAAACTTCTCTGTCTGTAGCTTGCTTCCTCGACTCGATGGCGTCTCTGGGCTTGGCAGCTTATGGTTATGGAATCCGTTATGAGTTTGGCATTTTCAACCAAAAAATTGTCAATGGTTGGCAGGTTAGTGAGTGTTTGTGTGTGTGGAAGAGAAAGAGGGTGAGAAGTATGTACTGTCTACAGTTATTAGATCTCATATTTAACAGTTATACATTCCTTTGGGTGATGTCTGACAGGTTGAGGAGGCAGATGATTGGCTTCGCTATGGTAACCCGTGGGAGAAGGCCCGTCCTGAGTACATGCGTCCTGTGCACTTTTATGGCCGAGTAGAGCACCAACCTGATGGAGTTAAATGGGTGGACACTCAGGTATAAATATAACCGACACCAGTGTGAGGTCTTGTGCTGATCATGAAATATTGAGTTTTGTAAAAAGTCTCATCTGCTAACAATCAGATAGCTTGTTAGAAAACATCAAACACAGTTAAAGAATCAATGTACAATTTTTATAGCTTCCTGTTTCTCTTGAGATGAACTGCCAATGCAGTGAAAACATTTATAATTCTTTCTCTATATACACAGTCAAGTTAGTTTCCCTTTTCTTAATTAAAATTTTTGTGTCATCTGATCGTAGTAGGTATTAGTATTAGGCAAAAACAACAACATATAACTATTTTCACTGTGCCATTATTTATTTAACAAAAATAAAGCCACAAAGAAAAAAAAAAATACATGTGGGACAATTTAAACATTCTACAGTGAGAAAGATTATTCATAAGTGGAGTCTTCTCAGAGTTGGACATCCAAGCATGGTCACACTGTGCAATGCTCAGAAAATAACAGCACAATTAGAAAAAGACTGAACAAGTATGTTTTGCATGGAAGGGACTCCAGGAGAAAGCCTCTTCTGTCTAAAAAGACCATGGTAGCATGACTAAAGTTTGAAAAATTGAATCTGAACAACCCACAAGACTTCTGGAACAATGTCCTATTGACAGATGAGACCAAAGTGTTTTTGGCCTTAATGCCCAGTGTTATTTGGCAAAAAACATTTCAGCAGAAACACCTCATACCCACTATCAAGCACTGTGTTGGAGGGATGATGATTTGGGCTTGTTTTGCAGCCACAAGACCTGAGCACCTTGCAGCCAATAAATGACCATGAATTTCTCTGTATATCAGTGTATTCTAGAGGCGAATGTGAGGCAATCTGTCCGACAGATAAATCTTTGTCAAAATTGGGTCATGCAACAGTACAATAACTCGAAGGACACCAGTGAATCTATATAAGAATGACTGAAAAATATAAGAACCAAGGTTTTGGCATGGCCTAGTCAAAGTTAATCTCTCAGCCTAATTGAAATACTGTGGCAGGACCTTAAGAGAGCTGTGCATAAGCGAATGGCCAAAAACATCAATGAACTGAAGCAATGTTGTAAAGAAGAATCTATTATAGACTGGTATAGTCATATACTGTAGGAAACGATTACTTCAATTTATTGCTGCTAAAGATAGATCTACTAGCTATTGAATCAGGGGAGTAATTAGTATTGCGTGCATGCTTTTATTTCTGTTGAGCTTGGGAAAGATGGAATATATATATATATATATATATATATATATATATATATATATATATATATATATATATATATACACACACACACACAGTATATGCTGTTGTTTGATCAGACGATATTTATGATCTTTTCACAAAGAAATGAATTAAGAATTACAAGTGGGGGCATTAACCTTTACCCATCTATCTATATATATATCGCAATGTTTATAACACATTTCACAATTTTTAAACAGAATTCATTATACACAGTGTTTATTACACATTATATTGCCTGTACCAGTTTGCTTAGTGTAGCGGATTTCACTCAGCACCACAAATGAACTACCGACACCAGGCTCTTTCGGAGATGAGTCAGCAGTTTATTGCCAGAGGACACGCAATTAATACACACGCAAATAAAATGCATTAGTACCGTCCTTCTGGACAGCAACTGCAATTCTTACACACACATTCTGACTTTAAAAGAAGTTTATCACATTTACTGCACTCAATGACATGTCTGTAGACCTAATCCACCAAAACTATTTATATAAGGGAACAAGTAATAAAAGGGGAAAAACCACGCTCAATTCTGTCGCTGGCGGAAACATGAAACAAACATATGCGCTTATAAAACTCCGAATATACATAAAAATCTCCAGCAGGTAAATACAAGTTTACTCATTTCAGTTTCAGAACTCCCTTATGATTAATATTAACTCACACTTCAACTAGTAAAGCACATTTTCACAGAGCACCGCAGAAGCATAGCTGACTCTGTCCAGTCACAGGCTGTTCTGAGAGAGCACGTGCGACCGGGCCACTATTAATGACGTCACTCCCAGATTAACTAAAAAAGATAGAAAAAAGATAAATAAAAATACCTATTTTTCTCCTGTTCCATAAGGTAAACAAATAAAGATCCTACACTTAAAATAAAATAACATAAACATTTAAATATGTAACTGTGTTTAACAATTTACAAATGTAACCATTTAAACTGTAACTGTAACATTTAAACAGCAAATAAAAAAAAGTTTGCTGGAACAGTTACAAAAAAGAAACAACAACTCACAACACTACATTAGTGCATTGTGTGTGGCTATGTCTGTGAAGATTCTCAGTCTTCTGGAAGTTGAGTCATGTCAACTGGATCATTTCACTACTCATCGAAGTTCAGTCTAGAAGCTTCTTAGATGAGTAGTGAAGCATTTCTAGGAAAACTAGGAAGAAGTCCAGTTGACATGACTCAACTTCCAGATAATGTGTAGCTTTAAATTGTTTCACAAGTTAGTATGATCCCCCTCATAATTTCTCAATATAATGTTTTTATCTATGAACAGAAGGTGCACTATACAAATGAAGGCTGGGTTTGGTGATGTGTTAGTATGAACACTAAGTTTGGTCATAATGCATAATCAAGGAAGGTACAAAATTGGACACATTTTCTTAGATATGTCATATAATGGCTTATGAATGCATTATAACTAGGGCTATAAAAACTGTGCATTTGTTTTACACATTAAACCCATACACAATGTTGTTGTGCAAGTAACACATCTTCCATTTTCAGCAGTTAAGGCAAACAGTCTGCTTCAATGAATGGTTGTGTTGTGGTTTCCAAGTACTAACTGATGACTGTAGCTCTTGAATGCAGTGTATATGGGTGTGTACTTTCTAAATGTGACAAAGTATGTGAGAACAAACAGACACCAGAGATGCGCTAATGGAAACATTTCCGAGAACAGTTTACTTGTGCAGAACTGGTTCATTCTAATAGACCCAGATATTAGAACTTTTCTCAGAAATGTATTTGTTTGTGCATCATAACTTCTACTGTAGTTGTTGAGTTTGTCCAGTCAGATGTACCCCATGTCACATTAAATCATTTTAACCCATTAAGAA
Organism: Clarias fuscus; assembly: GCA_030347435.1. Classification (NCBI taxonomy): domain Eukaryota; kingdom Metazoa; phylum Chordata; class Actinopteri; order Siluriformes; family Clariidae; genus Clarias; species Clarias fuscus. Next base: position 25,578,852 of record CM059205.1, read on the forward strand.
TTTTGAATTAATCGCCAGCTATTTGACAGTCCGAAATATAACGTTATTCATGAAAATGTTCATAGTATTTAATAGATATGACTTTTTGAAAAGGTTACTCGATTTTTTTTATGATGACTCTTATTATAAAGTGGCATTATCATTGTCTTGCTTTTACTGACATGAGCTGGTGTTTGATTAGAAAGAAGATGTTCATAAAGCATGGATGGTTTGTCTGAACAGGTGGTTCTGGCCCTGCCTTATGACACTCCAGTACCTGGATACAGAAATAATGTGGTAAACACCATGAGACTGTGGTCAGCTAAAGCCCCCTGCGAATTTAATCTCAAAGACTGTGAGTGCTTCATCATAAATCATAGAATATGTTGTCCATTTATTGTTTTTACAAATCAGCTGTAGTATTAGATATTGTTACTTGGATAGTAGCTTGGATCGTAACAGCTTGTTTGAAAATCATGTTCGTAACCCACTAGCGCACACTGTGTACACTGTGTTTAACAGTTAATGTGGGTGGCTACATCCAGGCTGTTCTGGACAGGAATCTGGCTGAGAATATTTCCCGCGTGCTCTACCCCAACGACAATGTGAGTATCCTTTTATACTGATCAGTAGGAAAATGCTATGACATAAAGTATAACCTTTGTAAATGGCACCTCTGCATTTGTGAACTCTGCGTGTGTGTGTGTGTGGCAGTTCTTTGAGGGGAAGGAGCTTCGTCTTAAACAGGAGTATTTCGTGGTGGCAGCTACTCTTCAGGACATCATCCGCCGCTTCAAAGCCTCTAAGTTCGGTTCGACAGAGTTGGTGCGCACAGACCTGACAAAGTTGCCTGAAAAGGTTAGCACTGGACTTCACCAAAGAGTTTTTAAAAGTCTTATTACAGTCCAAGTCTTTTTTTTTCCTGAAGGTCCCAATAAAACTGTAAGGCAACTGTTTTGTAAAACTAGATGGTGATGAGACAGTGTTAGTCTAATTGTACCTTTTTTCCTTTGCAAAAATTCTAAGATTTCTCAGTTCACATAGACCTACTTAGATTTAAAAAAGTTTCCTGCAAGATCTTTTAACCTGCAGTATGTATGAAGGATGTTCAAGTCAAACTGGGGAAACAGCATACAGCATAACAGAACAAAGTTATGAGAGTCTTTATTCCGCTATATATGTTGGCATGAAAAAGTATTTGGCCCTTAGTGTGACCTGGATGCCTTGCCATAATTGATGGAACCATGAAAAGCCGAATGTTTAGCCATCAGTTTGTGACCTCAAGTTAAAGTGCTTGGGTTAGACAGCAGGACAAAGTCTACATTTGAATGGCTTGAAGAAACAGAATTAAGGTTTTGGAGTGGTCTGGTCAAAGTCCAGACTTAAATCTTACTGAGATTCTTAAATGCTCCAATGTGGCTGAACTAACACAATTCTGGAAAGAAGAGTGGGCCACAATTCCTCCAGCAGTTAGTTCAAAGGCCAGATTGCAATTTGTTGCCACCAAGGGTGGCAGAACCAGATATTGTTGGATTTATGGGGCAATTACTTTTTCACACAGGGCCAGGCAAGCTTGGCAAGCCCTATTCCTTTAATGAAATGAAATTATAATTTAAAAAACTGATTTTTTATATTTACTTGGGTTATCTTTGTGTAATCTTTCAATTTGTTTGATGATCTTAATTTCTCATGGCACTGTAATCTCCTGCTACAGTAATGCACTTGTGCTAGGATATTATCAAGGTAGAAAGTTTTCTCAGAGACGATACCCTGATATCCAGATACCCATGTCAAAACTTTCCTGCAGATTAGCAATCAACTCAAGTCTTATGTAAATATCAATCGGTTTGCCACCTACATTCTTCTGCTCATGAGATGACAAGTTCCGGTTTGACTCGAACACGCCCCTTTGAGCAGTACATTTAACATTTCACTTAAAAATATAATGCAATAATTGAATTCAGTTTTTATTAATTCAGTATATTACTGTGAGGTTAGTTTTTCTTGACATTTGACCCTGTCCTGCATTGTTTCACCATTCAGGTGGCCATCCAGCTGAATGACACACACCCGGCCCTCGCCATCCCTGAGCTGATGAGGATCCTGGTGGATGAAGAGAAAGTGTCCTGGGAAACAGTATGTCGATGTCTATTTCAGTGTATACCTTAGAGTGTAGCTTTGTAACACCTTGCTGTCTTCATTTGACAATGTCACACATCCTCCCAACTACATTGTGTCTACAGTATATACTGACCTTGGAAGGTGTTACTCTTTTGCCAAACTTCTTCCTGTTTAAAACACTGATTATCACTGAAAATCAAAAGTAATCAGTTGCTAATAAAGAGAAACAGGCATAGTGATTGATTGATTGATTGATTGATCGATTGATGATTGATTGATTTGATTATTATCCCTTGAGTCTGTTTGGTGATTATTTTGCTCTAATGGTACAACTCTCACTGTCACAGGTTTATATAAATAAATTTGTCCTATTAGGTTATCAAGTCTATACTCATTTACATAAACTTGTATAATAGATGCTCCATATAATCTGATCCCACAAATAACCAACTTTAAAAACATGTTTCTATTAACAAAGATTCTCTATGTTGAGATGTTTGTCAGAAACAGGAAGTAACATTTCCTGTTTTTGTTACCAGCTTAGAGCGGCACGGTGGCCTAGTGGTTAGCACTGTCGCCTTGCACCTCCAGGGTCTGGGTTCAGTTTCCTCCTCGGGGTCAGATATTTGTGTGCGTGGAGTTTGCATGCTCTCCTTGTGTTTGGTGGGTTTTCTCCGGGTGCTCCGTTTTTCTCCCACATTCCAAAGTCATGCAGATTAGGCGAATTGGTGTCCCCAAATTACTCATAGTGTGTAAATGAGTGAGAAATGTTTTTTATTTATTTATTAATTTTTTTTAGAAAATAAAAAAAATAGAAAATACCAAACTGTGGAATAAGTGAAATGGTGCGATGCATATCAGATTATTTTTGCTATTTTATTCTGTTTTCATTCCTCTTCTTCCCTCTGTCCCATCTGACAGGCATGGGACATCACTGTGCGCACCTGTGCGTACACTAACCACACCGTTCTTCCAGAGGCTCTGGAACGTTGGCCTGTGGACCTGTTCCAGAACCTCTTGCCTCGCCACCTGGATATTATCTTCCAGATCAACCAGCGCCACCTGGAGGTCAGCTGAGAAATCCTCTTTGTTTTAATCATACGACAGTGTCCTGAAAGTCTCCAGACATAGGGGGGAATTTTATTCTCTACATGATTGTTAATTCTTTTGTAAACTGAGACAGAGTTGTCTCTCTCACTCATGACTGTCATGCTATACAAAGTAAACAAATCTTGTACTTGAGTATAAGTACTGGTACCCCAGGTAACATATGACATAAGTAAAAGTATAAGTTTGGAATTTACAATTCTACTTGAGTAAAAGTCTAAATTTGTATGGTTAAAAAAAAAAAACTGTATTTGGCAACTTTTCACCTCTGGTGTTGAAACATCTGGTTATGCATGTAACGTATAGGTCTTCATGTGCCCCCACAAGGGATCTAACAAAAATATAGTATGAGATGTCATGGAGACATTTTTGCTTTAAAAGTGTTAATTTCCCCTATGTATGGACATTTTTCAGACACTGTATATAAACGTTATCAGAATATTTTTGTCGCAATTTAACACCTGAATGGTTCTTGTATCTGGATTGTATGGCACATGCTTTTACACCTGTATTTAATTGTGTGTCTGGTTCAAATCAAACCCATCACTTAGACAAATCCCAGAGCCTCTTTTAGGGGAGGAATCCCTGTCACAAGCAAAGTATCTGGGGTATGAGTTTTAGTATGTGTAATTAATAGGTACATTGCCGAGCGTAAATATTCACCCCCTTGAACTTGTCCACATTGCGTAGAGTTACAATCTGGAATGGATTTAGTTAGATTCACAGTATTGTTTACAGAAGCTATTGAACATGCTTCTTTTTCTTGCATTTTTTAAATTTTCATTTAATACAAAAGTTTACATTACAAATTATATTATTGACACAACATGAGTGAAAAGTGGAATCTCTTGTTTATTTGCATGAATTTCAGGGTGTTTTTTTTTCAGTACTCCTTTAGGATTAATGTGTGACAGTGTGCACTCGAGCTCTCACACACTGCAAGTTTGAAAATGTGAAAACCAGTGTTTCGTCTGAACACGTGCTATAATAGAAAAGATCAGACATGAGGGAAAGAAATGACCTTTACAAAGGCAGTTAACAACATGATCAATATGATACATTTTCTTACCTTTAAATGAATATATCATGCTGAATCCTAAATATACATTATTTAAAAATAATCTTTAAAATTAATCTTTTAAACATTTCAGCATTTTAAAACATTTAGCTCATTTCCTATATTAAATAAAATAAAAAAAATGGCCCACCCTTTCACTATGGTCTTTTGGATGGCACTGTACATGTGATGAATATACACAAACTAACCATAACGCTGAAGTGGAGGGGAAAAATCAATAGATTGATCAGTTAGATGAACGAAGTCCATAAAGTGTTATGCGTCACATATGTCAATATCACATCTGTTTCAGGAAGAGTCCAGAGTTTGTTAGAAAACATACAGAAACATGCACAATCATGAAGACAGAGGAACTGAATAACTTGTGTTTTATGTTGATTTGAGTAACATGCCCTGCTGCATTAAATCGTTTTATCACTGTTTAAAAATTTTTTTTTTATTGTCCTAAACCTAGAAGACAATGTGTGCTGTGAAAATGTATCGGAAATCCTTTTGATTATGTAAGAAGATGTGCCCAGATGGATGAATTTAAACTTGGCCAAGATCTGACTACATTTTTTGTCACTCCACATCTCAGGGTGTATTTTGGTCTCGCTTGCATTCGTATTGTACATTTTATGTGAATAATCCTTAAATGGATATGAAATAGTCCTGCTATTCAAAACGTATGAAACAGCTGGGATAACCGGGGTTTGCATGTTCGGGTTTGCTAGAGGCCTACATGAGACTAAATGAAAATAGGTTACACTTGTCGAAGTTAAAATTGAACGCATGTGACTTGTCAAATCAAGAAATTTATTAAGTTGCACAGGTTGGTTTTGCACCATATTTTGATAATTTTGATCCTCCTCCAGAATTGAAAAATGTTTACACATTTTAATGCACATTATCCAAGCTGGTTCCTCCAACTGACATAGAAATACCTGCATTAGCAGGGAAATCCTGGTGTCAAAACACGGCTGAGGTTTCCCTTATTATTATTATGGCACAGAATCCTCATATAAATATTGGTGTTAAATATGGATAATATGTACTGGTAGAAAAAAACATATACAATGAAAATAATGGTGTTGGTGGATGGGGTCATGTGAGACTCAAGAGGTATTTCATTTATTTTTTATTCTGAGGGACGAAGGACACAAAAAAATAGCACTATGCCATTGCTCAAGCAGTAACAATGCTTATGTATATGTACTATAACTATGCTATTCTCTTCCATAATGTTTTCTAAATCCAGCTAATTTGTGATGTCGAAAAAATGTAAAATGTGGTCCATTCGCCACAAAGAACTTTCTAATCCAGAATAGAAATGGGTTTTTACGTCTAGGTGATCTCTGAGGTTGTCCATCCACTTATTCTCATCAGTAAACCGGATTATCACTTTAACCACCTTTTTTCCCTCATCATAGCGAGTCTCCACTCAGTACCCTGGCGATAATGACCGTCTGAGGCGCATGTCTCTGATTGAAGAAGGAGGACTGAAGAAGATCAACATGGCTCATTTGTGCATCGTTGGCTCGCATGCTGTAAACGGCGTGGCTCGGATCCATTCCGAAATCATCAAAAACACAGTGTAAGTGTCAAACACTACATGCAGGATAAGAATTCGCAGCTTTACATGTAGGTTTCCTGGGCGAAATAAGAACTTTGACATTCTGATCACCTGCGTATATAGAGCATGACGATGAAATTGGTCAGACAGTACATTTACATGGCATTTGTACAACTTACATTTTATTTCATTTTACATCTGAGCAGCTCAAGGGCTCATAAGTAGAAACTTGGTGATGTTGGGATTTAAACATGGGACCTTCTGATCAGTAGTCCAACATCTTAACGACTAAACCCTTCCCCAGTACACTGGAGCATCTTGTTACAGTATATAGAACTACCTGGGATGCTTTATATTTTTACATGTTCTGGTAAAGGTCTCTTCCTTAAAGCATTGTTTGTCTCCAGGTTCAAGGACTTTTATGATCTGGACCCACAGAAGTTCCAAAACAAGACCAATGGGATCACCCCTCGCCGCTGGCTGGTTATGTGCAACCCTGGTCTGGCAGAAGTCATCGCTGAGGTGAGTAGTGCTGAAAAGAAACACATGAATGATCTACATTATAAATGTGATACATGATACTGTAGATAAATGACCAGTGGAAAGCTCTGCCCTACTTTTAGTATGGTGCTTAATAGTGATGGGTCGTTCATGAACGATTCAATCCTTAACGTGACTCAGCAGAACGAGTAGTCTCAGAGGGTGATTCGTTCATTTTCTACTGGGCGCGCATGCGCAAAGCATCGCAAACCTTCCGTAGGTTATGTACAGGAAACAGAATTGAATTGAATTGTTCTCCTCAATGAGTCTTCCAAGTCCGAGTCGTTCGTTCTTTTGTCACGTGACTCCCCTAGACGCTATGAAGTGCAATAGATTCAAAAGAACGAACGACTCAGTGAGCGGCTCATTATGTTTATATTATGTCCTTAGCTGAATTGTAATATTTTCATTACTGGAACTATAACCAAAATTTGTGTATGTTGGGGGTCTATTTATTGAAAACATTTTATTTTATTTTCGGTCAAAAGAACGAAATGAACTAAAAGACTCAAAAAAAGATTTGTTCATTTTGATGAACGAGATTCAAAGAACCGAGTCACTAAAATGATCCAAACTTCCCATCACTATTGCTTAATGTAAAGTGGTAAAAAAAAAATCTGTTTTAATGGGGATTGTTTGATTTTTAATAAACATTCACACATATACTATAATAAACCATTTTTGCTGTAAAAAAAAAAAACAGACTAAACAGCTAATCGGTAGTAATTCAGTATGTAATCAGATACCAGTCGAAATGTCTGTTGTCATATTTGGTGTTTTTGAAAACCTATGGACTATATGATCATGAACATTTCAGCATTTAAGTTTTCCCAGGCTACCATGTATACATGGAGTGCTTGAAGGATGCGTAGATAATAAATGAGATATGGTACTGCATGGTTTTAAATTGTTGCTTATTATAAGGTCTTGTATCTACAGTGTCTTGTAAATTCAGTGAGAATTTAGATAAACAGCATTTTTGTGCAATCAATCTTTTTCATTAAACATTAGCGGATTGGTGAGGACTACATTCGTGATCTGGATCAGCTGAAGAAACTCTTGGAGTTTGTGGATGATGAGTCCTTTATTCGAGACGTTGCCAAGATTAAACAGGTGAGGAGACGAAAAAGCTGATCCTCAGTTTAGCCTGTGCTGAGAGACGATGCGAGCATTTATGCTGCTTGTGTTTAAGAATTTGTTAAAAAAAAAAAAAAAAAAAAAGCAATGTTCAAGTCAAACCGGGACTTTGATGAAATTTCTTGTGAATGAAGGCATAGAACTGATCTGTTTGTGGGAAGGTATAGGGACTCAGCTTCTACATTCAGGTACTGTCCTGCCATTTCCACATCTTCTGGTCATTAAAGGAGTTCCTGGGAGGCCAGCGTTTCAGACGTGAAGCAGGCGATTTAATTGTGGCTCCGGAGTACTGAGATACGTTTCTACCTTACTAATATCCAAGCACTAATGAAATACTGGAATAAGTGGTAGCAGGGGATTATATAGAGAAATAAATGTAGCTTTTATTCTCATATCTGTGTTCTGTTATTCTACATAATCAAACGTCTCAGTTTGACTTGAACTCCGGTTATAACTAAAAAAAAAAAACTGCCTATTTGAATTCCTTGAACGTTAATAGGGGAAAAGTGGGACAAATAGTGGGACACCAGACCACTCTTATGAAAACATTTTTAGATGACTTTTTAGATTAATCTTTACTTCATATAGGACTGATTTAATCCTTTTATCATTTTTTTTTATTTGCAGGAGAACAAGATGAAATTTGCTGTGCATCTTGAAGAGCATTATAAGGTTAAAATCAACCCAAATTCGATGTTTGACGTTCAAGTGAAGAGGATCCATGAGTACAAGAGGCAGCTGATGAACTGCCTGCACATCATCACCCTCTATAACCGTAATTCTACCTTTTTATGCTCTTCTGATCACCAGGGTCTAATAGGAAACTGAGTACACTTTATAATCCCAAAAACAAAGCAGGAAACAAGTTTAAAATATAAAAATACTCAGAAATGCACAATCAACTCCCAGTATTCTTATTTATTAATTTCTCACTATATTAGAGTCCAAATAAGTGTGTTAATTATTCAGTGAAATTTAAAACTCATAGTCTCTCTCTATCTCATTTATCATTTTATGTATATAGAAGCTATCTATGACTAAATATATCACTATACTCAATACCATAAAGCTTAATTTCTTTACTTTAAAAAATCCTATGCACTGCAACTTTAACATTTGATGTATTTTTTTTAAATATGTATATATTATACATATTATATCCTGGCTATTTTATTTCAATTACTGTTCATTTAGGCTTTGGTTTGGGGTTCATTAGTGAAAATTATTTTATACAGACTCGTTAGTAGGAGGCTTGGTGGTGTAGTGGTTAGCACTGTTGCCTTGCACCTCCATGGTCCGGGTTCGATTCCCAGCCAGGTTCGATTCCCGTCTCTGTGTGCATGGAGTTTGCATGTTCTCCCCGTGCTTGGTGGGTTTCCTCGCACAGTCCAAAGACATGTGGGTTAGATTAATTGGCGTTCCCAAATTGGCCGTAGTGTGTGTATGAGTGTGTGTGTGCACCCTGTGCTCAAAGTCTCTTGGGCCCCTCATGTTCCTGAATACAGGATTAAGCGGTAGAGATGATGAGTTTGACTGTAGTCCTGCATTTTATGTCAATCACAAACACTTTGTGAAACTTAAACTTAAAATAAGACTAATATGTTCCATTCAGGCATCAGGAAGGAACCCAACAAGGCCTGGACACCTAGGACGATTATGATCGGAGGAAAGGTGAGCGTGGTCATGCCTTATTTTTGCTATTAGTTTGGGTTATATACAGTAGATAAGAGTTTTGCTCGCTTTCTCTCAGCGATCGACTCAAAATAACTAATGAGATATTTACGGTTCACAATCAATGCATTCTTCTCACATCTGCTATTCCATTGGTTATTGTACACCAGGCTGCTCCAGGTTACCACATGGCTAAGATGATCATTAAGCTCATCACATCTATTGGAGATGTGGTGAATAACGACCCAGTGGTGGGAGACCGCCTTAAAGTGATCTTCCTGGAGAACTACAGGGTTACACTGGCCGAGAAAGGTGTGATGTTTATAGGAAAACTATGAATGTTTATGATTGCATTTCTTTTGAGTCATGTAAATCTACATCATATTTACATATGTTTTTGGATTTTTTTGTCATGCTTTTTTTTCCATCTTTGTCTGCTTTTCTACATTCTCCATGTAGCAATCCCAGCAGCTGACCTGTCTGAGCAGATCTCCACCGCGGGGACAGAAGCTTCCGGAACAGGGAATATGAAGTTCATGTTGAACGGCGCTCTGACCATCGGCACTATGGATGGGGCCAATGTGGAGATGGCTGAGGAAGCAGAAGAGGAAAACCTCTTCATCTTTGGCATGAGAGTGGATGATGTTGAGGCTTTGGATAAGAAAGGGTAAAAAAAAAAACCATACTTTATGAATCTGGGTACCTCTGGGAGTGCTAACTCTCTATCAGTAAGACTGAGGTTGTTACATAAACAACCAATTTTTAAATCATACTGTATCTTTGATCTTTGACCTGAGTTAAACATTCGTTCAATATAATCAACATAATGTCATTTAATATTAAGAAATAAAAAGAAAAGTGATAGCTCAAGACTTTTGCATAGTATATATATATATATATTCGCCCTAAACAATTATAATTTTTCCAGGTACAATGCTGCTGAGTATTACAATCGCATCCCAGAGCTCAAGCAAGCCATGGATCAAATTTCTGGAGGTTTCTTTAGTCCCAGTCAGCCAGACCTCTTCAAGGACATTGTCAACATGCTAATGAATCATGACAGGTCAGAACGAATTCCTTCCTGGAAGGGAAACTAAACTCTTCCTCTTGTGCATGTGAATATGTTTCGAATAAGAATCTCACATGTCTCCAATTGTGTATTAGTAACATTATACTGTTTTTATACACGACGATACTGTGTATATACTGTGTTCATTCCTCTATTGGCATTCCAATTTCTGTTTAATACCATCCTCATCCTATTCATCCTATCCTAGTCTCTTTTCTTGCCTATTTTGCATAATTAAATATCCATGAACTTGTTGGCTCTGTTCTCTGTGTTCCCCTTTTTGCAGGTTTAAAGTATTTGCTGACTACGAGGACTACATTAAATGCCAAGATAGAGTTAGCGCTCTGTACAAGGTTAGTGTACAACTACTTTCCAGTAGAGTATGAAAAGTATGAAGTCTGAAAAAGTACTGCATTAAATACTAGTCTGAAGTTCATGATAGTCTGTAGAGCCATAATTAATGTGGAAACACTAAGTGCCTCCCATCCCTCCCTTCTAAAAGAGAGCTCGGCCAATCAGCTTGCTCTTGGCCCCTGGCTGCGAGAGGCTACAGGATCACTCGGGATTCTAAATTGCGATCTCTAGATGATAGGGCGAGCACTTTACCGCTGCGCCACTTGGGGGCGCTCACCTAGTTTTATATCCAGATGCTTCTATTAGTGGGTAATTTTTTTGTCCAGAGAGATTATTTCACATTTGCATAACTATTGTATGTCTCACAGCACCTTCTGTTTATACTAGTCTATGGTTGGTTGCTAAACTAATTATTAATGTCGCTCTCCAAACAGAATACTAAGGAATGGACCAAGATGGTGATCCGCAACATCGCCGGTTGTGGCAAGTTCTCAAGTGACAGGACCATCTCTCAGTACGCCCGTGAGATCTGGGGTGTGGAGCCAAGTTTGGAGAAGATCGCCGCTCCGGATGACCCTCGTTAGGCAGCTACTCAGCATTCAGAAGCTCTTTTCACTGGCGTTGTTCTAACATTTAGTTAATTTATGCATTGTGGTTATGGAGACATGTCTATGTGATTGTTTGATTGTGTAAAGGATGTCTTTCTTCCCTGTGAGATCTGGTTGCCCGGCCTCAGTTTCAGAAATCAACACCCATGTTTCTGCGAGGTGTGTGAGAACTTGAAGTTGTAGTTGAAGAGTGTAAGAAATGAAGGTTTTTATTCATGTTAATCGGTACCAACATGCAGATGTGTAGCACATCAGTCTGGGAACAGTAACTAAGCATTTAATAGTTGTAATATATCTCTGAATGTACCATAGCGGTGTCTGTTTTCTTCTCATTAACCAAAGAACAACTCAGTTGCGGAGACTTCACGTTGACCCACTGTGACATATAGAGCAGCCACTGAAGGTTTAACTGAAGGCCAGTCTGTCAGCGTCTCATATTCAGCCACATGGATGACTGCGTGGACTCTGAGATATTCCTGCATGATTTGGTGTGTAGTGGTTCTGAAGTGTTTAAACATGTTTTTAATAGTAATAGAGGATTTTCCTTAATCACATCCGATCACGTAACCTCACCTGTTAAAGCTCAGTTGCTGATCATAATGTTCATGTGCATAGAGATGTAGTGTAGCACTTCTGCATACATGGTGTCGTCCTGTCTTTGCTCTGCACTTAAAACACTTAAGAGCACGCTATGAAAAGCTGCCTTAGTTTTGCGGGTCTGTGTGTTTGAACATGTGTGCTAGTGCGTTCGAGAATCTATAGAGCCTATTTATCTGTACTAGTCCTCGGCGTAGAGACTGGTGAGCAAGCCACTTTAATAAATTTTAATCTTTTTAATCTATGCTTTAAAATATAGACGATTTAGGAGTGCTTTCACTGGAGTGTGGGAAAAATACTAAATTATGTCATGTTTGACTATATTATTAATCATAGTCGATAAATGAAGGATGGCTATATGTACATGACTATAAGCTAAGGCAGTTTGGATCTATGCCTCTGTAATGTACCCTGAATGTTAATCCTCTGTTGGTTGTAAGAGCTGAAGATTTCACAGCATGGGCCAACATCTGTCACCACGAAGCAACTAAATAAATAATGAAATAAAGTATACCACACAACAACAATTATGGCTTGTCTTGTTTTCCCGTAAACATGCTTATGTTGGTGGTTTAACTGTTCACATGAGACTTCAAGAAAGAGCATATGAGAAAAAAAAATGTGCAAAGAGCTCTACATAGGGGCGACTCTGGTGGTTAGCGTTGTTGCGTTGCACCTTCACCTTTGGGGGGGGGTTTGAATCTCATCTCTGACTCTCCATGTACTTTGTGTTTTTTTGGGATGAATAGTGCTTCCTAATTGTCTGTATGTATGTATGACTGGGTGTCTGAGTCTATATGACCTGCAATGGGTTGCTACTTGGCATGCCATCCAGGGTGTCTCCTGGGATGGGCTTCAGGCCCTCTACAACCCTGCACAGGTAGAAAAAAAAAAAGAATTAATGAGATCTACAAAAAAGGGTGCACGAAGGCTTAGCGAGTAACACTGCCTCCTTGCTCCTCCAGGGTCTGGGTTCGATTCCCGTCTCAGGGTCTGTGTGCATGATCCTTAGTGGGTTTCCTCCTGGTAGTCCAGTTTTCTTGCACAGTCCAAAGATTATGCTAATTGGCGTTCCCAAATTGCCCATAGTGTGTGTATGTGTGTGTGTGCCCTGTAAAGGATTGGCACCCTGTCCATTCATGGTCCAAGCATCTGAGGTCTCCATGACCCTGTATACAGAATAAAGATATATACGTATAGACGATGAGTGAATGAACTTTCACTTTGCATACAACTTTTTTCACTTGTATTTACTTTTGAAAAAATAAAAAAGTGGTGTACAGTTTGTGTCTGTTCGACTTAAACAGTTACAGCAGTCAGATAGCAGGGATTAAGTCAAAAAAAATTGGCAGCATCTCCTTGGGCAGCCATTTAACACCGGACGCGTCCCAATTTTAATAATAGTGTGCTCGATTCTGGTGATACAGTATAATACACCGTGTGGGCTGCACTCTTTAGTAAGGCGGTGTGCAGTTTGGGACGCGAGTACACAGCCGAAACCCAAACGCCTCCTTTATTTTAAAGAAGTGCGCTACTTAGGGTTGAAGGTAACGGCTTCTACGTTCTAGTTCGTGCACTATGTTTCTGAGACTCAGTGGTTTGGGTGCGGCCGGGCTGCTGTCAGGAAGGAAGTTTTAGTGCGCTGTGAGTTACATAGACACAAACACACACACACACGTACACACACACACACTTCTGAGGGTTTGTTCCTCTTCGTGCTGCTCTGTTTCACTTCACCTGTTCATGTGGAAGGACCATGACAATGAGACAGTTCCACTAGTGTTAGTGGAGGAACTGTAAACGGGGAAGAGGATTACTGGCTCATCAGCACATGCACACACACACACACATCACAAGACAAGTTGTGTCTGAATGGCAGCTGAAGCTCTAGTGCTCTTGTGAGGTCTCTAAACGCATCACTTTCTCCTGGATAAAGAGGGTAAGTAGAGAAAAGACTTGTGTAACAATCTTTTAAACCTTTTGATTGGTGTTTCACCTCCATTTGAAACCTAACTTCATTCACATGTCATTTATTCTGTCTCTGTACTTAGTTAACGTCTGTTTCACTTTGAAATGCTTAGGTTAGTCAACTTACTGTACCTGTTACTTACAAGAGAAATCCACCCTAAACAGCTTGCATGTTTGTGTTGAACTTTAATAAGTTGTCTTCTTCTAAACTGATTTCAGTGATAATGATTCCTACATTTCTCACAATGCTTTTCGATTGCCTGTTCCTCAACTGGTACCAGGTGTATTTTTGCCATCCATCCATCCATCCATCCATCCATCCATGAACCGCTGTAGTCCAACAAGTGACCATGGAGGCCAACAGTGATTGCAATTATATTTATTCCCATTTTTACAACATGCATTCACAGAATTTGGGAACACCACATGCAGTCTAATCTGCATGTCTTTGGACAGTGTGAGGAAACCCACCAAGCACAGGAAGAACATTCAAACTCCATCCACACAGACCCCCGAGACGGGAGTCGAACCCGGACCCTGGAGGTGCAAGGCAACAGAGCTAACCACTAAGCTAACCACTAACCACTTTTGTCCGCACCTCATCTTTCCTTAAAGGGAGCGATGTACAACAGCACTTTAGTCCTTTAGTCCAGCTACCTAGGGTTACATCTGTAAGCTCTGTTCAAACTGTTTCAAAAGCTTCATCTTTCATCACTTGCACAGCACCATCATGCTCATCATCTCGCCTCACTATCTACCTGCACTGCATTCTGGTACTTTTTCTGGTTGGTTATTTTGGATTTCTCAATAGGCCTTAAAACTCAGACTATCTTACCCATTTATTATTATTATTTTTTAAATAAACGTCTATAGGGTTCAGGATGGGTGGCACGGTGATGTAGTGGTTAGCACTGTCGCCTTGGACCTCCAGGGTCCGGGTTCGATTCCTGTCTCTGTGTGCATGGAGTTTGCATGTTCTCCCCTGTGCTTGGTGGGTTTCCTCCTGGGTTTCCTCCCACAGGCCAAAGACATGTAGGTTAGGTTAATTGGCATTCCCAAATTGACCGTAGTATGTGAATGAGTGTGTGTATGCCCTGCGATGGATTGGCACCCTGTCCAGGGTGTACCCCGCCTTGTGCCCTAAGTCTCCTGGGATAGGCTCCAGGCCCCCTGTCACCCTGAATATAGGATTAAGCGGTATAGATGATGAGTGAGTGAGTGAGGGTTCAGGATTGTGCATTGTGGAATCCATTGTGGATTGTGCATATCCCTTTTTTTCAGCACAAAATGGTCAATATAATGAACTAAAGTTTAGTTCATTTTACTCAACTATACGAACCTGACTGGTAAAAATGGGTCACACTAGCAAAGAAATGGCACAGATACACATGATCATGTGTTTTTATGGTTGTTTTCAGTTGGTTCTATGACCAAAAATATATATATATATATGTATATGATATATATATTTTAAAGGTTATAAATATTTGCTCTGTTATTCCCATATTCCGTTAACACACGCTGGTAGGGCATCCATATATATATATTTTTTAATTTGTTATTGACCTATGCTGTGTTGTCAGCACATATCTGTGCCGCTTGAGTTTTTAGTGTTTATTGACATTGTACAGGTCATCTCTCAAAACTAGAAGAGTGAGAGAAGAATCTCTTGCTTCTTTAGTTTTAAAGAGCTAATGTGAAACCTCACTGATGTCATGCACATCAGTGTTTACATTATGCTTACAGAGACAATGAAAATGCAGGATTATATGTGAAATTAGCACCACAATCACTTAACACATCACACATGTTTCAGTATAGAACATTCTGTGTGTTTTAGGGTTGAGTTTTCCTTTGATGAAGCAATATTTTCTTCATTAAGTTGGCTAGTGGTGTGTGAGTCATTCGGGTTAAAAGCGTCTAAAGAAAAGGTTGGAGAAAAAAAGTCTTTTGGTCTGACTGTGCTTGTGCTGGCATGGAAATAGAGCATTGCTTTGTTAAATGTTTTGCTACCTTTGAAAATAATATGCTCATCAGCCATGATATTAAACCACCTGCTTAATATTGTGCAAGTCCCATTTGTGCCAACAAAACAGCCCTGACCCGGCCAAAGCATGGACTTCACAAGTCCTCTGAAGGTGCGCTGTGGTATCTGGCACCAAGACATTAGCAGCTAATCTAATAATTCCTGTAAGTAGTGAGGTGGGTCCTTGGTGCATCAGATTCTTTTGTCCAGCACATGCCATTCACAGATGCTCGATTGGATTGAGATCTGAAAAAATTGCAGGCCTATTCAACACCTCAAACCATTGTCACGTTTCTCAGATATTCTGAAAATAGCTTTTGCACTGTGTCAGGGTGCATTGTCCTGCTGAACGCGGTCACCGCCATCAGGGAATACCATTTCCACGAAGGAGTGTACTTGGTCAGTGTTAGGTTTGAAAAAAATGAGTGTCTCAATTGTTTTAAGACAGATTAGAAGAAGAGGAATTATTGCTTGTTGGGTTTGCCGCACTTATATACACATACTGGTCTTTTTTTTTTTTTTTTTTGATTTTTCCCCGATTTTCTCCCTAATTTAGTCGTGTCCAATTCCTCGCGTCACTAGGGGGCTCCCACATTAAGGCTACTACTACCACTCAGCCGGGAGGGCCGAAGACTATCACGTGTTTCCTCCGAACCACGTGACGCCAGCCGACCGTATCTTTTCGAACTGCTCGCTTGCGCACCGTTGGGGGCGGCGTAACGCACTCGGAGGACAGCGCTATCCGTTGCGCGAGCTCACAGACACCCCTGACTGGCTGTAGAGCCGTGATTAATGTGGGAGCACTAAGTACCTCTCATCCCTCCCCTCTGAGAGAGCTCGGCCAATCAGCTCTCTCTAGACCTCCGGCTGCGAGAGGTTACAGCACCACCCGGGATTCGAACTAGCGATCTCCGGATGATAGGGCGAACGCTTTAACCACTGCGCCACTCGGAGGCAAAAGAACTAGTCTTTAACATATAAATCATAGAGAGACCTGGAGAAAGACAGACTGTAGGAAAAGCATTTATATTTTTTGGTTAAACAAAAAGCTTCCACCAGACACAAGCAGTTTGGATGCCTAAATAAAGTTTCATCACATAAGGAGTCAGAAAGCACGATGGGGGGTTGTTTTATGGCCATAGGAGCCTTTTTATCGTATTATAAGACCGTTCGGTCAACAACAATATTCAGGTACGTGGTATGTGACGAAGTAACATCAACATCAAGGGCAGGACCCAGTGTTTCCCAGCAGAATATTGTCCCAACCTCACACTGCCTCAGCTGGCTTGCCTTCTTCCCATAGTGCATCCTGATGCTACAGTATGTCTAAGTGGCACACACAGCAAAATGCACCCGGCCATCCATGTGATGCTAAAGGAGATGTGATTAATCAGACCAGCCCAGCTTCTTCCATTGCTCCTTGGTCCAGGTCTTATGCTCACTGTAGGAACCTTGTCTGGTGAACAGGAACCTTTCTGACCTGTCTGTGGCTGCGTGACCCTCAAATGTGTCTCTTGTTTATTTACAAATGGAAATACCATGTTTTTTGCTTCTTGGCCTGTTAGCCTCATGAACTGTTTCTTAGTGCACAGATTGAACACTTCCCATTTTTCCTTGCCATTTATAACTAAGAATCTCCATCCAGGAACAGGTGTCAGGTTCTTCCTTTACACTCTGTGTTTGTGTCACATTTGTTTGTTAGTGCTGTGTAAGGCGACTAGATGGAGACCAGCGGCTTTTACAATGACAACTACAGCAATGGAAGCAGTGATGATGACCTGGTCGACCTCAGCGCAACCGCTCAGGATCTCCTCGAAGATCTGCCCTATGATCAGGTCCACAGCCAAGGTATGCACGCATCAACAAACCTGTGTTTTGTTTCAACAGAATGGCTTTATAGTGTTTAATATATTGTGATTGTAAGTATTATGGGTTGTGAGTATAATCTTTATTGAACGGTATTGGTGCGTTGTCAGCAAATAGGTTGTGATGGAAGACGGAAATTGTGAATTGTGATTTTGCAGCTTCTTTGCTTAACAAATGAGTTTGGCACGCAAAGTCTTCAGCAAGGCCGATAAAAGGTTGCCATGGTACGGAAAGCATGAAGCAGCAAAATGGGAGTAATAAACAGCATTTTCTCATTTTGCTGGAGGCTGTTGTTAAAACGGCTTTAAAGTGTAAATGCTATAATGACAGTTTCACAAATATAAAAACCAAGATCTCTTTCAAGTTATTCTTATATTTCAATTAAGATATTTTTTGTAATCCTGTTTGAATTATTATAAATACAAAATGCCAATCTAAAGCTGTGCCTCCGGGTGTTTTTTGAAAATTGTGGATAATTGTCAATGACCTGTTACTAACCTTTATTTACAGTAGCACTGTAGTCGACATGAGTGTTTTTTTATATTTCATATGTTTCTAAATACTAGTTAATTATCACTGATCAAGCCTTACACACTAACTAACTGTTGCATCATCTACATTCATGCATTACATCCTATAGCTTCTTCTAATTCCATTCTTAAACCCGTAAAAAGCTAAATCCACCTTGCTGCGTCTTAGATACTGGTGACATGTCAGTGATGGCAATCACATTTCATTAGAGTCCAGGAAGTTTATTTTTCAGTGTCTGAAGAGACCAGGCAGTTTTTCTTCCTCATTTCTCTTCCTTCTGTCACTGACACTCAGTTCCTGCTCCTCATTAAGTCACTTCAATATTTCATATGATTGTGTGTTTGTGTTTGGCACCGAGGCACTAAGAGACCCTAAGGCTGTGTATTCTGGCTGAGCTCTGAGTAATGTGACCTCGTCCTTGTGCAGCCAGTGAAAATTATCTCGGCTACAATTTTTTCTTTTTTTTTCTTTTAAAGTCTTGATAAAGAAGGAGAAAGTATTGGGGAAATGTGTTTAGGGTTTTTGTTTTTTTTTATTGCGTCATGTTCGTATCACGCTGCAGTCAGTCTAGAGTGCAGTGTTTTGTGCTAAAATTAGAGGACTACAAAAGGTAGAAGACATACAGTAGAAGACAAGATAACATTGTTCGGGGGTAGGGTGTGAAAGCCTATCCTACCTCTGATACTTGTTAGGGTTTTAGGCAGAGAGTTGCGTTGAAACATCCCACCCTTTCTGAAATATGATTTGAATATTAACCTCAGTTGCACTCACTGTACGCGGTACTGGAAATGGAAAGAGAGCAGCTGCCTGGCAAAATCCACATTCAAAACCAGTCAAAGAAGCACCTTCAGGAAGAAAACACATTAAAGATGTGGAAGATTCAGGAAGATAACATTGTGTCATCTTAAACAACAATTTGTTCGATTTCCGGTTAGACTCGATTCCCGTCTCTGTGTGCATGGAGTTTGCATGTTCTCCCCATGCTTGGTGGGTTTCCTCCGGGTACTCCAGTTTCCTCCCACAGTCCAAGTACATGCAGATTAGGCTGATTGACGTTCCCAAATTGCCCGCAGTGTGTGAACCGAGATTGATCTTTTCGGCAAATTGTCCGTCCATATCTTGTGACCTTTGCTCTAAGGCCAGAGGATGGAATGACGCACCCCCATTCCCCTCTCTCACCCCACCCTTTTTAAACCAAAAAAACAACTGTATTTTGCAACTGGTAAGTGGATGCAAGTTAATCACCTGACGATCATCTGTCATTTGCCAGCTTTTGGCTGATTTAAATAATCAGAAACATGCCTTACCTGTTCAGTAGAAAAACATTTAAAGCTCCTCTTATCGTAGAACCTCATTCACTCCATCAGGCTGGTGTATGGATACAAATTTCCCACTATTTCTGACCAGACGTCCATGACACAGCATCGACTTGATATTACAAGTACTCATAATATAGAAACCTCATAATATAAACAATATTTTGCCCCATGATTTAAGAATCAACAAAAAACAATCATGTACTGTATCTCTAATACATTTTAATACTTTTACATATGTTACTAATGCATGTTTCTTTATAAGAAATGTACATCCATAACTCGATAATGAGGACGACAATACTGAGGAGTTAAAACACACTGCAGTTTTTTATTGTTTTTGTTGTTTTACTTCCACCCCAGAGATCAGTAAGTTGTGTTTTCATTCCATCAGTGCTGCAAGTTCCAGAGAAAACAGTGAGCCAGATTTGATTCTTGTTGCAACACAGGACTAACAACAGGTCACGCAGGGATTCACATACGCTCGCTTCTCTCCCACAATTTCTGGTCTCCTGTGGACCGATCTGTCAGCATCACAGGTCAGGCAGAGGTCAATGGTCACTGATGTGATTTTTGATGTGGTAGTCTCATAAGGGAAGCTATTACACACTCCGAGCTGTTTCCCATGCTCCTCGGCTTGTGTGGGTTTGGGTACTTTAAGGAATGAAGAGTTGCACAAGAGCATAGCTCTGGAGGACGCTAAATGACCAAGTCAGCACATTCGTAGTAAACACACTTCTTTACTCAGGATCTTTATTCAATACATTTGTGGTTCGTCTCTGTGCTCTATTAGTGTGCTGATGAGATCAAACTCTTGTGAGATAAACCATGTTTTAATTGTGTGATGTTTACTGACCTGTATAGTCTACACAATCCAGCTGTCTGCTACAGTCTCTGTTTTGTGGACAAGCGGGTTTTACAGGCTACCTCCGATCTTTAGATACATCTTTAATTGTTGTTTAACTTCACATATCTCGACTGTAATCTGGAATGAAGGCTTGGTCAAAGTCTGCACATGTCATTCTTAAAGGTAAAATATAAACAGTTTTCTTACAATGTATATGTGTTGTATTAAATGATCAAATTTGTATCCTTAAAGAAAATTGCCCACATGTGGGTGTTCCCAGGGGGATCTTTGAACTTGTATATCAATAAGTCAAAGTGATTCTGTTAACAAAAGGCCAACAGTATAGTGAAGTTTTGAAAGATTATTTTCGCTATAGATTTATAATACAGTGGAACCTTGGATTGCAAGTAACTTGGTTTATGAGTGTTCCGCAAGACGAGCAAAGATTTTTAATAAATTTTGACTTGAAAAACGAGCATGTCTTGGTTTACGAGTGCAGAGTTTTTTGACACCGACATACACACACACACTCTCTCGCCTATACACCCCCCCCCCTTCCCGGCTTCACACAGACACACACACTCTGCTCTACACAGAAACTCTGCTCTGTCGCGATTGTTTTCCAAGGTGCTGGTTTGTTTGTTTGTTTTTTTACTTTACAGCAGTGATTCCGTTAGTCTGCGCTCACGCGAGTGTCATTAGAGAGATTTCTTTTTTTTCCCGTTAAAACAGTGTTTCCGTTGTGTGTGTGTTTGTTGTGAAACTTAAAAAGTTTTACTGTGTAAGACGAGGCGAGGGAAGGGGCTAATTCCACACACAAATACACGGTGCCTGCGCGCACAAACGGAAACACTTATCTGTTGGGATTTATTTTAACTTTTTTTAAATGTAAAGTGCAGGTTAATTTGTTTTATTTTTACTTTATATATTGTATTAATTATTTTTCTTTCTTTATTTTTTTGGGCTGTGGAACAAATTATTTGAGTTTTCATTATTTCTAATGAGAAGATTTGATTTGGGTTACGAGTGTTTTGGAATATGAGAACGCATTCGGAATGAATTATGCTCGTAATCCAAGGTTCCACTGTACTTATCTTTAGTAAGACGAAGACAGGAATTCAAACAGTTAGAATCATATCTTGTTTATATTGAGTATACATTATACTACTGGTCTCTTGTAGATGTTTAGTGAATGCTACGGTTCTCACAAGTGGACGTGGCTTGTAGACCTTCAGACATATAACAGTAGCCAGGGGTCCAAAAAGTCTATACACACTAACAGTTGTTATCTATGCACTTTTTTTTATCTTGAAACATTGCAGCAATGTGTAGTTTTATGTTTCCTCTAAAGATGTCCATAGTCGTCCCATCGCTCATGCTATCATGTGACCCTGAGAAGAGAAGTATATTTTTTCATGTTGAAGTGTGTATACATTTTTGGGCCCGGCTGTACATACGTCACTGAATAAAAATATTTCATGAAATGCCTGTTTGTGAAATAGTGGCTCTGATTTTGCATGCTTATATAATGGAATTTGTCATCTGATAGGGTTGCACGATTTTCAGTTTTCTTTTCTTGCTCAGGATTGAGGTAGAACTTCTCACTAACATTTCTAAAGAAAAATATTTGCATTGTGTCACCAGGGGAACTCTGACCTCTCAGGTTGTGGCTCCGCAGGATCTCTGAGTGTGTGCAGTGGTGTCTGGCACTAGACCGTTGGTGTTGGATGCCTTGGGTGCTAAGGGTTGGGGGTGGGACCTTTGTGGATTGGACTTGTTTATCCGGGACATCCCATGGGTGCTTGATCGAATTGAGATCTGGGGAGTGTGGGGTTCGGGTCAACAACATTGAACTCTTTGCCTGCTAGGCTCCATCGCCACAGGCTTTTGTGCACCGACTGTCCTGGTGCCTTTCTGTTGCGGCAAGTGTTAAGTCCAGTTCCTTTGTGTTGAGGAGACGGATGGCTTGTGGGTAAAAACTGTTACATAGTCTGAATGCGAGTGCCCGAATGCTTCGGTACCTTTTTCCAGATGGCAGGAGGGTGAAGAGTGAGTGTGAGGAGTGTGTCCGGTCAGCCACAATGCTGGTGGCTTTGCGGATGCAGCGTGTTGTGTAGATGTCATCGATAGAGGGGAGAGAGACCCCAATGATCTTCTCAACTGTCCTCACTATCCGTTGTAAGGTCTTGCGGTCTGATATGGTACAATTTCCAAACCAGACAGTGATGCAGCTGCTCAGGATGCTCTCAATAGTTCCTCTATAGAAGGTGGTGAGGATTGGTGGTGGAAGCTGTGTCTTTCTCAGCCGTCTCAGGGCTTTCTTGTGCAGAGAGCTGGTGTTGAGGGACCAGGTGAGGTTCTCCTCCACGTGGACGCCCAGGAATTTTCCACAGAAGAGCCGTTGATGCTGAGATGAGAGTGATCGCTCCGTGTCCTCCTGAAGTCAACAATCATCTCTTTTGTCGTATCGACGTTCAGAGACCGGTTGTTGTAACTTGATGATATGATTGGAGCTGTGTGTCGCTACACAATCATGAGTCAGCAGCGTGAACAGCAGGGGACTGAGCACGCAGCCCTGGAGGGGCCCCAGTGCTCAGTGTGGTGGTGCTGGAGGTGTAGTTCCTGACCCGCACTGCCTGAGGTCTTTCGGTCAGTTATGTTAGTGTTATGGCAGAGTGGTGATTATTGCGCCATCTACATTTTCCAAGAAAATGTTTGTGAAATAACTCCTTATTAGTTTAAAACTGGAATCATTTGAAGTGTGTCCTCCAAAAATTATATAGAACTTGAATATTGTTGGCTGATTTTTTTTTTGTTGTTGTTGTGAAATTGCATGTTCTTAAGTCATTCCCTCATGATTCACCCCATTTGTTAATTTCATACATTTAGTTAGCATTGATTTGGTAATAAGCAATGTAATGCTTGGTACATATCTTAACATTTGTTCCAGTGTATTCCTTTTTACTATGACAACAATTTGGAATATGTAGCGTTATATGCATGTGGTCATATGGTACAACTTCTATGGTCATTGGTTTTAGTGAATAAGGAAGAACAATGCTGCTCTGTTTTTAAAAAGCTGACCTTGAAAATCTAATTATACCGAGGACAGGAACAAGATTGGCATCTGAAGGATTTTCTTGTTCGAGCCCTACTGCTTGCATGTTTAGCATTAGAAAATAATTGAAACCTGAGAATACTCGACGGGGTGTATGATGAGGTTTATTCATCATTATATGTGAATGTACTGTGTATTATTTTAATATATAGTGTATTATATCAGCCTGATTTTGTTTCAGTAAAAGATGTTCAGTAGATGATGTGCATTAACTTCAGGCTCTCGCATTCAATTTGATTACACAGGATAGAAGTAAAGCAGAATCCATTATGAGTAATTGAGCAGTCATGTCAACTTGAAAAAAAAAAAAATAATAAAAAAGATGTGATATTAAGCTTCACATTCCTCAGAGGGAATGTGTGCAGAGCTGGAACTTCTAGAATGTCTATAGTGACTGATTAAAGAGTCATGAGACATTGTTTCAAGACCTACTGAGGCATTAAAGAAGTTTCATACAGATGTATACAGTATGTAGTGCTTCTCTGCTGGTTAAGCGGCAAACAGTGCACTTGAATAGTATACGATTTCCTCTCGACACTTTGAGTTCAGAGTGTGAAAACGGTTATTGTTGTGTTCTTTTATGTAATGTATAATATTTTGCTAAAATATTATTGGAAAATCTGTCTTGGTACTGAATTGAGCATTATAAAATACAGTATAAGAGCAAATCGGATAACAATATGCAAATGGCTTCTTTTACTAAAAATGTTTTCGAAAGGAAGTTGAGGGGTGTCCAGCATTTGCATAAGCTTTTAAATATAACCCTTGTAATAAAATGAAACATAAGGCATGAAGTTGTCTCCATTCTCACTGCATTGTATGGCTTTTATGTATTTATTTATTTTTTAAATCAAACTGTCACATCAAGCAGTTTATCATGTCAACTGGACTTCTTTCTTGTCAGGTCGAAATGCTTCATTAGTCATCCAAGCCACATATATAGACCAATACCTGTGGTTTGACTCAAACCATGCAACAGAAATTAGGTGTCATCAGAAAACTGCACCACAGGACAGAAAAAAATCCCCACCTCCGCTCAAACCCAAAAGAAGGAAGACAAGCATCTGACGACAGCTCTCAAGGCCTGCGGATATCCTAAGTGGGCTTTTAACAAGATAGCTTCCAGATCCAGCAGAGGGACGACAAAGAGTCGAAACCCAGAGCCAACGGAAAAACCTTGTAATCCTTAACGTTTCTGTTGAGAAGCTGAAAGTGATTTTGGAAAGCGTTGCATACCAGTTCATTTCAAACACACTAACATACTAATATACAGTGTAATATGCATACACTGAAATATTATATATACTGGGGAAGTGGAGGCGCCTCTTCCAGTCGCCACTGTAAAGAGATGAGATATTGAAAATGTATCTATGAGAAGGGCCACATACTGTAGAGATGACTATATGTTCTGTCGGCATGACTCAGCTCCCAGATAATCTCACCTGGATACAAACAGTTTATTGGGGAAAAAAAGTTTGATGCATCTTTTAAATATTTAATAAACTGTTTTACCCAGTATTATTGAATCGGACTACACGGGCTAGCTTTCATTCCCCATGTGCATCAGTGCGCCTTGATCACCACCCATGACCTTGTCCCCAGTTCACCAGTTTTCCTTCCTTGGGTCACTTTTGGTATGTCCTGACCACTTAATCCCATAAGAGCTGCAGTTTTGGAGTTGCTTTGACCCAGTTGTCTAGCCATTACAATTTGGCCTTCTCACAGTAGCTACATTTTCAATATCTTGTTAGATAGACAATAGTGACATTAGTTAAAATGGCAGCTGGAAGTGTGTGGGATATATTAGGCAGCAAGGATGGATGCCAATCCATCACAGGGGACACACACACACTCACTCACTCACTATGGCCAATTTGTGAATGCCAATTAACCTAACCTACATGTCTTTGGACTGTGGAAGGAAACTGGAGTACCCAGAGGAAACTAATCAAGCATGGGAGGAACTTGCAAACTGAGACGGGACACAGAGACGGGAATCGAACCCGGACTCTGAACTTGCACGGCGACATTGCTAACCACTACACCATCGTGCCGCCTACTTCATAATCAATGTTTCATATAGTGCAGTGAAGAGTGTTGAGAGGGGAAAAAAGGCAGCTCAACACCTGAAAACCATAATCAGCTATCTGAAAGACAAAGTACATACATTTGAGGAAGATAATATACAAACCTATGTACAAGATTTGCACAAAGAGAGGATACATATGATTTGAGAGTGGTGGTGTGAAGGAGGCCATCTACTGTATGTGCAAGTGGAAAAATCCTTCTCTCAACAGAGGTGGAGGACTTGGGCATTCTTTATTTTTCATGCTGGCCTTTCATCTATCCCCAGGAAGACCAAGACCTCTCTACAGATCCACCACGAAAGCCACACCTAAGGCTTCCCCTACTCTCACATGCTCAGGTCGTTATTTTGTAATGGCTTAAAAACCTCTCTCCCTCCCCTACTCTCTAATGACTCTGTCTCCTGGTCTCACCTTCTCCATTGTGCACCGAATGAACCCATTCAGATAGGGACCCTGGAGGATACACATTTATGAAATCCTACCAAATTCCCTCAGTCTGAAGGAGCTACTTGTATTAGTAGTGCAGCTGACATCACTCAACTCACACCTGGATGACTGAGAATCGGCACAGATCTCAATTAGCTGATTAGGAATAAACCGTTTTATGCAACTTATACATTTTTATAAAATAAAATAAAAATGAACACCAGTATTTGAAAGCACTCTGAATGGATCTCTACTGGAGATTTATCGGGAGGCAGTTGATTTATCATGATGCACATTTTAACTGTGTGTTATTTAACACATTGCTTTCACGCCCTCAGAGTCACTCGTCCTGTCTATTACAGAGCCGGCTCTACTTGTTCGACTGAAGCTTTTGTTGGCACATTTTATAACCTTTAGTCAATAAGCTTGTGGGTTTACATTTCTTTAATTCTGCAAGGCCATATGCGCTTTATTTGACTTAATGTATTAACATGGTGACAAATCAAATTGTTGGCAGCCTGGTCAGGTTTTAAGCCATGGCTTTAGAGAGCAGTGTCAAGTCAAGTCAAGTAGGCTTTGATTGTCATTCCAACCATATACAGTTCAGTACACAGTGAAACGAAACAACGTTCCTCCAGGACCAAGGTGCTACATACATGCAACAACATAAATTTACAACACAAATTTTTACATTTTTAAGATAACCTAAAAGAACTATCAAATTTCTATACAAAAATACACAATAGACAGAGTGCACGTGCAAATGTGCAAACAAAGAGTGTGTTCAAGCTGATCTTTGTTTTTTGTTCAGTTGTGCTCATTTTTGTCATCATTTATGTTCAGTTGAGAGGAAATTTCACATGATTTCACTCGACATCCCTTTTTGTTGCTTTGTCACTTCTTGTTGTGTCATTGTCAACCATCTAAATTTGTCTTTTGATCTCACATTGTTGATAAAGTATTTATGGAGATGTGTCCAGTTTCATTATTGCTTATGTGTCTCATTCAGGCTACAGTACAGGATGCAGAGGACAGAATGGCACCACTAAGCTGCTGGATCTGCTAGACGACGGGTTGCCTGGGGTGGGAACATACGATGATTTCAACACCATCGACTGGGTGAGGGAGAAATCCAAGGACCGAGACCATCACAGAGAGGTGAGGCTGCAGGACACAACCTGGGCCAGAGTTCCACAGTGTATTAAGTGCTCTAACAATCTCTCTCTCTCTCCTTTAGATCAGCAAGAAGAAGAGGCAGTCTGTACTGGATCTGTGCTTGAGTGTGAGTGATGCTTTCTCGGGTTGGCTGCTCATGCTCCTCATTGGCCTTATGTCTGGTTAGTGACCCTCACTACACACACACACACACACACACACACACACACACACACATGATGAATCATCATTTCTTTTGTTTTTGTTGGTTATTTAGTATGGAATATGTCTGTTTAGATAAGCAATCGAAATATGCTGGTTCAGCATTTTGACCATCCTACGTAAATATTTCAGTCGGTCAGAAGTACTGCAACTATTACATTTTAACCAAATACCACAGAGAAGAAAATCATCTAAGTGCTGTTGATTTTAAAAAGACATTTCCTGTAGACTAAAGAAAGTGTATAGTCAAGTGTTCGAGTCAAACTGGGACTTGTGATGAAATCGCTCATTTAACATTTACATTACATTGATTGACAAGCAATCTCCCAGTTAATCAAATGACTCATTTAATCAATTGACACGTACAGAAGACTTTAAGCACAGTACGGCGATGAGACTTTTAGTCGCAGTAAAACATTTGAATGGTCCAAATGGTTTCGAGAAGGCCGTATGTCCGTGAATGAGTGTCCTGGCCAAGGTGGCTCAGAGCTCTCTGCAGTTGTTCCTGTAAATGATGATGAATAAATTGTCGCCAACAACTCACAACTTATCACTCACAACTTGGGAACTGTACACACAATCACGCACAACTTGAACATTACAGGAACTCGTGTGGGAGCTATTGCCACATCTCTCGTACAGGCCTGACCTCACTTTTCAAATATTTGGGCCATTAAAGGTGTTCCTGGGAGGCCAGTGTTTTAGATCACTTTGATCTTTGACTTTGGTGTACTGAGAACGTGTGTTATCTTGACGGTATCTAAGCACTAGTGAAACGCCGGGATAAGTGCATTAGTGTATCAGGGGATTATATAGAGAAATAAAGCTAGTTGTTGCTCTCATAACTGTGCTCTGTTATTCTGCACAATCCAAAGTCTCAGTTTGACTTCAACACCCTTTGTACTGTAGTACACATTGAAATATGATCTCACCCAGGAGAGTTTTTTTTTTTTCCATTTATTGTGTGTTGGATAAAAAAAAAATGATTAAAGAGAGACCCAGCCCCTGTGAGCAAAAAAAAAAAGTAAAAGCTATTCTCAGCTTAAAATTACTGGACCGGATGTGAAAATGAAATCTGATCCAATACTGAGCCCGGTATCAGCGATGTTGACAATGCATGCTCTGTATGAGATTCATTCATTTATTCACTGTCACATGATAATTGACTGCTTATGATGGCAGTCACTAGAAATTCCTAGAGATACTATGGAGAGCGTAAATCAGGCACCATGACTAAAGTGTGCACTTTACAGGAAGAAGGTTAAAATAAACTTTGGAATCAATTGAATTAAATCTGGTATTGTAGTGGGATCTTAGACGGGTTGATGCTGGGCCCGTTGGTTCTTAATATAATTTCAGGTGACATGTGTAAAGTCTGCTGTTTGTGATTCATTAGGTTTAGGGGTTGAGGTTCTTGTTGTTTGATTTGGATTGAAGTCTTTATATTCTTTGAGTGGTTGCTTTTAGAATTCATTTAAAAATGTAGATCAACGTTACATCTGATGTGTTTACATTGTTTTTGTGTAAGTCATATCTACATGTCCAACTCCTATCTGATTATTACGATATGTCACTGTCTGGGTATTAATGCTCGTCTTGTTCGTTCTCTGTCTCTTTTCCTTCAGGAGCGTTAGCTGGAGGTATAGACATCGCAGCCCACTGGCTAACAGACCTAAAAGAGGGTGTGTGTCTGAACGGCTTCTGGTTCAACCACGAGCACTGCTGCTGGAACTCCAAAGAGACCACCTTCCAAGAACGAAACAAATGTCCAGACTGGAAGAGCTGGGCCGAGCTCACGGTGGGAGTCAACGAGGTGGGTGCAGACATAAGGGGTTTATACACAGGTGCACACACGTTTAAAGAAACAAATAAAAAGTTGGCTAGAATCTACAGTAGACACACACACACACACACACACACACACACACACACACACATTTTTCTGTGTTACCAAGTCTGGTTTCAGATGCGTGATGGTCATCACTCCCTCTAGTGGTCCAGAGTTCAAAACCACGGCAGGAAATGAGTGCGACCAGAGGAGTAAAAGCACAGTTTGGTTTCATCAGCTTATCCCTGAGTGTGCAGTACAGACTTGAATCGAAGCTACACAAAATTCACTGATTATTCAATAACTTTTTAAAATTTTGTTTATTTATTCTTATATCTTGTTTGCTGTATCCAGCATGCTATTAACCCTGAAGTAAGAAACAGTGCTGTTCCGTGTGTGTGCACTAGGGGGCGAGCGCCTATGTGGTGAACTATCTGATGTACGTGGCCTGGGCTCTGCTCTTCTCCTATCTGGCTGTGGTCCTCGTCAGAGCCTTCGCTCCATACGCCTGCGGCTCGGGAATCCCTGAGGTGAGACGCCTGTGTATCTGTCCCTGTCTCACCCCTTCCTCTAACATAAATCATGCACTCGCATGTGCACATTCTGTTCTTTCTCAGTGTGCGTGTATTTGTCCTTATTATTATTGTTGGGGGATAATTAGACATTTTTAATGTAGTATGCTTAATTTGCTCTGTGTGTGTGTGTGTGTGTGTTCTTAAATGAGTCCCACCCACAGTGTAAAGCAGCTGTGACTTGTTTTAGCAGCATGAAAAGAATATCTCATGGGTGTTTGTGTACGTGTGTGTGTGTGTGTGTGTGTGTGTGTGTGTGTGTGTGTGTGTGTGTGTGTGTGTTTATGCTCTGCCACTTGTAATTTAGAAATCAGGCAAACTGTTTGCAGATGTTAAACTCTTTATTATTATTTACTTACTATAGAAACACACAGAGAAATAACTGTTTGTTAATCAGGAGCACAGAGTGTCCTCTCTCTTCATGAGATTAAAAAAAAAAAGCCTTAAGAATAAAAGATTGTTTAAAACCGTACGTCTTCAAGATTTACAAGATTCTCTCCTCCTTTTTAGCCGAGACTGGAAAGCGATCCGTTTTCTCAAAAGGCCTTTTCAGCACTTGGTTCGTGCCAAGAGCAAGACGCTGTCACACAAATGATGATCCAGGGAATGCTGAATATTTTTCAGTTCCTCCCTTTGCACAGATCATCCTGAGTAGATTAATGGATTAGGGGTTATTGACGATCATGCGTTTCCCCGTGACACTTATTCATTAGTCTCTCGTGTGTCGAGTCGCTTTCTATCAGAGTGTAGAAATGAGTTTTTTTGTGTGAAATCTTTCTCTTTCAGATAAAGACCATCCTGAGTGGGTTTATAATCCGGGGCTATTTAGGAAAATGGACGCTAGGGATAAAAACCATCACTCTGGTCCTGGCTGTGTCTTCAGGCCTCAGTCTGGGGAAAGAGGGCCCGCTGGTGCATGTGGCCTGCTGCTGCGGAAACATCTTCTGTCATCTTTTCACCAAGTACCGCAAGAACGAGGCCAAGAGGAGGGAGGTAGGAGACACGGGGCGACCGGGGGTGGAGGGAGTTAGGGAGAGAGGGAAAATGGAGAGGAGTGATAGAAAGATAAGGCAAAAAAAAAAGGGTGGGAGATTGCAGTAAAGCGCTACAAGATAAGGAGAAAGTGGATGGGGAGAGATTTGGGAACGGATGAAGAGGAAGACAGGACCCTTTGTGTTTTAAGCCAAGAAACAGTAATATAATATAAAGAGATTTGCTCCAGACACGGCGGTAAGACAACACGGGGAAAGTTAACTGAGTCGGACAGATTACTGTGCGGGCAGATAGCTACGCTCTGCTGCTTAAATTAGCTCCATTTACACTGGAATGTCAAATAATAATAATAATAATAGTAGTAGTGTTTAATGGACATGGCAGAATTAAACACAATGTGGATGTGTAAGTGTTATTTAGGCTAAAGGTGGGATAATAAATTCAGGGTGATGAATGTTTTTTGTGGTTGAGTGCTAATAAATGTGTACATTTGTGTGTGTGTGTGTGTGTGTGTGTGTGTGTGTGTGTGTGTGTGTGTGTGTGTGTGTGTGTGTGTGTGTGTGTTTGAAATATTTCTCAGGTCCTGTCAGCAGCCTCAGCGGTGGGCGTGTCCGTAGCGTTCGGAGCGCCTATAGGAGGAGTGCTGTTTAGTCTGGAAGAGGTCTGAAACAAAGCACTGAACATTTCCACAAGTATTAATGGAGCACTAAAATCTAATTTCCTGTCATGTGCACAGAATCTGGACACCGCACTGAGTCAGCACTATAATTATTGGCACCCCTTTTAGCGAGCTATTGGGTCTTGGTATACACTTGGGGGCAAAAAAAAAGACAAGTTTTAAATAGATCCAAGGTATCTCGCATCTACTGATACAGTACATAATTATTATATCCGTTTCTTTTTACTAAAGCTTAAAATAGAAGTCTTGTGTTATTGAATTTTAAGTAGGGAGAATTAATATTTGCTGAGAAAATGTAAAGCTAAATAACATTATAATTTTGTATTCTAATATTCTAATAATAGTTTTTTTTTTGCAGCGTAGTTTTGTTTTAGCTCTACTCTTAAACAGGTTTTTAAATATAGTTCCGTCTGATATTTAATATTTATTAAGGAAATAAGACGAGAGACGATAACAGCACGGATTGTCCTCCTGTATTATTCAGTAGGGTCATAAAAGGCTTCAAACAAGTTCTCTGTGAGAGCATTGTAAGGTTTGCACACCTTAATACGCTTCAGATCCTTCAAAGTACTGAGATGACCAGTGCACACAACACATACTTTTGTGTTTCTGCAGCCATTCTTTTGCATTTTTATTTCGTTAGACAGTTCATCCACAGTCAGCACTTAACCTTCTCGCAGAGCCAAGCACATTTTGGCTCGAAATCTCCTGGTTAGAATTCATGATTAACTCAGTCATCACAAACTCAAAAAATAAAATAAAAATATAATTAACCCGTTCCTGGCATTGTTTGACTCATGCCACTTGAGGTCAGTAATCTGCCAGATCCTATACTGTAAATGTGATGTAAATGTCTTTTTTGCTGGTGATAGAGTAACAACGCCCCTAACTGTGTAATTACAAATCATTACCAATCATTCTGCAATAACATAGTATTATAGAGTCTTTTCTGTATTTATATTCCCTGGTCCAGGTCAGCTATTACTTCCCTCTAAAGACACTGTGGCGTTCGTTTTTCGCCGCCCTGGTGGCCGCCTTCACCCTACGCTCCATCAATCCCTTTGGCAACAGCCGACTCGTCCTCTTCTATGTGGAGTTCCACACACCTTGGCACCTGATGGAGCTCATCCCTTTTGTATTGCTAGGGATTTTTGGCGGCCTGTGGGGGGCATTTTTCATCCGTGCCAACATGGCCTGGTGTAAACGACGGAAGGACACACGTCTGGGCCGCTACCCGGTGTTGGAGGTGGTGCTGGTGACTCTGGCTACAGCGCTGTTGGCCTTTCCAAATGACTATACACGCATGAGCGGGAGTCATCTCATCTCCGAGCTGTTTAATGACTGCAGCCTACTCGATTCCTCGCAGCTGTGTGACTACACCTCTCAAGTGAAGGGTGGATCAGTGAATGCTAATTTCAGTCATGTTGCTAACTTCAGTAACAACCTGTCTGACCGAGCAGCTGGGCCTGGAGTGTATACAGCCATCTGGCAGCTGGCGCTGGCACTTGTCTTTAAGACGCTGATTACCGTGGTTACGTTTGGCATGAAGGTACTACTGCAGCTAGCAATATTTTCCAGACTAATGTTCTTACAGCCTCATTTGTTCAGCTGGCTTCATTTTTTTTTTACTTTGTTGGGTTGAAAGCATTTCTCTATTGTTTTGTGGAAAATGAAAATTTCAGAGTACATTAAAATGTTTCAGTGGCATGCTATGTATTATTTTAAC
Organism: Clarias fuscus; assembly: GCA_030347435.1. Classification (NCBI taxonomy): domain Eukaryota; kingdom Metazoa; phylum Chordata; class Actinopteri; order Siluriformes; family Clariidae; genus Clarias; species Clarias fuscus. The sequence continues at coordinate 25,612,025 of CM059205.1, forward strand.
ATTTATTTCTTACTGTAAATATGATATTGTACATACTGTATGTTAACTAGCAAGGTACAAAACAATAGTGACTGTATGAAAATTGTAAATGTTAATAATTAGGACAGTAATACTTTTATTTCATGTCTTCAACGATAACATGCAGTCTTATGCAAAAGTTTAGGCACCCCTTGATAAGTAACAGCTTTTCTTTAGATGTTAACACAGTCTTTCTTGGAAATAAAAAAAAATGCACAACATTTTCAGCAAACATTGGTGCATAGATCCTTTTTTTTGGCTGGGGGGGGGGGGGGGGGGGGTTAGTTGTAGTGTCCAATTCCTCCCCGTCACTAGGGGGCTCCTACATTAAGGTTACTACTACCACTCAGTCTGGAGGGCCGAAGACTACCACGTGTTTCCCCCGAACCACATGACGTCACCGAACGCATCTTTTCGAACTGCTCGCTCACGCACTTTTGGGGGCGGCGTAACACACTCAGAGGATTCTGTTCCTTCCGCTTGTGTGAGCTCACAGATGCCCCTGATTGGCTGTAGAGCCGTGATTAATGTGGGAGCACTAAGTACCTTCCATCCCGCCCCTCTGAGAGAGCTCGGCCAACCAGCTCTCTCTAGGCCTCCGGCTGCGAGAGGTTACAGCACCACCCGGGAATCGAACTTGCGATCTCCGGATGATGGGTAGATACTTTTTCTGTCATAAATAATCAAAGGGTGCCCAAACTTTTGCATAAGACTGTATTTATCACAAAAAAGGTAGGACAATCTAGTACAGAACACTATACTATATTAAATATCCTAAAAACTATATAAAGAGCATACTCATCATCTATTTACTGAATTCATATATCGCCCAGCCCTAATCTCAGCACTGCACCCATTTTGTTTCCTTTAGGTGCCCTCTGGTTTATTTATTCCCAGCATGGCAGTGGGTGCAATAGCAGGCAGGCTGCTGGGCATCGGCATGGAGCAGCTGGCATTCTACCACCACGACTGGTCCATTTTCAGTAGCTGTACATCCAGCACCAAATGCATTACCCCAGGCCTCTATGCCATGCTCGGGGCTGCAGCGTGTCTGGGTAGATCTGACATAATCTTTTACAGCAGATCACAAAATCACCTCATTTCATCTGCTTTCCACTAACGTGCCCGCTCATACGTTTAATTACAAGTTCTTGATTCATCTTTGCTTATTACTGTTCAGTTGTAACCCAATAAGTCCACAGCACAACTTTCACAGCTCATAAAGCTTCAAACTGGCAGGCAGGTTTAGCTGGAGGCCCGCCTGCGTGACAGACGTTAAAATGGAGGTCACTGAAGTATGAAAGCCCATCTGATGAGGAAAATGCCAGCCTGGCTGTTTGGATTTATAAGACGGACTGTTGTAGTTATGGTATAGCTGCAGCTCTTTGATGCCCGGACTACATTTTCAGTGCCGGTCTTCCGTGACAGCGCAGGAATAAACATTACACACTTCGACGTGGGACTTCAGATTCAATCTGATGTGCTTGTTAATTCGACAGCGGCTTGCATGCTGAATCGTTTCACATGGGCTTTTAGCTCATCGTTTCACTGCATGCATTCAGCATTCTTTTCTTTTAGTTACATTTTTCGTCCAGGCCCTGACTCGTACGAGGAGATTTGTCACTAATCCTGTTTTTAAGGAGCCAAAACAAAAATATAAAATGATTCAGATACCTGTGACTTTAGTTTAAGAATAGTTTAATGATCTGATCACATCAATGATTCAATTCAAGTTAGTAAAAAAAAAAAAAAAAAAAAAGATTCAAATGCAGTTTATTAAAGCTACCTCAAGGGTCTTGGTACTCTGTTTTCCTCCCACAGTCCAAAGACCTGCAGATTAGGTTAATTGGCATTCCCAAATTGCCCCTAGTATGTGAATGAGTGTGTGAGCGAGTGTACATGTGTGAGCCCTATGATGGATTGGCACACTGTCCAGTACACCCCGCCTCGTGCCCTAAGCCTTTAGAGTACCTATTTGAGTCATCATAGTTGGTGTTTGATTAAGTCAGCGAGATCACGTTTCCCGTCCATTCCGTTTGATTAAAAAATTTGTGAAGCACTTGACCAGTATTTGCATAATTTTTTTTTTTTTTACTCATTATATTTCTCCCATTTTCCTCCCCCTGTACAGGTGGTGCAACTCGAATGACGGTGTCTCTGGTGGTCATAATGTTTGAGCTGACTGGAGGACTGGAGTACATCGTGCCCCTCATGGCAGCCACTATGACCAGTAAGTGGGTGGCAGATGCGCTGGGCAGAGAGGGCATCTACGAGGCTCATATCCGCCTGAACGGCTACCCTTTCCTCGAGCCCAAGGAGGAGTTTGAGCACAAGACCCTGGCCATGGACGTGATGCGGCCACGGCGGTCCGATCCTCCACTTTCTGTCGTCACGCAGAGCGGCATGAGCGTCGACCAGGTGGAGGCCCTGATTGCCGATACGTCGTACAGCGGTTTCCCTGTAGTCGTCTCGCAAGAGACTCCGAGGCTGGTGGGCTTTGTGCTGCGCAGGGACCTGGTCATTTCAATAGGTGAGATAGGATGACATGTGGTGAGGCTATGTTTAGGGATCTTTATATATAATACTGTGTAAAAGTCTCATTTCTTCATATTTTGCTTTCAAGAAGCAAAGCCAGCCTTTCTTGTATTTCCTGAAGGACTTTTTTGGCTCCCATTTTCAGTCCTCTGATTAATTTCAGATGAATGGGTTTTTGTTTATTAAACCACACTGTGACTTAATTCAAGCAAAAAAACAAACAAACATCTAACTTAATCAGTGAGAAACAGGTGCAGATGATGACCGATTATCAGGCTGGTGATTATTATACTGGTGATGCTGAATGCTGAGTGGTTGGAACAGATGAGAGGGGAAATGAAGCTGCTGCTGAGGTTATTACATAAACAACCCATTTTAAATTGAAAAAGAAATTTAAATTGAATGTTGAGACATTTTGCAGCCTCAACAATAAAATATTTGTTCCCATTTCTCTAATTAATCTACATCATTTAATTTAATTTAATTTAATATAAAGAAACGGGGGATGACTCAGCACTTTTTGTACTGTACATTCAATGGACACATTCCATTGGGGGGGAGTTCTTCAGATTTATCAGGTCCTCATTTTGGCCTCCCCTTTTTCTCAGAAAACGCACGGCGCTGCCAGGAGGGTATTGTGGGGGCATCGCAGGTCTTCTTCACAGAACACCCTCCATCTCAGGATCATGGTGGCCCTCCTCCAGTCAGCCTGCGCAGTATTATGGACCTCAGTCCGCTAGCCATCACTGACCACACACCCATGGACATCACTGTGGACATCTTCCGCAAGCTCGGCCTGCGCCAGTGCCTCGTCACGCAGAACGGGTGTGTGTTTTTGTGTGCGTGCGTGCGTGCGTGCGTGATGTGTGTAGATATGTGGGTGCAGATATGTGGGTGTAGATATGTGTTTGTGTGTGTGTTTGTGTGTGCGCGTGCGTGCGTGCCAGTGGGTGTGTGTGTGGGTGTGGGTGGGTGTGTGGATGGGTATGGGTGGGTGTGTGGATGGGGGTGGGTGGATATGTGTGTGTGTGTGTATGTATATGTGTGTGTATGTATATGTGTGTGTATGTATATGTGTGTGTATACATATGTGTGTGTGTGTGTGTGTGTGTGTGTATATATATATGTGTGTGTGTGTATATATATATATGTGTGTGTGTGTGTGTGTGTATATATATGTGTGTGTGTGTGTGTGTGTGTGTGTGTGTGCATGCATTCTATAATACAGTTTTCCTGCAAATGTATAAGTCACATTTCTGTCTGATCTTTAAAGGGATAGTTTGATGTCTTTCAAAGTTACTAACTGCGCAGCTATATGGCTGGTTCTGATGATGAAACAAGTTAAATTTGTATTAAATACAGCATCGCTTTGAAAGATTCCAACTCGATTTTGCTCAATGACATTGAAGAAGCTTCATACGAGTCTCAGCTGGACTTTGAGAGTTGTGCATTGATTTAAGACAGATTTGAAAAAATCTGGACTATCCTGTTAAAGCTAGGAATGATCTGTGACTCACCATGACATAACAGTAATATACAGTTTCGGTTATTGTGACTCAATTGGGGGGAAATTTGAATTCACACATCATACACCTACTCAGATATCACTAGCATAACCACACCCCTCTGATGTAGGCAAAGAAGGAGTCGGAATGCACCTAAACGGTGTAACAGAAAAGCATCCTCTTTATTGTCTGGAGTGCCAAAGCCATGGAGTATAGAACAAAACAAAAATGCCCATGCGTTCTGTGTGGGAGACATGGCATACTGTCAATCCATTGTCAGTATGTGGAAGGATTACACACTGTCTGCTGAGTGTGTTATGCCTCCTCGTGATACAGTTTGATGAGAGGAGTTTGGCTGGCTTTGTACGTCTTGTACTCATCGGGTTGGTAGCTTTCGTATGATCAGGAAGTCCTGACTAAGTTAGGGAGAAAATTAAGGGGGAAAACAAGAAGTTGTCTGGCTGCATGGTAACAGGCAGGAACCAGCATCCAATCAGGGGAGAGAGAGAGAGAGAGAGAGAATGGGAGGGAGAGGGAGAGAGAGACCAGTATTATCAATAAGAAGATAAGGGATTTAGCATTAGTGAAATTTTAGTCTTTTGTTTTCTTAATGAACTTAAGCCCCTTCTATGGTGAGTCGGTAGTGTTTGATAATGATAGTCACTCAAAACGCATGCTATGAGATTATAGTGAAGCAACCCTTCATAGTATGCAGTGTGCTGTTGGAGCACAACACTGGTACTACGAGTCAGACAGAGAGAATTCAGTCAAAACATTACGCACTAATTTTCCACATTCTAGAACAATACTGCATTTTTTAAAAAACGATGAAATACTCCAAAAATGGCATTAGATAATTAAGCAAAAACACTGACAGTGTGTTGTTATTTCACGACATGAAGGTCAGCTGTTCTGGAACATTTCTTGCAAGAACAGTATTGTGTCAAGTGCATTTACAAAACCCATCAAGCACCATAATGAAGAGCATCCCAGAAAAGAAAGACCAGAACTTACCTCTGCTGTAGAGGAGAAGTTCATTTAGAGATACCAGCCTCAGAAACCACCAATTAACAAACAGCACCTCAGATTAGAGGCGCTATGAAGGCTTTACAGAGAATTGAAATAGCAGACACATCTCAATATCAACTGTTCAAATGAGATTATTGCATGTTTTGGATGCCTTCAATGTAGAAAGAGAAAAATCTGAAAAGTTTATGGGATTAGACTTTTGGCTGGTTGTGTGTACAGTATCAGCTGAACATGCAGAGATCAGTTCAGATCAAAACATACATTCATTAAATCACAGTCAATTATTTTCAATTGTGGGTAAATATAATGAACTGTGCAATCCTAGTTAAGACTGAAATTAAGCTGCCTCAATGAATTTGTCTGGTATACAGTCTCTACTATAAGCTATCACGTAAGTGTGTGTGTGTGTGTGTGTGTGTGTGTGTGTGCGCGCGCACAGAAATGAAAGATGAGCGTTCTGTTTATCTCTCTATCCTCCCCCTTCCCCTGAGACAAATGTCTTGCCAGCAAATGGAAATTACATCTGTGAGTGATTGAGAATTGACTAACTGCTTAATACACACACACACACACACACACACACACACACACACACACACACACATGGACTTGCATATAGACTTAAGTGGTCATGTGTACAAACACATTACATCATGCTATTTGTCAGCCATACCCTAATGAAACCCATTCATTCTACCTTTCTGTTATTTATTCAGGCCTGCCAGATTACTAGTTTCAGTTAACAGCAAATAGATTTTATTCATTCTTTCATTCATGCTTTCTTCCTCTTTTTTTGTTTTAAAGGCGTTTGTTGGGGATTGTCACTAAGAAGGACATTTTGAAGCACATGGCCCAGATGACAAACAGAGACCCTGAGTCCATCCTGTTCAACTGACAACGCTGTCGAGTCCACTCAGCAGGAGAGACATTCAATCGCGTTCCATCACATGGACACACTTCCCAGTTATCTGGTGAAAAGTATGTATGTATGTGTGTGTGTGAGAGAGCGAGAGAGAGAGAGAGAGACAGAAAGAGAGCAAGGGGTTTTTGTGTGAACGGCCTGAGGCTTTGGCATAATCGGAGAAGTGGAGTTGGACAACATGCCTGGACAGAAAGTCCTGTCTCCTAGAGGATCTGACACTACAGCTTACCCTGGAGCTGTCACACACCTCACTGCTGACTACTGTGTGTCCGCACGCACACGCACCACTGATCCACATCTTCTTCAGAAGACTGTCACAAAAACACTCCTGTGAACACGGACTTAGAACTCTTTTTAATCCTGCATATGTCATTCCTGGATTCTTTTAGAGGAAACGCTTGGCAGGTGAAGGACAGTTCTGGAATGTCATGCATTTAACTGCTCTCTCTCTCTGTCTCTCTCTCTCACTCTCTCTCTCACTCTCTCTGTTACATGCCTGAACTTGCCCAGGTCAGACAATCGCTGTGGGAAGTGGATGAGAAAAGAGACAAGGGTGTATCAGGTTAAAAAGTCACACACTCTGTCTTCCTCACACTCCGCCACCCTGTCAGATAAAAGCAGAAGACAGTGTTTAATTGCTAGCTCTCTGAGTGTTAATTCTAAACTTCGCCATCGTCTGAATGACTTGAAACCGAGCGGACCTCGCCCGGTATGGATCTGGAAGGGAATTCTTTAAGCCACTGTTGTCAACTTATATGTTTACAAGATTTTGAAGGCCTTCTCGGAATCCATTTGGGATTTTCTGGAATTTCGCTCCGATTCTTTTGGTCAGTTTATCTAAATTGTAAGCAAAAATGCACTGACTTTAGAATTTTGCAATGCTGAAGAACATACCCTTGCGGCAGTTCAGTCTCCAAATGAGCAGCCGCAAAATACCCATAATACATTCGTCACATCGTATGGACACCAATTCAGACATGCGGTTCAGCGGCCTTCCCAACTTTGTCTTTCCCAGCTGGGGCCAGTAGAGGTCACTATGTCTCTCACAATCTGGCACAGCTGCCCTGATCCGTTTTGGCCAGCTCCCCTTCTCTTCTCATGACTTGCCCTTGCATTAGGGAGTTAAGGTCACTGTCTCATTCGAGAGAACTGAAGTTGAAGGGAGTTGAAGCTCGTCCCTTGTGCGCTGTGTTCGCTTCCCCTTCGCATGATTGTCTCAGCCTGGGTGTATCCAGATCCATCCACTGTGGATCTTGCTTGCATTTATTACGACCCCGAACAACCTCGCTCGAGCATTATGTCTTTCCATTCCCTCGTGTTGTTTTAGCAGCTTTGACAACCCAATCATGACATGAGCAGAGGCTCCTCCTAAGGGAAGCGCAGGTGGAGTGCAAGAGAGCTCCCTGACATTTATTTACTCTACTCCCCATCCTCGGCACGCTTGCTCCATTTCCATTGTACTCATGTGTTTATCCGCCTTTACACAATGTTAAAAGCATGTTAGTTCTTTCAAATGTGTTCTAAAGCCACTTCTACTCTCTCTCTCTCTCTCTCTCTCTCTCTCACTCACTTGCACTCCCTTTCTTTTCCCTAATATTCCCGCGAGCTGGAGCGAGGGCGCAGAGGTCGGAGGAGCTATTGTTCCTGCTCATGCTCGTCTGGGCTAGTGGTCGCCAGGATGTTCCCCGACTGCGTTTCACTGCCGCCCGGCCCTCTTCCACTCTTAGAGAGCCAATTTCCGTACAACAACAGCCAATTCGGCATCATTGTAATATAATAGAGGCGAGGAACGAAATGATCTCTGCCTCCGCTGATTGAAAGTAAACGTTTGTATGTGTGTGTGTGTGTGTGTGTGTGTGTGTGTGTGTGTGTGTGTGTGTGTGTGTGTGTGTGTGTGTGTGTGTGTGTGCATGCAAGGTGTTCAGGAATGAGGGAATCAATCCTTTTCTTTCCTGAACCCATGAGAAAACAAGGCAAGTGTTGCTGGGAGCGGCTGGAGAGGAGGTTAATTAAACGGTGTGGCTGGGTCACTTTCACAAAGGTCCCTTTTTTGTGGCATCAGGGTTATGAGAAAAGGAGGATGGAAAGAGAGAGAGAGATTTGGCTAGAGGGAGGTTTGCTCAGTGCTGCTGGGTTTCCCAGCTCTCTCTCTTGTAATCCAACCCTTGATTGGCTGTAAGGGCTCAGCTCAGGGCTGAATGAAATGTCATCTGGAGCAGGACATGCCACAACCCTGGCCCCCCAAACACCCCCCCCCCCCCCCCCCAAACCGCCATTCCCTTTCTCTCATTTTTTACCCCTCACCGTTTCCCTTATCGACGGAAAGCCGCACGCACACCACCCAGTGGAAGAATGTTCGAATGTTAGTGCTTGATACATCTATGGTTATTAACCACCTTACAAAAAAAACAGGGGTTTTGTATAACAAATGTGCCATTCAAATCCCGGAAGACAAACAAGTAAGAAACAAAACAAAAAAAAGCACAGAGGCGATTTTTGTTCAGAAAGCAGCCTGTATTTGGTCTGAGAGCAGCAGTGACAGGTGGGGGCATATTTAAAGAATTGTTGTAGCCAGCACAAACCTTAATTATGATGTGTTGCATCCAAAACGCAGGCGATGCAGAGCCTGGAGCGAACGGCATGACTCCACCTCTCAGAGTAACTGGACCATCAGTAGTTTTGTTTAAACAGAGCCTGCTTCCCATTTGAACACTACTACTGTTTCAGTTGCAAGGAGAGCGAGAACATCGAGACCTCGTTACCATCACGGTAGCGTTGTTCTGGGAAATCGGACCAAAAAGAGGTCAACGAAGTGCATTGTTTAGGACCTTTAAACCAAATGGATCTGTAACCTTATTTATTTTGTAAAATGCCGACTCTGTACTGTGGTGTTTGTAATCAAAAGTGTACTTTGTACTCTGCAGAAATTATTTTGAATAAACGTGAAGCATTTCGATTCCTGGCTGTGTGTCCTGTTGCTGTGCGTGTGTGATCATGTATGTGAGGCATCAGGCGTGCCTGGTGTTTTGTTTCAGTCAATCAAAAACTCGTCGAGGGAATGAGCTAGAGTGTAACGTGGAAATAAAATCATGTTTCAAAAAAAATTAAATAAATAAAAATCCCCAGATCGTCAGCACGTTTCTGGCGAAAGTCACAAATTAGCTCCATATGCTAGTCTTAAAATATGCATTACTTAAAGGAAACTACACAGCACATCAGTTAAAACTTCAGTCCAGAAATGGTTATTTTTCCCACCTGTATGTTCACTTGTTCATAAAGTAGCGAAATGCTTTTTGCCGTCACTTGATGGGGGTGTCCTTTTTGAAAGAGCTGAATTTATGATTCCCGGGGGGAAATTCACAAACATGATAAACCACACACACTTGCACGTGCGCGCACACGCACACACTCACACAGAGGCTATTTTAACCCATAAATCAAGCCTGCTGTCAACCCACATTCTCTGTCTGTTCAGGTGCAGCTCTCCTCTTCAACAGCACTGTGAGACGTACAGGCCTAAAGGCTGTATCCCTCATCCTGTCTCATTCTCACCATTCCAGGGTTTCACCTCAGCATGGCTCGGGCCTGTATTTAACAGATCTTAGATATGATTCACTCCTGAGAGTCGTCATGTCACATCAGGAGGTGTTTTTATGTCTAAAATTTCTCACAGCTCAGAAGAGAACCACTCGGTTACCTTTAATCAAGGAAAAGGGTGAACACTTACTGTATTAGTAATGAAATCCGTCTTGCAGCGTCGTGATGTGTTGGAGGATCTCCAGGTTTAGTTTCAGGGATGTCTGTAACATTTTAATATAATTAAAAGTGCAGACCACACCTTGGACTAAATGACAAGAAGAGTTGTAAAAAGGTGGAAGAACTTATGAGAACCTGGACCGGAGTTCTGGGGGGACTTTAAGACTCTCGAGTAGGAGTTGTTAAATAGGGAGGACATGGGGAAGTGATGGCTGTGGAAAATCACTAGAGAGAAAAAAAAAATGGATGGGCGTTTGTAGGGAGGTAATTAAGAAGTAGGTGAAGCTTTACGTGTGGGGTGTTTCTTGATCTACACTATATGGCCAAAAGTATGTGGACACAGGACACCCATACCTACTGCATATGTAGACCTTCTACAAGGTGTTACGTTAACCTTTTGAGACTTTGACTCTACTGTTCTGTACATTGGAATTTCTCCTCAGGGTTTCTTTTTATTTCTGCCTGATAACTATGAACTTAATCAGTATCTTTAAATCATATACGGTATTAAAAAAGAACCTGACAAAAACCCCATGTGAGGGATTTGAAGTATCTTTAAATCATATACGGTATTAAAAAAGAACCTGACAAAAACCCTATGTGAGGGATTTGAAGCTCAGCTGTGGGAGCCCTTGGCAGGAGTTAACCCCACCTAAACCCCCTGTTAATCCATAAAGGGGCATACATGAACCGAACATACATGGCTATTGGACGGAAGATCTACTTACCTCAGTTACCACAAGCTAGCTAGCTTAGCTAAAATAATGGCTAATTTATATGCTGTGACCATAGTGAAAAAAATGGTGTCAGATAAAATAGTGACCAATTTATATGCTGACATTACTTTGCATTCGATCGAACTCCATCATCCATATCCTACACATGTCAACTCCTACATTTCTTGTGGTAAGTTAAACTACAATGATTCCAGTTAGCTGTTTAGCTAAAGTGATGTTTATTGCAGTTGTCACTAATGCACTAATTATGCATAATTGTATGGCTCAATTGTTTATTTTTGACTGCACATGTTTATTTCTGTTGTAAAGTTGGACCTTTTAACATGGGGTTCTAAGTGGATTGACTCACTTTTGGAGCCAGCCCCCAGTGGTCATCCGAGGAATTGCATGTTTTGGCATGGGCTTGATTTTTCAGAACCGAAGTTTGCACATTGCTTCAAACTAAAAGATGTTTGACAACAGAATTATACCCAACACTCCTCAGGACACTCAGGATTGCACAAGGATATATATATATATATATATATATATATATATATATATATATATATATTTCCTTTAAAAATAGCCATAGATAAAACCAAATCTGGAATGGGATGTGCAACAAGCACATACGGGCATGATGGGCAGGTGTCCACAATCCTTTGCCTTTACAGTATAGTGCACATTATATTAGATTCAGTTCAAATCTAATTGGAATTGCTACAGTAGTTTGTTTTTGGGCATGACTGAAAGACTTCTTCAAGCTTTACTACTGTCTGTTAAATGCCGTCACTGGAGACCCCTTCCAAAAATGTTAAATAAATGTCTCCTCACAGTCTGCCTCATGACACAGCTGCTACTATAGACGGAATAACTTCCTCAAAGAAGATCTGCTTACTTGCCTTACAGGTGAACTACTTTCAAATCACCACTTTCTGACCAATGTGTATTGAGACTCCGACAGTTATGAGTGTAGTTTATAGATTACATGCCTAGTTGGAGCAGGTATTTGGAAAAACTCCTACAAAGACAGTCTTTTAACTTCCAGTTTTATGTGTTATGAATCTTGATAACTATGTTTTTTTACTTGTAAAAATGACCTCTTTAATGGATACGGGTTCTTATCTGAAACCTTACTCAAACAATGAATAATTGTACTGCTGGGTTTTTCCATCTCGTCCGTACATTATACACTCATTAAAGTTGTTCACAACACGTTCGCAGGAGTTCTCAAGGGAACTAAAGGTTCTGGACCTGCGCTCATACTACCAGCTGGTTCCAATTGTTTGTTTGTGTTTACTGTGTATCAGGGAAAGACAAGGTTGGTGCTTGTTCTTCGAGAGCCTTGTTCAGGACAGCGCTCATTCCTGTGAATGGTATCTGATGGCATTCCAGGGGAATCACAGCGCAGGAAAATACATTCATCTGATGGAATGTCTGGCAGGCATAGAGAACAACATTGATGACGCGTTGGGCACGGTCGTATAGGATGGCAAACAGAAAGAGCCGGTGCATGTGGGGTCAGTTTGTATGTGAGGTCGGCTTGAACAAAGACATGGTGTGTATACACGTGTTTGTCTGATAGACAAAGAATAGGTAGGTGTGTGGCCACAGCTGAATAGGTTGGAGAGGGGGGTTTCTGTCACTTGGTTAGATGTGTGTGTGGTCTGTCCTTGTGTAAATGACCAAATGAGTGTGTACAAGATTGCAGGAGGGAGGACGAGGGGGTGGGTCAGGACCCCCAGCGAGACCGAGACTGACGGTGACTCACGTTTGGCTTGTCTCCGTGAGTTATGAGAGATGTGGGGGTGGGAGATGACGGGGGCGTGATCTTAAACTCAGCATTAACTCTGTGTGTGTGTGTGTGTGTGTGTGTGTGTGGGAGAATGGGAAAGAGAGAGCAGGAGGAAAAGTTTTAAGCCCTGAGAGAACATGATGTATGGCAACCAGATGAGTAAAAAACAGAAAAAGGATGAACCTGTCTAGACCTTAAAACACTTATGAGTAAGAGTCTGCTGGAAAACAAGCACTTTAATTGTTAGAAATGACACATGTCCCTTAAAATCACAGATCACAAAAGATCAAAGGATTTTTAAACAGAAAATATTCAATCATCAAACATTTGTACATTCTTATAGAAAAAACAACAACAGTGGTAAACAGTGCATGGTATCTTTCATCAAAGGGAAAATGAAACACACATATAGGTAAATTACAGATTATGACCAATTGGAAAAAGGAAAAAAAAAAAAAAAACACAGCCCTGGGCAGAAGTAGAAAAACAAAAGCCCCTTTGTTCGGTATTGCTCACGGGGTTTGGACTACATTCATTTCTTTTTTCCTAAAAAAAAAAAAAAAAATCACCACAACAGAGTCTGGTCTACAATAAAAAAAAATAAAAATGAAACAGTTCATTAATATTCTGATAAGGGCATCATCTTCAAGAAACACTCTCACACTCACACCATTCTTCCACCGTTTTCACATTTTGGTTTGTCTCTGTCTGTCGAGAAGGCGATGCCGTCTGGAATCTGTTCAAAGCTGTTGGGATTCTGCAGTGTGTAAGTGTTTTAGCCTGTCCATGGCGACCTGTTACCTGCCGCACACTAACGCGGGCTTAGAGAGCAGTGCTTGCTCGATTGTGTGTTTAGCCGGGATTCCACAGTGAAGGTTTAATTTGCTCACACTCACTCGGTTGCATGTGCTTTAAGTCGGTGTGGGGTTACTTTAGGGCAAACATGTGGTCCTGTTGGACTTCTGTGCACCCAAAGTGTTTCTGTTAAGGACCCTGACATACTGTAGCAGGTTGACTGCTGGTAATTCGAGAGCATTATGTCTATAGACATAATTAGCTATGAGTAGCTAACTATCTAGTCTTCATGTGACTGGTTTGCATCATGAACAAAAAGTTATTCTGTGTTCAAAGAAGTGACAAATTATAATCTCAAAACAGAGCTTACTAAAAAAAAAAAAAAAAAAAAAAGTCTAGCTAGGCTGGTTGCTCAGGAACACACCAAGCAAGAACGTCCTACTAGATAGAGAAAAAAAAAAAAAGACGTAACTTTTCCACAATAATCCAAGCATACACTATATGGCCAAAAGTATATGGGCGATCACCATCACAAACAAATGTGTTCCTGAACATCTCTTTCCAAATCTATCACCATATTACCCCCAACTCTTCTGGGAAGAGGCTTTCCGTGAGATTTTAAAGCTTGGCTGTCGGGATTCGTTTTTATTCAGCCACAAGAGAGTTCGTGAGATCTTGGATTAGGGGAACTCGTGCACACCGATGATCCAGTTCATCCCAAAGGTGCTGAATGAGGTTGAGGTCATGGCCGTGGTACAACACGTGTTCACAAAGTTCACTTTGTGCACAGCTGCATTGTCATGCTGGAACAGGTTTGAGCTTTTTAATGCCACTGACCTGAAATCATATTGCTACAGCGAAACAGAGACATTCTAGACCATTGTGTGCTTCGAGTATTATTGCGACAGTTCATGGAAAGAACGCATATGATATGATGGTGACGTTTTCACATTCTTTTGACAATCTAACATAATTATAGATTGAAGAAATGGCTCCACACTAACAGCATAAATAGTAAACAGCACCCTGCACTTTTACCTACCAGAGAACATAACTCCACCCTTGTGTTTTCTATTTGCCACAAAACCAGTTTGTGAATTCACAGATCATCCAGATAATGTCAGCGCAAAGCAAATGCACATCTTTCACGCCTGGCGTCCTTTCCCCCTCTGGTAAATTGCCCTTTTTATGCTGCATGTGTTTTATTTGTGTTTGAACTGATTACTGCTACTGCTGTTACTGATTACTGCGTATTACTGTACTAAACTGTATGTTAATGCTGTAATCCTACTGAGACAGATATTAGGGACGGGAAACACCACGGACCGTTCAATTCGATATCATTACAATATCTTGGTGCTGATTCTATTTGTATCACGATTTAAGCAATATCCAGGATTTTATTTTCACATTTTGTTAGACTTCTGAACAAAGCTTGCAAATAATTTACTTATACCACATGATGATGTGCTGCTTGCATGATAGTTTGGACTGCACCACCTGTAGGATTAAGAAGGATTGACAACATTTTACAAGCTCAAATGCAAACATGTGAATAAAAAAATAAAAAGGAAATCAATTTTGGAGTCAGTGTGTATACATGAACCGCCACGTACAGAATCGTGATCTGTAACCGAATCAACTTTTCTAGTAGATTTTTTATTTACCATAGTAGTTTGAGACGTGAAACTTAACTGTTGAGTCTTTGATTATAAAGATAGGCTACTGGTATGGAGAGTTCTTGTCTTTGACACAACCAAGAAGTAAAACTCGTGCATGCCTGCATGCTTTCAGATGTAGTTTTGTGGTGTGTTTTGCATGCAAGGTGTAGCATTTGCACAGTGACCGTGACCACCAATTAGCCTTGTGAGTGTTAGTTACTAAGAATTCATACAAAGCTGTAAAGCTAAGGCTAAAATGTCATTTTTGGAAACAAGTTGTACGTTAAACAAATACATCCCAGCCTCAAAGTTTAAAACGTGGGCTAGTTTTCTGAATCATAACTCACGGATTCTGTATGGTCTTATTATTTTGTTGCCAGATCATTTGTAACACCCTGCCGTAACCTCTGTTATTCTGATTGTGCAGCCCGAGTCCAACAGTCTCACACGCGAACACGTTCAGATCAATGCAGCACTGAAAGGCACTTCGGCATTCGCGTCTACGGTGACTGATATTAAGCATTCACGCTCGGTCAAATCGATTATGCCTGTTGCACAATACGTCTCCTTGATGCATTTACTCCTTCCAAGATGTCGTCCCAGATGGAAATAATGATTTATAGCATCTATTGTGGCTCACAGCCAAGTCCTTGGCAAAGGAAACAGAAAGTGCTTGGGCTGTGCAGTTCGCTCCTGTGTGCATTGTGTACTGGCAGCAGTTGCTTTTTAAGGCCTGGAGAATAGTGGCATTATCAGGGAAACTTCGGGCTTGAGTCCAGTCAGGAAGAAGAAAAAAATTACATTGAAGTCCAACTTGGCCCTTTATCAAGAATCCGGCCTTTTATATTAAGCGTTACTGCCGAACGCTCACACTGTTGTCCATCAAATGATATGTATCGGCAGAGACGCTGGCCTGGAGAGTTTGCACGCACCCTCTGTAGGGTCAGAACCTCAGTAGGTTGAAGTTGAGATCATATCTCATGTGTCCAATATATGAGGCACTTAAATAACCACCATGTACTGTACTGTACATATACACACATACACATACAACTGGGAAGAGAATGAGAGAAAGGTTACATACATATCATTCCACTGAAAATGTCTGTGATCATGAGAATGTTGCTCTGGAGAAAACAAAGCACGAAAAGGCCACGGGTGTGACATTTAACCTGCATGGCACACTGTTTGCTTAACCTTTCATACACCCTTTTTTTTTCTTTCTAATCGCAGATGTCCGTGCCAAGTGGACTGCCTTCTTGTTGCATGAGGGCGTGTTTTTCTTTGGGCGAGTGAGCTGTATCTGCTTTTTAGAAAGCAGGACTTAAGTGGGAGTATACAATTTATGAGAATTTGAAAGTAAACACGTCGGTGCCTTTGATTTAGTGAGTCTGACCGTTTCATGAAAGGATCAACAAATCTTATGCGCCCACTTCACTGGCTTACCAGGTTAAGTAAGTGCATTTTGCACTCTCTCTGTGTGTGAATGAGACGGGGAGGGCGAGAGAGATCTAGTGTCCAGGTCATGGTATCTGATTGTAGGTCTCTATCTGTGACTGCATGCTGCTCCACTGGTCTGACTGGCCGCAGAGGATTCCTGCATCTGCACAGCATACGCCTCTCCTCTTTCCCCTGGCACGCTCTTCTCTTCTTGCATCTCAATATATATATGGAAAAATGCATTATATCCGATGCCCAGTGGCCTGAGGCAAAAGTCCAGGACATCAGCCATGAACATGATTGGCACAGATGAATCCTCACTATGTTCTGGAAACCCTACTGTCCTTTTGGCTACCGTTTCCAAGATCCACATCTTTGATGTGCTTTTAAAAATATACATACATTCTTCGGCCTTAAAAGGGGGGGGGTCCAACTGACTGAACCACTTCCTTCACATACATATATATAAATCTCGTTCTAATAAAAGAAAATAAAGCAATGCAATGTCTGAACTGTCCCCTGTGACCAGAGACAGAGACCGTGAAAACCTCCCAGTGCCTCTTGGGTAATGTAACCTTGGTGTAGTTCCTCGGATCTGACCTCACAGGTCCAGCCGGAAAGCTCCGAAGTAGCTCGAGGAGTCCTCGGCGTGCACCATTGTGGGAGAGGAGACGGACACGAAAACCTCGTCGCCAGCACGCAGCTCAAACAGACCTCCTTGGTAGACGGAGTGCAGGGCGTATTCAGCGTCAGGCGCCCAGCACTTGGTGCCTACACCCTTCAGCAGCTGGATGGGTCTCAGGTATGATGTTTTCTTGTAGATGCACTGAACCAGCTGGTGGCTGGTGCCCTTCTGCTCTCCCTCGCTGGGTGACGGGTAGCGGAAGTAAACCTGCGCGTAAAGATAGTAACGGCCATCCTGAGGCACGCGGAGACGCCCGTTGGCCAGGGACATGTTGTGCAGGTGGGCCCCGAAACTCTGATTGGCCCAGGAGCGAACCTGGTGGCGGCAGGACTGGTGCAGATCCGGTGATGGACTTGGATACTGGGGCGTAGCACCTGGAAGACAAAGATAAGTTCAGGTTGAAACAGAGGTTCAAAGCGTGTGCAGAATGACGGTGGTGAAATTGGATAAAATGTTATGTGAAGATTTATGAATGCTTTTTGGATTCCTACAGGATTGTGTGTGTCCATGTCAACAGTACAATACAACTTATTAAAACATAAAATATTTTTAATCAGCGTCACGTATGGAACAGTCTTAGCGGATTTTGTGTCATGTCAACAGTCGTCTTGAACCTCCAGGGTTGGGGTTCGATTCCCGCCTCGGGACTGCCTGCATGGAGCTTGCATGTTCCCATCGTGCTTGGCGGGTTTCTTCCAGGTACTCAGGTTTAGGCTAACTGGTGTTCTTAAATTGCCTGTGAATGATAATTGGGCGTCAACCTGGCAACCCGGCTTCTTAAAGGGCAAGGAAGTCTTTGCACAGAGATGACGGCTATATCTCCAGGGTGGGGAGTATCCACTGCCTAATGTGCTGAATGAGCCAAAACCCAAAACAAGGATACATCACACCGTATACTGCCTGGCATAAGCCTATATAAATGTTGCATTACACATTCTGCAGGTTAACGATGTAATGATTAGAGATTTCCACTTCATATTATAACATAACAGAGAGCGACAGAAGAAAACTATTGCGGGGATGTAAGGAGGACGGGACAGTGCTGTGAAAAGCAGAGTGATGGATACTGAGGATTAGTGCTTAGAGGAAGGTATGGATCTGAAGCTGACAGAAAGCAGAAGTAAAGGAGGAGGAAGACTGTCTAGGATGAGGATGGAGAATGGACTGAGAGGTGTGTGTGTGTGTGAGACACAGTGGGAGGTTATACAAACAAAACAATCAGCATTCCTCAATAAAGATCAATAGATCATGCAAGACTATGTCTGTGACTTATATTCCAAGGTTTAAAAAATCCTTAACTCCAGGCTGCCCGAGACACAGAACGAGATCCGCAGATGAGCAGCAGATGTCTACATTAGCGGTTTGCTTTCATCACCAGCTCTTTGATATAAACAACTGCAGGGCTGTGGCGTTTTTAGTGTTTGGAATTTAATACATGTCGGTAAGTGAGATTACTAAGATATATGTTCTACTGATAGCTTTAACTTTGACAGAAATCAAGGCATATCCTTGCAATCACACAGGAAAACATTAGAGGAAGTGAAACTCCAAGTTCAACTCTTTCAAAGTTTGATTATCATGCTCGTGACTCATGGTGTGGAGACATGGTGGTTTTGGCTTGCCTAGTATTTGCGTGTAACACTGCTGGCTAACAAAGCTCAGCTGCTTTACACAAAAACAACCGAGGACCATGGTTTTGAGGTGATATATGAAGTAATAAAAACTTATGAAGTAATATTTATAAACTTATTAAAGGCGGAATGTAAAGACATGACTGAACTCTTTTAAACAATGAATTCATAAATTTGAGGGTTTTTTTTAACAACCTTTTAAAACCTTTTAAATTAAATTCAAATGTTTGTCATAGCCGTTTAAACAATATGAAGGACTAAAACAGTGCTGTTTTTAAGTCATTACTGAGAAAAATACAGAAAAGAATTCTGCGCACTTTAGCAGTATTTTGGCACGGCTCTTAATCCTTTTCCTCTGTCCGGCTCACATGCTGGGAAGGTTTTGTAATAAGACTTTCCGATTCTGAAAATCTGGATGTGGTTTAAAATATTCTGCTAGCAAAATCGTTTCATTTTTGTCCTCATACAAAATACAAAATGGATTAAAAAAAAAAAAAGAGCAGTGTTTATCTTCACTAGCATCTGTCGAGATAAGGTACTGCTAGTTTGCTTGCTATAGTTTGCTACAGTTGCTTGAATTGTCGTAACCCAAAACCGAGTCTTCTCGGTATTGAATGCTTGTTTCCAGTATGACATTCAGTCATCAGTTAAAGTGCTGTGGAAACCAGAGTGCATTGCACAGAACAGTAAAATATGATGACATAGTTTTTTCGACTGAGAAAGTTTTCAGAGCCACTAAAACAGAAGCGCATATGTCTGAAAGACTGGCTAATTAGATGAATAATACTGAGGCATTCCATGAATGTAGATAATACTGTATATGGTATATAAGTATATGCAGTAACAGCACTGGGGTGTATATATATATTACTGTGTGTATATATATATATATATATATATACTGTATACACTGAGACTAAAGTGATATACTAAAGTCATTTAGTCACAATATTCCACTGTATTTCTTAATATAATTTATTTGCAATAAAAAAAAATCTAAACTGTATTACGTTCATTTGTGTTCGTGTACGCGGGGCGCCGGACAAACGAGTGTCTATGTAGGCATGCACTTTATTGAAAAGCATGTGACTTGAGGCTGAGCTCTGATTGGATCTTTTCAAATCATCCTTGGGGCGCAGCACTGTGCGCCCTGAACCCGCCCATTTTTGTTCTTAGCGAATCAACATTGTTTTAAAATATTTGTGCTCATGTGATTGGACCATTCTCAACGAGTCTTCTCCAGCACTTCTTATGGCAAGCGGAGCTGCTGACTGGATGTGATGTGAGTCATGACTTTATTTTATACTAGTAGTAATGATGCTTAATCACCTGATAAATGGCTATTTACAGGCGAGTATTAAAAGTTACATTTTTATTTTTTTTGTACCAACCACTACTGGTGAATGTACAGTAGGTAGGTATGGTCAGCCATCTGCCAAGAAACCACATGCTAAACCAAGCACGGTAGCACCTTCAGCAAGGAAACACATCTGAAAACATGTCATCTTAAAGAACACTTTGTCTGCTTATTAATTACTTCTAGGTCGGTCTGAACCGCCTCTGAACTGTCCGTGTTGTTCTGTTCACAGCTAATGCAAACTACAGAGCTAACTAGTTTCTAATACAAGGCTGAATCCCAAATCCCTCTCTAACCCCTGATCAAGCGCAAAAAATGGTGTGTGATACATGTGTTAATACTAATTGTCATGTGATACTCATTGGTATGTGATACAAGTGTGATACAAGTGCTACAAAACAGAGCAATAGCTTTCCATTTAACACTACTTGGATTCAACCTGGAACCTGGGAAGTTGGCTGATATTCTGAAGTTTAATAAATGGAAATTGTAAAGTAAATCTTGTATGTTTCTCAGGACTGTTCTCCACCTTTGTGGTTTAATCTCTTCACCTTTTAGTGCTACGTAATACCAGTACAAACTTTAAATCGGTCACTAATCTGTTGATAATAAATGGTGTTTGTGGGACTTTTTTTTTGTATTAAAGCAATATCACACTTGAGGTTGCGCTGTCATGATGAATATCAGCATGGCTGTGATACAATATCTTCAAAACTTGCCTCTTAGCCGTCATGCCTGCGCCCCATCACGACTGTGCTGACAAGCATGACATTGCTTAAACACCAAATGAAGAATAGAAATTGAAAACAAGTAAAGCGAAACCAATAGTGACACTTTAAATATAATAGCGTGATATCAGTAGGAGACAGACGCCCATGATTATCTAGTCCTGCTGTGATTGACAGGTGATAGAGAGTATGCTATCCTTTCCTACTCAGATGATGGCACACATGTTTCTGTTGTTCCACTCGGCATCCACATGCTTTTTCGGGGACAAATTGGTAAATGTGACATTATTGTATCGCTATTGTATATTTAAGTCCAATTCTGATATCAGTGATTACCATTCAATATAAAAAAACAGGACTGATGATCATTGTACTTGCACATACGGTAGCCTAACAGAATGAACCATAACAAAGAACTTACCATTCGACAAAGATGACTGAACGTAGTTGAAAGCGTAAATGTATATCAGCTCTTTTTAAGGCATGCTTAGTCTTTTTCTATATTTAGTTACTCTCTGACACAAAGGGAAATTGGATAGTTGAGTGGATATACAGTAGTGGACAAAAGTTTTTGACACTTACACAAAGTTAATGACATTTACAGTTTTTATGCATTATTTCATGCAAACATATTGCTATACAAAAATCATTGCTTAACATAGTTCCTTATTCTTCAAAACCTGCTGGATCCGGCTGGGCACGGAGTCAAAAAGACATCTGCAGTACTCTGGTGTCACTCGCTCAATCCTTGCCTGATTGATTGCTTCCTGAAGATCATGTACAGAAGACGCTTTCTTGACTGCTACTGTCTCCTTCCCCATTATTCAACAGTAGTTTTCTATTACTGGTTTTGAACTTACATTTTTATTTCGTTACATGTCTGAGCAGCTGAGTGTTGGAGGCCTTTCTCAAGAACCCAGCAGAGCTCGCTTGGTGGTGCTGGGGTTTAAACCTGTGACCTTCTGATCTGTAGGCCAACGTCTCAGCACTAAGCTCTCCTGTTCTCCTCATTCCCCTCCAAAAAAAAAAATAAATAAAAAAAATAAAAAAATAAATAATAAAACACCAGACATGGCTCACCTTGCAGGCTGTTGAGTGTGAGGTGGGCTGAAGGTCTCTGTGTCACAAACTTTGCCCCTGTAGTGTTGTAACCATGCGGTAAGGTTCTTGCTTCTGACGTAGAAAAAAATCAAATCAGTGTAGCAGAACACCTTGGAGATAATCGGTATTCGACTTAATATGACTGAATGAACATGATTACACACAGTAATTTAAAGCTCACCTTGTAATGTCTGTCTGGAGATGATGTTCTCTGTTACCTGTGACAGAAAAGACACATCCCGTCAGAGAACATGCACTGACTCATCAACATTCCTGACCATCTTATACATCCGAGGATATTTTATCTGGTTTCTTTGTGTCTCCGTCCTGGCACGCAGCTCCATGCAACCTAACACAGTATGTCTCAGTTTGGAGAGCCTCGCTTTCTTTCCCAGCACACCTTCTGTCTAATGTCTCTCATGCATTCCCTGCACAATTTTGGTTCATCTCAAACTTGCCAACAATACAGCTGTATTTTAGAGTTTATTTTACAACAGTAATCAGATTAGTGTTTTTCTTTTTTTTTCTCTCTCTCTCTCGCAGCTATACATACACAATTCTGGAACAGCGCTTTTAAGGGGTACTCGCCAGCTGTGCAAGCGAAATTGGGGCCCGAGGTAATTCATGAAGGCTGGAATTCGGTGTTTGAGGGGCTTGTCTAGCTCAAGGGGGTGAAATTTGCAGTAACCTGTGACAGACATATTTTATACCAGTCACCCTTCAGTATCCAGTTCATTTGTCCCTGTCAGGCTGACCAGGATTTGAACCAGCAACTTTCAGCATAATGGGCTTGTGTTCTAATGCCTCAAGGCCAGTCCTAACCCATGACTTCATTTTGTTTTAACCCCACATGGAAACATCCGATTAAACTAATCACGGGCTTAATGACCTTTTGAGTGTGTGGCTGGATGGGAACGTCCCCATTATAAGCAATAAGGTCCACTTTCAGTCATGGGCGCAACTGTAGCAGAATTCACAACAGGCACGTGCGTTTAATGTCTTGCAGGTGTCTGAAAGTAAAAGTTTGAAAGCAGGAGGACTCTGACCTTAATGCCAAGCACAATGCTGGGAGACGTGCGCCTATGAAATGCACATCAGTCTTCAACTTGTTTCGCATGTGAAGGCTTAGCGCACACAATGGTGGGAAAACAAAATGGTGACTAGAGAAGCGAAATACTCGAGGGCTAAAGAATGTCTTCTGTTTGTATCGGATTTCAAGAAATTACTAAGTAGCATGTTAAAGCTGAGTGAAGCAACTCCCTCATGCTGGATTAGAAACCGGTTTCATTCTTTTTACACAGAGTATTAAGCTGATACAAAGGCAACATAAACCCCACTGCATGGACTAGTTTTCTTTTCTTTTTGTTATCCAGAAAAAGAAAAAAAAAAGGTATTCGGTCTATTCTTAACAAGCGCATGCTTGTTAAAATGCTAAGTAATCATTTTTAACTAAAGTTTATTATCAGTCTCTATTTATGGTCTGTTTCTCTTCTCCCCTGCAGATGCAGAACTCCCCCCCCCCACACCACCACCAGCACCACCACCACCCTCGCTCTTTTCTTCCTTTTCCCTGTCTAGGCTTCAGCGTGCTGTGCGAGTGCACTACGGAGACTCTGTTGATGTTGGCAAAAAGCTGTCTCGCTATTCATCAGACATAGAAGCGCCTACGCACACAATAAAATGACATAATCTCCCTGTGACAGCATAAGAGACGGCGGACTGAGGCACGCTCGCCTCTGGAGTTCCTCTCCATAGACTTGACATGGAATCCGCCAATGCTGTTTCCCACATGACACTGATTAAGAACATTTTTGATTCTAATATCTTGCATATGTATTGTTCCTGTTGAGATGGACACACACACACACACACACACACACACACACACACACACACACACACTGTCTGCATTGTAATGGCAAAGATTTAGCTGGCGCACTGTCACGTGTTAGTGTTGAAATCAAGTCGCTTACCCTTGTCTCTGTTGAGTCTAAGTGATCTCACCCTTACATTACATTCAAGTCAAAAATCCCCAAGACGTGTTACTCACATCAAATCAGATCCAGAATGGGGCTTCTGGGATGGGAAAAATAAATTGCAGTAGACTGAAGCAGTGCGCTTTGGGCAATGCTATTGATTGTTAAAGAAACACTGTAGACTCGCACCTCCAGGTTTGGGGGTTTGAATCTCACTTCCAGTCTGTCTGTGTGTGTGTGTGTGTGTGGTTCTCTCAATGCTTGCTGGGTGTTCTCTCAATAATGTGGTTTCCTCCTACAGTCCAAAGACATGCATTGCGGACTGGTCAGTGTTTCCTCGTTGCCAGTAGTGTATAACTGGTTGTGTGTTTTTATGTGTTATAGAATTCTATATTATATACAGTATGATCATATCTAAATTGCATAAGGAAACCAGACTCAAGCTTTGAGTGAGTCAGTAGATAAGTCTTAGGTAAGTGAGTCTGATTCAGATCTGAAGTCATAGAAGAGTTGCTCAAATTACAGCAAAGAGTTGCGTCATAGAAGAAGTGAGTCCTACCCAAGTGTCAGGTTATATAAAAGTGGGTCAGAACCTTCGAGTCTTCGATCATTACACAGTATTAAAAAAAAAAAAACTCTGAGTCAGGTGTTCATTCACTAAGAAATGAGTGGAAATGATTAGGGTGTCCACAAACTTTTGGTTATAGAATGAGAATTTGAAGTTGACCCATTATGCCGAATTAAATTTTTAGTTACTTAGACATTCATTTATAAATGGATCTCTTATGTGTACAAAACAAGTTTTATGTTTAAACAAGCTGATTAGATTTCCCCCCTAATGTGACCTCATATAAGAAGACCGCCTCCCCTGGCTTATTACTCAGCTCTGCCCAGCTTTTTTGTGCTGTTCTCTAATGGGGCGTGTCTCAGCAGGTGCTCATTTACATAAACACTGAAATGGCGCATTTAGAGCAGGAGTGAGAGCAGAGGCCGCTTGAGGTACATAAATGCGCTATCTGAGTGCTATTTTTTGGCTGGAGCATTAACACACACACTTTAGAGGAGCTCTGAGACCTGTGTTAACTTGTAAAAGAAATAGTAAAATACAGAACCTTTAATCTGCAAGTCTAAGTGCCTGATTGAACTTTTTTTTGGGGGGGTGGCTTTCTTTTGTGTATTTTTTCCCCCCTTCCTTTGAGTTTTCTCAGTTAACTCGTTTCATTAGAACACTGTGGGAACACTTGACCTGACTGTGATTTCTTTGGTGATTGCTGAGTAACAGAACGCTGGGATCGATGTCTCTCGTGTCACTCAATGTAGTCTGTTAAGAGCAACGACTCAAAGGAATTCAATTCCGATTGTTTCACTTCGCCATAAATGGAGATGCAGAATAAGCGTGTAGCTCTGACTATTTTCAGAGATATTCGGCAATAAATATTCTCCGTCAAACGAGCGACATCGTTGGTAAGCAGCCGTGTAATAAATGGGTAATATAAACAAAATAAACCTCTCCAGGGCAAGACGAGACCTCTGAACCATGGTTTATTTCGTGCTAATCACCAGACTGCCTCTAGGTTATCCCTCGCCTGTTGTAGAACATAATGCTAATTATTTGCTCTGTAAAAGAACGCGCATTCTGTCGGATGCTGGAAACTGTAAAAGCTTTTGGAATGTGTAATGCATGGGTTTATACTCAAAGGGCCCATAGGAAGTTCGAAAGCAAACAAAGATGATGGGTTTGCAGAGAAAACAGCTGTTTTGTAAACTACGGGATGCTGATAGAAAGGGTCAGGAATAGGAAGTCTAAATGTGCCACAACAATAACAATAAACAAACTCGCCATGAAACCTTTGACCGTAAAGCGCGAGAGATGGACAGAGGTGCTGGGGAGTATTTCTCCAAACACACACACACACACATACACAACCAGACACTGCAGAAAAAACTATTTAGCCTCTCCTCTGCCTGAGCTCCGCAGATAATCTAATTCTTTTATATCGGCATGAGATTGGAGTTTAGAGTCAATTTTATTTTTTCTGTATGAGGCTAGCGTATCTCTACGGTGCGTCCTTAAGGGCGCGGCATTAATAAGTAACAGTGGCTGAGCTCCAGAAGGAGTGTGACTGGGTTAACTATAAATCTCAAATAGTCAGACTTTGCCCTGTGGAATGAAAAAAACTGATTTGAGATTGATAACGGTGTTGATTAGATGAACGAAAACACGTTCAGAAAATGAATCCCGTCTGTTTCCAATGCACGAATGTGTGTGTTCGTATGCAGTGTAGCCCTGCTGTGCTTTTGGGTTTGGGTTCGGTGCAGTTTGGCATTCGCTGCCGCGTGATGAAGCCGACCCAAAACGGCGTGCCGCTCTGTTGCACTTCAGTAGAGACCTAGTTGTTGCTCTGATGCACACTTTTTCAGACTTCTTTCAGTCCTGTTCGAGAGACTCAACTCCTTCCTTCCTTTCTATCTTCCTTCCTCGCACACATCGTCTCCTATACTTGACTTTTCAGCGTTTAATGCGGGTGTTAAAGACATGACAGTTTGCCTTCAGTCTTGGCAGTACACAAAACTGTCATGGCCGATTCCAAACGTTTAAAAGCTGCCTTTAAATCTCTCTCTCTCTCTCTCTCTCTCTCTGCCTCAGCAGGTCGCTGTAGCGGGTTAGTGAAATCTGACTCTAAGTAGAACCAGCTTCGAGCACTTCAAGAACATTTTTGGCAGGAGGCGAGCCCTCGCGTACTCCACAGCAGAGCAACACGAGAGCGCCAGCCGGCCCTGGCTCCATCACCTTATTAACTTCTCTTTTTTCCTTTCCTGTTTTTTTTTTTTTTTTGCTTTTCTTTTCAAACTTTTTTTTTTGTTTTTTTTGTCCCTTCTCTTTCCTAAATGTCTCGTGCTTACAGTCTCTATGAAAATTCTTTATCTCAAACCTCTGTTACATAGTCTGGAAAGAAAGTTAGAAAACAACTCGTACAGCTGAATGCAAATGTTTGTATACCCTTAGGATTAATGAACCCCTTTAATCAAAGCAGCATTTAGTGTTTTATGCTTTACAGATGTTCTTTTATAATCACAAATAACAGAAATGGTCAGATAGTGTACATTAAGTTGTCAGTAGTACGTTAGTTCAAAGGCTTGCAATCCCTTTTACACTTTATAGATCAAATCTGGCTAAAAAAATGAATAAATAAATGCTAGAGATCCTTCTTTTGATTATTTTCTGTGCCGGTTTCTGCATTATGTTTTAGGCATCACAATTAGCTTGTTTATTGATTTATGTTTAGTGGATCAAAAAAATCATAACGGGATTCAAACTGTGATATTTTTCTGGACATACAGTATTATATTAGTGTAAAATAATTTTCTTTTTAATTTCTCTTATACCACACACACTGTTACAGATGTTATTTATTATAGAGGAATGTATACAATTTGTATAAACTGATCAGATGTTCACGTTGTCAAGTATTATTTATCAAATTAAGGTACATAACTCGACCGTAAAAGCCTGCTGTCAGTTGCAATCCGTTCCACTGTTGCAAAAGTTCTTTTTTTTTTTTTATTTGGTTTTTTTATACTTTGCTCCTAACATTCACACGAAACAGGATTTCTAGTATTCCGTCTCTGTGATTGTGGAAAAGAGCTTCTGTATTCCTCCACGCTTGAAGAAGGAATGCTTCCTCTATGATTTAATGAGGACTGAACCAAAGATGGATGATGTCTGACCGGGATGAAGGGACAAAAAGTCCCATTGAGCAACGACAGGGAAATGGAGCCTGGATTTAGGGATTTTCGGGGGGCTTTGTCGGCTCCTCCTCCGCTCCTGCTCGCTCAGGTAGAGTCAGTGTTCGTGATATTACACAGGACAGGAAGTGCTGATATTATCACCGGTCTCACCCTGGTGCGTTCAGATGCTCGTTTCTGCGAGAGAATATCCGTCCGTGCCTGTACAGCGCTCCATGTGCGGGATTAAAGACAGAGAGAGAGAGAGGAAAAAAAAAAAACTCTCTCTCTGTAGTGGAGCTTAGCAGCAGATCTTTGTTTTGGCTTTACATCAAAGCTGAGCACAGGACACAATAATTGCAGCAGTAACAAAGGCCCGGGTCGAGGGTGTGCGTACATGGGGCGTTATACCAATCTCACACTCTGCTATATGTAGTGTGTGAGAGTGAGACTCGGCTTGTTCCTTGTTTCAATCAATTAGTAATAACTTCCACGTGTGCTGGCATTCTCGACATTCTCAATGTGTACACATGCCTTTCTCTCTTTCACTGCCTAAGCTGTTTTCTCTCCTGCTTAGTTGTTTTGTTTCTTTTTCTCTGTTTCCTTCTCCTCCCTCTCTCTCTCTCTCTCTTTCTCTCTCTCTCTCATTCCTACTGCTTGCTGGACCTGTTTCTTTCCTCCTCTAACTGAGCTCAAATCTCCTTCGCTAACTCGTGTAGGCACGCAAGCAAATGCAAACACAGATTAGCGTGTATCCGTACATATAACATTACATAGCTTTCTCTCTTCTTGCGTCAACCACATATATGTGTCCTCATGAGGATTTTCTTCCTTTTTTTTTTTTTTTTGTTCCAGTGGCTGAACCCTAAATCGAACTGGTTATTCTTTCGGGAGCCATAATTGCGTCCACATCTCTCTGAAAATGGCACATGTGTTTTAAATTAAGTGCCAAATGCCTCAGTCTCCCAGCACCGATAAATTGTTTGCAGCCTCACTCAATTAGTAGCGAAAGATTTGACAGAGCGGGAGGGGGTGACATGCATCATAACGTCTGTAAGTGTGGAGAGAGAACTAGAGGTGCTGGAATACGGTAAACAAATGAATTGATTCAAATTATATATATATATATATATATATACACACACACACACACACACACACACATATATATATATATATATATATATATATATATATATATATATACTGTACACACACACACACACACACACACATATACATATATATACGTGAGATGTGTGGTCCGCCCTCGCCTAAAAAAAAAAACACGCTCCGTGTCCATGTGTACAAGACCGAACATGAAATAACTGAACACGAGATTAAGCAGATGTTCCAGTGGAAATCCAAGTAGTTCCCCTTCGAGCTGGGACTTACAGTGAAGTGGTTCATGACTAGGGCACACTGGTGACTCACTTGGCATAATGCTGAGAAATTCAGTCGCTACCATGAAATGCCTTAAAGCAATTAATGAGTCATGCATACAGATTTTATGCGAAAAGAAATTACTGACTTGCTTTGACACATTTATGGCAACAGTAATGAAGAGCTTAGCTAGAATCCGCCTACTGGTTTTGCCACTGAGTCCAAACACAATGGTGAGACGTATTATTTCAAAAGCGCTCATGTGAACATCGCCGACGTCAGCGGAACGAGCCGGCCGCTGATAAACGGGCCTGGCGACGGGACGCATCGGCTTCACCGGGGTTGCGTAATGGAGCTCTTGCGCCTCTTAACCAGTTCCAGATGTGGACTCACCTTAGAGATGTATGCCTTGATGCCTTCAGCCAGCTTGACGCAGGATTCTCCTAAGAGCTGGGCCAGGTCCTCTGGAATATCCCGGTTTTTATCCAGTGCGTTCAGCAATCTAAGACATCGCAGCTCTTCTGTTACTCCTTGGCTCTTTACCTGTCAATCAACCAAACACAGGATGGTTTCAGAAATCAAGCTGAGATCTAATAGTTGTTCATTCATTCTTATTCCTAATACCAGTTATATATATATATATATATATATATATATATATATATATATGAAAGATCAATGAAAGATCTCTTAAGAACTCTTATAACTTTCACCCCTCGGACATTATAGAAATCACCAGTCCTATTACACTCTATCGTCAGGTGTGTCCGGAAAATTTCCTCCTCTTTTATTGTCTGCTCATATTTCTACAGTATATTTCATATTTCCCATCAAGGAGATTTCCAGAGACGTGCACCAAGTTAAATCTGTGGTACCATGCGTCCTTGGCGGTGGAATCCTATAACCGGCTGCTTTGTTCTCTGCCATCGCTGAAACTAACCCAATAAATTCACAACAACTGTGAAAGAACAATCTGAACAAGACCTGAGGGATGGTTAACAAGGGAGCAATGTGAAACCCAGGACACGATTCCGTGGTCAGCTCGAACACAACTCCTGACCTTTCCTGTGAGAAGTGTATGAGGACGTGCAAGGCCAGACGCGAGTCGGGACACGCTCGAGTCGACGGCTGCGAGCCAGCTGAAGAGATGTTACGTCCCTGACGGGGAGGTTTAGGCGACCTCGCTCGGAGGCGAGCCATTTTTCTCGGTTCGGTTTCTCTTCAACACAAATCTTTGCAAATGATCTAGGAAGGAGGTCTGCATGCAATTTGAAGCCTAGAATAAGAAATTGCTTAGCGTCACGGTTGGCGTTTGCTCTTAATGATTCTTTAGCAGTTGCCTCCAGAGCATGACGGCGAGGGCATGCAGGGTGAACAGGTCTTTTTGCTTTTCTTTTCTTTTTTTTCTCTTTAGAACCAATGATGCTACACATATCAGGCAGTGTGAATCAGGCAGCTAATGAGTGGGCTTTACTCATGCATCATGTAGGGCAGGGCTGATGCGGGGTCAGTCTTATGGGTCATGTTCTAATTTTTGGGGCTACGACTTGGGAGAAGAACATACCCTCAATTAAAAACGAACTCTCATTTGCGCTGTGCAAAAGGCAACAGGAAATCCAGTTCCTTTTCATGTATTTTACCAGATTTTCAATTACTTGTAAAGTGTGTGTGGGTGGGTCATGCAGAGCACACAGACGTCTTTAAAAAATGACCCGCGTACAGCTTTGTGGTTTTCTTGTAATGGGCACGATTATGATTTGTGGATTTTTTGGTAGAACTGTTAACATATTTCCTGCTTCATGCCAAACTGCTGGAGCCACTTTAATATTTTACTGTCTTCTCGACAAATAAATCCTGGCTTATACAAGTTCATGCTTGCTTTAAGTTGCAGCAGAGTGAGAAAAAAGAAAGTTCAAGTAGTAGCAGGACAACATTTGTTTTGAAGCGCTCGTACTCGTATCTCACGGCGCTGTCCGAGGTGTGGTCTATTATTGTGTGCCGTGCCCGTAATCGAAGACATGCCCATGCCGTAAGATTTCACAAAAACAACTGTGACGACAGAAACTAACCAGCCAGCAATGCTTCCTCATAGAATGTGCACAGCAGGCTGCATAGCTGCATGTAATGTATAACACGTACCGGTAGTAAAATATACAGTAAAGCGCCATAAAGTCAACAGAGCTGAGACGCCGGTTGTAGGGATGCAAGAGAGGGGTCCAGAAAGGGAGAGGGAGGATTTCTGATCCCAGAGAGAGTCGCAGGAAATCAGGAACAATGCTCTAGTGTTACTCCTGGTTTCTGGAGCCGGGGGAAGAGTGGAGTGGACCTGCCACTGCTGAACTTTTTGCTTCACTCAACGTATCGCTACTTTTTTGGGAAGGATTTAAAAAAAAAAAAAAGGGAGAAACCAGTCATGCAACTTAAAGCCATGCCAGAATCTCTCACTCTCTCTCTCTCAATTTGTCTCTTTCTCCTTCTTTCTCAGTCATCCTTTGTCTCTCTTCCACACCTGGTATCTCTTCGTCAACGTGTGAATTTTGTTATTATAGTTTTCGTTGTTCCCTAATTCCGCTGTGATGTCAGAGGGAAACAACAGGGATTCTGGGGAAACGGTTTTTCATGCTCCTCTCTCTGTCCCAGCTCGTCTGCTTGGCCTCCGCTTTCGGAAACTCGGCCTGGGGGGAAAGCAGGTTGTCTGGGCAGGCAGAACAAACGTGCTCAGAAATCAATCTTTTTTTATTATTTGCCTAGTCATAACCCTGTTTATTTCCTGATGAGCAATACTACTGTCAAAAATAATCATTACTCATCTATTTAATTGTCCATAATGTAATTGGATCCTTTTAAGGATCATAATTATTTCATAATATTTTCTACTGAAAGGTGTAAACAAGTGCTATTTTTTTGTCTCATTGTCTTGTTATTTCTCTATATTCACCTATTTCATTACCATAGCTCATTATTTCACCATATATTATTACTTGGCCATTATTAAACACCCAACCCTCAGTAGGTGTAAAATATTCCCAGGTGCCGCACATCAATGTTTCAAATATATACGCATATGTCTACTTGAAATATATGAAAATATATGGTATGTCGTAACAAACTGTCAAAATACCTTCTATTACCATATATGGCGTGTTTAAGTGTCTGCAGTCAGGTTTAAAATTATGAGACCTTCACTCATACCTTCACCATAGCACTTAAACATTTTTTACTGCTTTTGGTTCCGTATGATTTAACTGGAAAGCCTTCCTGGTCGAGATTTCCCTTTTGGTCCCTGCCTTTCTCAGAAATCACTGAACAACAAGGAGTGCCTGCTGATAAGCCTTGGCGGTGTAGTAAATATTTAAGTTTTGCTTCCCGGTGAATCTTGGACTGAAATGTAAAGTGCCATCTCGGCAGCTCCGTAACGCCAGATCTCACACCTGAGTGCACAAGCGCAAAGACAGAAAAGCTGATGACAAAAAAAGAAAAAAAGGAAAATCACCCCCATGTTGCTAGAGGAAACCATCCTTTAACGCATAATCTCCTTTCTTTTTCCTATTCTCATTGACTCGTAAATCTCTTAAATGACCAGTGCAGACTGCCCCTTTGAGACCTCATTCATTGAAAGGTGTTTTCAAAGAGATTGTGGTCATTGGAATGGCTCTCGATTCTGTTCCTTTCTGTTCTGCTTGTCTTCAGCTTGGGTTCATCACGAGACAGTGCTTAGTGCTTACTTACTGACTACGGGTCTGATGGTGGAAACAGGCCGATATCCTGCAGCCAAAACCACCAAAAAGTTCCTATTAAGGCAGTGAGGCGCTTAGAGGAGGCGGTAATTGTCCTGTGTGTTTAATTTATATAAAAATCAGTTGAGGCACAGCCAGCTCTTGGACCGAGTAACAAACACATTTAAATCTTAATGTGTTGCGTGTTGGGTCTGGAAGAATGCAGCCTGTCCAGCCTTCCTGCCTGAGCACAGTCACAAAAAAAAAATAAAAATATGTGTGATATGATGGTAGAATGTAGCCTCGCTTCTCTGAAGTATTATTTCCTGGATGAGTGAAAGCCTCGAGACGCGACAAGAACCTGCTGTGCATGGCGTGCTTCCCTAATGGGCCCTAATGAAGAGATAGCATCTATCTATCCATGTTGCGCCGGAGTGAACCGGAGGTCCAGTCCGTGGCTGGCTCTTTTTATTTTGCCAATAATGTTCTTACGGTTTGTGATAACGCGAGGCCGAGCGGACATGTTTACATGCTTTCAGGACAACAGTGCTGGTAGTCCGTTCCATCTGGCTGCTACACCGTGTGTGAGCGCGGGATATTTATATTAGCTCGAAATACCCTTCATTAGTTTGCAGCTGGTCCGCATGAGGAACAAAAGAAAACTGAAATAGCATAAAGTTTTCATTTTGGGAACCGAGATGAAGGTTAGGGTTAGGCTGGGTGTAGGCGTGCAATTAATTAGTAATAATATGTCAATAGATCGACATTGTGCGTCGGGGTGTGTGTATATCTTTCAAATGAATAGATGCTTAACCTTCTTTGTTCTTTTATTTATTTTTGAACTGATTACACTTACAGTACTACTTACATAAACAGGAATAAAAAACAACAACAACAACAACAACAATCTGATAAAAATATTGGAATTTCCCAGGAGGTAATTAATAGCTGGTGTTCATTAAGGAAAGAAAAAAAAATTATGTGCTTTGAAGTAATTAAGAGTTCAATGCTGTAAACAGCTTCAATGGGGTTTCAAGGAAATGCATACTTGGGCACCATATTCACGTGTGGGCACCAGTGTTGTGTTTTTATTTGAATCTGTGAAACCGTATAAATTGAATCTTGTGTCTTATTGGGAAATATCCAAGCCCTGCATGGGGCTAGCTGTAACTTGGCGTAACATGAATCCACAAAGGAAGGCAGCCAAATTTAGCTGCATGAGGACTGTTCTGCATAAATCCCAAAAGTTTAGTCTGACCAAAAAAAAAAAAAAGAGTAAAAAGAAAAGAAAGACAGGACAATTAATGGGCAGACACAGCAGGGTGTAAGTGGGTGAGATTTTTTCGCAGATCTTGGCAACAGAAACTGCCACAGAAGGTTTTGACCGACTTGGAGGGAAAAAGCTAAACACTGCTTGCAGGATATAATTTTACACCAACTTTTTGTTATTGTTGGTGAAGGTTTCTCTCAAGGAGCACCTGGAGTGGAACGAGGTGGCATGACGAAAGTTTCCAAGGGGCGCTGACTTGAAATAAAACAAGCAGCATGTGGAAGTGGGCGCACCAGTCACACTCGGCGGCAAACTGGCTTAGTCATGGGCTCAGGCGAGCGCCGTGACGTACTCGAAAAGCAGACTGACTCCGTTCTGGCAAGCACCTTCACGTTGGACAGCAGGAAGTAGACAGAAATAGGTCAGCCTTTGGTTCAAAGCAGTGTCAGCTCCATACCCTTAAGTGAGAGCCCTTCATTTTGGTCGTCTTCTTCTGTTTACAGTCTTTGTGTCTGACCTCTTTTCCACTTCATTGAACATAATGGAGTCTCATCTATCAGCTAAAATCCTAAGTCTGTTTACAGTGTTTATCTTTTCTCATTCGGGTTTTGATTTACATCTTGTAAATGTGGAACCAGACATATGCGGAGCTTCTGAGTAATCGAACGTCTTAAAGCCGTAAGTCAACTTGCCTGAACACTTGGCTTATCATCTTGTGACAACAGTGATGCATTACACATCACTCCATGACCTAAACCAAAACTGTCCTTGGTGTAGCCTCAGTTGCTTACAGCAGCTTACTCCCAAACCACAGTTTCTGTTTTTCAAAAAGAATTATGGCTATCTCCTGGAGAGCAGGGAAAAGTCCCTTTAAAATGATCAGAAGCAGCACAAAAACAACCACGGGCTGAATATAACGAAACAACCATGTAGATCCTACTTCACATCGCAAGGCACGGCTCTACAAATGACAAAGCCATCTGAGCTTAATACATTTACATTTACAAATACATTTTCTTTAGAAAGAAAGTATCTAGTGCACGGATATACAGCGTTCCTCAAGAATCCATGCTTTAAATGTCTGGAGACTTGATTTGGCAGATTCACAGAAAAGGAAGCAGCATTTGTACTGTATGTGTTCTGCTGTACCACATGGATTTCTATGTGAAAAGCATACAAATCTGTCCATTAATCATAGTCATACATGTGTTACAGGGTAAAATAATCCAGCAAAGCAGGAAGATATCCTAAAGCCATGCAGTGTCTTACGTCAATCAGAGCCATGATAATATATAATTATTATTGCATTATTATTATTATTATTATTATTATTATTATTATTCTTATGGGAAAAAAGTAGACGACTAAACTATACCTTTGTTTGTTGTTAGCGCGAAACTATCACAAGTGCTCATTTTATATTTGTTCCATATTTATCTTGCATAGAAAAGTGCATATCCTCCCGAGACCCGGACTCTACTCTTGCGTACGTTGCAATTTCTACTGACTGTTTCTCTTTAGTCATAGCTGAAGAAGCTTAGCAAGAAAATTGTAAGTAACAGTTCTCAACCAGGAATGGAACATGAGCATTATATAGACAATGACGTTGGGAGAAAATGTCATGTCCTTATATGAGAAAATTCAAATCTCACGAGGATATAGTGCATTTTAAAAGCTTTACATGGATTATGCACCTTGTATAGTTTTTAGTTGTTATGGTATACAACATATTCGTATTTTCAGGTGTTGTGCATATTTAACATGACCACTGGTGACAAAGGTCATGATTATTAAAAAAAAAGTTATAAAATGAGTGTTAAGATAGATAAAGTACTTTATTAATCCCAAAGGGAAATTGTACAAATAATAATAATAATAATAATTTTTAATAATAATAATAATAATAATAATAAAACATGAGTTGACATAAAAGTATAAACATATAAGTATAACCTGCATCCTCTGATGTGAGGTATAAAAAGGATACATAAGTTGCAAACATTTCAAATATGACCCTTTGATGCCAGTAACACACACACACAGAGACACTGACAGTGGCACTGTGATTAATACGCGGCAAACTTTTTTGTTTTTTTGCAGAAAGTTTGTGAGCGCAGGAGAAGCTCACCTGGGACAGGGACATGTTCAGGTAGAGGAAGAGTCCAGTGGTGGAGGCGATCTGCAGCACCACCACCACGATCACCACCATGGCGAGCCACAGCTTGGACGGAGACTCTCTGCGGCCGCCGCCGCCGCCGCCGCTCGTCGGCACCATCATGTAGGTAGTGGACTCGCTGCTGACCGAGCGGAAGTAGTCCTGGTTGGGCTGAGTGGCCATGGCATTCCTGGGCTCGAGTGACCGGACCGGGTGAAACTAGTGACCGTGTGTGCGGACCAGCTCGGCGCTCATTGAGCTCGGCGTGTGAGTGAGTGTGTGTGTGAGGATGTGTGTGTGTGTGCGTGTGGAGGAGGAGGAGGGCCAGCCTGAGACTTTCTGCGGGTTTTCTTGGAGAGTAAAGGGAGGCAGGGCGAGCCTGAACCCGGGCCGCGTCCCAAACCACCTCCTCTCGCACGCGCACTGGGAACGCCGCTTTCTGCACGCTACGTAGTGCACTGAAATATCCAAACACATCGGTATTCGGGATGAAAGTTTGTAAACTAATAAAGTTGATGTGTGTTTAACCCCTGTGATGTCTCTAAGTCACCACACACGTATTTAAACAAACATGTGTAAAACATGTTATCCATGTATTTATTTGTAAGCATTTCCTCATGTATATACAGTACACTGCCTTGCATAAATATTTACCCCCTTAAACCTCTCAACCAGGAACTAAAATGTACTTAAGTGGGGTTCCCTTCATCCATCCCTTCATCCATCTAGGAACCTCTGTAGTGCAACTTAGGACCGTGTAGGCCAGTGGTGACCGTTGTATTAATTCCCCTTTCTACGACCGTAGTGGGAGCGCCGGTCTACAGGTAATTAGGGATCGCCTGCGGGAGGAAACCAGAGAATGCGGAGGAAAACCGCAGACCCCGAGGCGGAACTCGAACCCGGACCCTGGAGCTGCAAGACGACAGCACTAATCACTATACCACCACCGTACCACCTTAAGTGGTGTTATATGTCACAAGTGTACACTAATTACAGCATATAAGCTTTTAAAATAGAGTTGAGTATTCTATGGGTTTGCAAACCTATTTACAAATAAAACACATAATAGTCAGTTGGCATGTTGGCTTAATGGTTAATACTGTCGCGTTTCATCGCCAGGGTCCGTGTTCGAGTCCATAATCTGAGTTTATGTCCGTGGTGTTTCTATGTTTTTTCCATGCTTGGTGGGTTACCTGCAGGTACTCAGATTTCCTCCCACAATCAAAAGACGTGCAGTTTAGACTAACTGTCGTTCCCAAACTGCACATAGTGTGTGAACGAACATGTGAGTGTGTTTATGCGTATGATGGGATTGGCACCCCATCCAGGATGTACCATGTCTTGTGCCCCAGATATCCTGGGATAGGCTCCAGCCCCCCCACCTTAA
This sequence comes from Clarias fuscus, assembly GCA_030347435.1. Lineage (NCBI taxonomy): Eukaryota > Metazoa > Chordata > Actinopteri > Siluriformes > Clariidae > Clarias > Clarias fuscus. Next base: position 25,649,315 of record CM059205.1, read on the forward strand.
CCCGGGGTACAGTATAAAGCTGTATAGACGATGAGTATGTGAGTATGTGTGTGAGAGAGACATTAAGGTTGTGAGCATACCTCTCACTGCGCTCAGACTGTTCTGAGACTGCTCTGAGGAGTTTACGATATTTTATAATGTTTTATAGGATATAGGTAACATGTTATTTTATAGTTCTTCTAATTAAAACCTGGATGCTTTTTAACCAAACAAGCAAAAAAACTTCCTTGGAGCTGGTGTAGTTGTATTAAAATCACGTGACCTTTAACTGCACACAGGTGCACTCTATCCATCTAATCCTGTAATTTTTTATGGCATCTGCTGGTTGCAGAAGTAATTAAGGGGTTATACAGCATTAGGGGTAAATACTTATACAATCAAAACCCTCACTTAAATACATTTTCAAACTAACAGTCTAATCCCAATATTATGTAGGTATTTTATTCAGGATTTATTCATATAATTTCATAATCCCAGTTAGATCCATTTTTGTTCCAGGCTGTAACTTACATCTGACAAATATATTGCACAATAATGTGGAAAAGTTAAAAGGGTAAATACTTATGCAAAGAACATTATTATCACTTGTAATTGGAATTATTAGGAACTTTTTTAATCATATTAAAACTGCAGTTAGATTAAAAAAACATTACCTTTATGTGTGTAACTTATGCCATGAAGTCCTTAGGTCATGATTCGAATAGTCAGATTTCAAAGCATCCTTATGCAAAGGACATAATTATCACTCTTAACTGGATTTATTAGACTTTTTTTTAAAAACTGCATTTAGAGCCAAGCAAACATTTCCTTTATTTTTATCATTTTACCTTTAATTTATTGAGCTATATGATTTTTTTTAGGGGCAACCTCATCAAATAAGGGTAGGCCACGGTTCAAACAGACACCTTTTAAAGCATCATGATCTTGATCCGCCTTCAATCTTTTACTGTCAGTTTTACACCATTCCTTTGGATCATCCTTTATGTTGCAATCATGAAATGCTTATATAGGCATCAGGTTAAGGGCTTTGCCAAATAGCCCAACAGTGGCAATCTAGTGCTGCAGGTTGTGTGTTTCAATAATGTTTATGCTTTCATTTACGTACGCACTTTGTCCCTTGCAGTCACCGTACTCAACCGCCTGAGACACCACTGCCCCACTTTCAATAAAAAATTTGCACTTTTACAGAAAAAAAAAATAGTTCGAAGAATAGTTTTAAAGTGATTAATAATTATAATATATATACTACATATTATTATAATTAATAAAAATTTTAGCCTCATTGGGAATGGAATATGAAAAAGATGTCTATGAATACGGCATGTTAGATCCTAGAGGACTTGCTAGTAAATTAAATGACATATTCGATAATGCGCAGTCTGTTATGTTGCCTACAAAAAAACAAAACAACTAAAAATACCAGACATGTTTTTATTCCTCCTTCCATTAACTTCATAAATAGTTTTTATCTTTACAAAGATAAGTATTAAAGCTTATAGACCACAAAGCATAAATACTCTTCCTAACTTAAGATAAACTGTCTGTAAGGGAACTGTGAAGCTTCCTCAAACTTATCCGCATACTGCAAATATCAGTCTGCTCCATGTCCCTGTCAGAAGTGGACAGAAAACAGCTGGACACAAGCAACATGGGCTGAGTTGGGAAAGTTTCTGGCAATGTACCAAATTGTATGCAATTGCACTAAGTAAAAGGTCAAATGGTACACAACTGATGATATAAATAAAAGAATCGCATAGCTACCAGAGTAAATATTAGCTTACAATACGAGTATTCTAAAAAGGTTGAATTTTACACACATAAAAATGTATCTGGATTTGACCTCGGTCGTCCCTCCATATTTGTAAAATGCAAACATTTTAGTTTCCTCCACCTAGGGGCCCTTAAAAGCTGTTTTACCTCATCTCTCTGCGCTGACATCCATGTACAACATCTGTGTTCAGATGTACAACGGCAATATATGTGACATATATCATGCATTAATGCAACTGTTGCTAAATATTCTGTAGATGGAATGATGGAAAGTTAGCTAATTACCAAAAAGTTATAAAAGACAATAGGGCCTGCAGGTGTACTCATATCTACACATTATCAGGTGTAAACAGCCCACATGATTAGCTTACTTATGATTAGCTAGTAATGAATATAACGTATGTTTTAAAATAACTACATAGTATTTAGAAAATTTTACATTACCTGACTTCCCCTCAAATGAAGCTCTGTATAATCCAAAAATTAAGTGGATAATGACCTTATAAGTTATGTTTAATAATTATTGTGATCGACACTGCTATTGTATGAAAAGTTCAGTTGAAAATTTGTAGCTAAATAATTTTACTTGAAATCAAATATGCATTATGCTTGTTATGGAAAGTTATAATAATAATAATAATAATAATAATAATATAATCATAATAATCATAATAATAGCAATAATAATTGCAATATTATAAGCTTTAGTAAAAGTCTCCAAACATGTTTTTTTTTTTTTTTTTTTGCATTTAGTGTAATTGGAATTACCTTTTCATTCTTTTGCTTGTATGATATTGGTTGGCACAGTAATCAAAGCCCAGGCAGAGCTGTTCACATCGAGAACGCACATTGCATATAAATAAAAGTTATTATATAAAAATATAAATGACATATTAATTTATATAAATGTAAGCCAGGAAGTTGTAATTCATAGTGAGCTAAAAATAACTTTTGGTCCAAATAAATGGGAAATTGATTATCGCGTCTGTTTATCATTGCTTTGAGAGCTACTCATTTACATAAATATCAATAATTCTGCAACAGCAGAGGGCTGGCTACACATTAACCCAGTGACAATCTGAATTGATGGTAATATTCAGAAAATAACTAGCAAATATTATGGGAGCAAATTGGCCATTGCTTGGTGGTATTAATAATGTCTGTGTGCCCTTGAAAACAATCGCTTTGTAACACTTCATCTTGGAAGCACTTCCCTTTCCAAGTCCCTAGCGTAGGCTTCGGTTATTTAGTTTGGATTGCGTTACGTGCTGTGCTTTCAAAAGCTGTGAACAAAAGCCACCTTGCCAAAACAGAACCAGAGCCAGAGCTGTGTTAAAAATTCAATTGGCTACAAACCTTGATGGAGCCTGAATCAAATGTTACTCCCACACCTAAGACACATAAACACCTAGTCATCTAATCACCTCCAGACAAATCGCGAAGGTAATCTCCAAATAAACACAACCAGGGATGTCAATTTTCGTCCAGTAAGTCCTGAAGCGGCGTACAGTTAAAAATGTCACAGTACTGAATGTGTACATCATCAATTGTTAATAAGTAATGCCTATTATGTTATCCTTTCATTCTTCCATAAATGGCTGTGACTCCAATTAGACCAGAGTCTATTCAGGTAAATATAAGAGTTTACAAGAGAGATTATTTAGAGCAAACTTGAAAGCTTGAATCATGAGGAGACAAAAAACAGTTGCTTTTGGCTGACTATGTGCATGAGCAAACATACCGTGTCCTCTTTAGCTGCTCGGAGGTGATTTGAGAACTAGCCATCACCGGTCCTTGAGTAAGACTTTTCCACAAAATGGACTACATTCTGCCATAAGATTGTCTGAATGTCATTGTTTCCATAATATATTTAACAACTGGACAACAGCTATGTGTAAAGGAGGAAAAAACAGGTGGCTTACTCGAGGATTTTCCCCCAGTCTGTCCTACTTGTCCACCCAACACCAATAAGTGAAGAAGCCATTAAGATTTTCTTTTCTTTCTACAAGAAAGTTTGGGAAAGTCTTTAAAATGAGTTCGAAAGCTTGAAACCATCCTTTCCTACTTCTTCTTATTATTATCGGTACTATTGTGAAATCTCCTCTCCTGAGACAGAATCACACTTGCCAACGATTAAATGTGTTAGAGACATGTCCTGGGATTGAACCCATGATTCCAGATCCTGCAAAGTCATCATTTTTGCTTATTTATCGATTGCATTGTCATTCGTTCGTTCATTCAATCAGCGAGTCCTTGATCTCGGTCAGGGTTGTGGTGGATTCAAAGCCCATTGTGGGACGCAAATGATGAGAGACCAGGCAATTGTGCTTGTATGGGTTCGTGCTTTGCGTGCAACTTGCTCTGTCACTTATGATACAATTCAAGTTGGACTTTGGATAATGTTACTTATTGTTTGATTTTTGTGTGAGTTTATTGTAATGAATACTTCTCAAATGCTGATTTTGCATGTGAACGGAGATGTTGTTATTGGCATAACCAACAGCATTGTCGTGCAGGAAATACCCTGCCAAAAAGACTAGCATGTGTATGATGATTTTTATGCTAGTTAATGCTGGATGATGGAAAGTGGAAAAGGCTTTATTGTATTTCGTCGAACTAATCAATATGACCAGCCTTCATTCGAAAAATAAATAAATAAATAAATCATGAACTGCATAACGCATCCTGGTATTTAGTGGCAAGATTTTTGTTAACAAGTACACACAATAGGGTGGCTTTTGTTCACCCAGCAAGCATTGTGCTGTTTATCCTGGTGACCAATATTGTTTTTTCTAATAAAGGTTCATTTCCAGGTTTATGGTTGCTGACATCTTGCACAAAGGATGTGTTGCCTTTTGAAGTTTGCATCACTAAAGGCTATGTCTGAGGTAACACACTTAATAATACAGCGAAATGTGGTTTGGTATGTAGGCTTTGTCTTAAAAGGATGGAAATTGAAGACAGATGTTCGGTCAAACGGGACAAACGAGAGCTCTCTGGTTAACGTGTGTGGCATCCATGCTGCCAGATTTGTCCGACTGTTGTTCCAGGCCATATTGTAACCTTCCCAATGAATGCAGCACTGTAAAAACCACAAAGTCCAAATTATATCTACCAGTACGAAAGCATTTTCCCAAGTTTTTTTTATTAATTTTTTTTTTAAAATAGCCTACATGGGTGGTAAAACTCCCACACTGGTAACCGTCCATAAAAAACGTCTGTCACTGAGATTGTAAATCTATATGTATTTTTTTTTTTTTTTTTTTGTGTGTGTGTGTGTGTGTGTTCACTTTGATATCAGTATTTCTGCGGATCACTTCCAAACAGGAATTAACCCACAAACCTCCTCATTCCCACTGGGGAAAACATTTTTTATCGTTTGGCAAAATGTATTTTCCTTCCAGATTGTTTTCCTACAACCTGTATGATTAATTATAGTACATTATGATATGAACGCTTGCTTTCCATCAGCTTTCACTTAAGGTTTTGCGAAACCTAATGAATTGGCACGGTTAGCGAACGCGTGTATTTACAGACATCCATGAGGCCTGCTTGAGTTTAGAAAGCTCTTACGTAGATATTTTTGGCTCTCCGTGGAGAAAAATAAATCTGGGTGATATAGCTCCCAGGAAAAGCGGGGATCGAAACTGGGAGATTTTCCAGGCCCCAGTCATTCAGTCAACCTCATACATCTTAGCTCTTTTGTAATCACCCTGTCTTTCTTTCCTTCCCTCGCTCTCTCCGTGGTCACTCTCCGTCTCACTCCTTCTCGCTCGCTCCTGCTCCTTTTCTCTTCTTGTGGCAGTGGAATTCCCTTAGAAACCGAAATAAATACTTCTCCAGATGCAGTAACAGGCGTGGACCCATTGTGTCTTCTCTGAACCACAGCTGCGATGTCAGCAGCACCGTGTGTGTGTGTGTGTGTGTATGTATGTGTGCGCCTGTATGGTTGTTGTTACACTCGAGCAGTGGTCGCCAAGAGTGGGAGCGAGTGGGAGGCGAGAGTTCACTAAAGCACATTCCTGCCATGTTAGGTATCTCAGCTCTGGGAGTATTAATGGAATGCTGTAAAAAAAAAAAAAAAAAAGAAGTCTGCTTTTACAAGCTCCAAACAGCCCTTTCAATCACAAAGGAGAACACGATGGCGTCATGCAGCACACTTCGGCGTCGCCCTTTAATCGTCCGCGTTAACGACTTATTTAGAATTAACGATATTTCTTAATACGGAACAGATATAGATATTGCTCTTTTATTCTGATGTGAGATCAGCATCAGCCTTTCATGGGCAGGATTAACATTTGGGCTTGTCAGGGTGACCATCTTAATGTGCTAATATGTAATGGGATAGAACTCAACAGCCATCTGCATTTTATTATTTCATCCTTGATCTGATGTCCCTCCTTTATTAGCATAATGTGATGGTTATGTAGGCGAGAGCGCAGTTTCAGCAGATGTTCATAACGCTGTTGGCCTTCACTCTTGTTTCCTCCCAGCTGAACGTCCATCTGGGTGTTGCACTACGGTGATGACCATATTTCTCGATCGGTCTGGTGTTATACTCTGCCGTTTTAATCATTTTCATGTTTTCCCCTGCACGCTGGTCTCATGCAGAGGTGATCCACAAAGGCACAGAGTTTGAATGATGTTCCATCACGAATAACTGTCAACTAATGACGTCCAACTAAGTGTTATAGCAGATTTAGGTACAAAATTGAATGCACATTGTGTCAGGTTTTAATAATGAAAAGCCTCACTCCTGGAGCGTGTACAGATGGTCGTTATACACAGTTTATTATTATTTATTTATTTATTGGATCGGCCTGCTCTTTTACTCATTCGATCAGCAGACCGGTTCCATGCTCGTCCCTCTTTGTCACTCACATATTAATGCACAATACCAGATATCTTTCTTTCACTGATCGTCACCCTCCGACTGATCCAAGCTTTACTCCAGAGCCATACTGCTCATGACTGAGCGAGCAGCAGATGCCCCAGGAGAGAGGTGGAAATCTTAGAGTGCCCTCTGCTGGCAGTCTGGAGATCTTCACAGTACTGCAGGAGAGCGAACATCAGCTGGCCCACGGTCCAGCCGTGAAACTGGGCTCGCAGAGAAATGCTGCAGAGCTGAAGTGCAACAAATAAATCATTAAAATATATATCAGAAACACAGGCATACTGATATCTACAACAGACACTGATATATATCTCAGCTCTAAATTGTATATAAACATGTCGAGTCTATATTTTATCATGTAAACTGACTGAACGTAAACTACAGAATTCTCAAAAAACTTAAAACTACTGAAAACTTTTTGTAAGATAAAACATTACAGATGTTTATTTAACATATTAAATATTTTTCCAGGAGTAGGTGATTTATTAGATGATTTATAACATTTAGGCACTGTCGGCTCACACCTCAAGAGTTGTGGATTCAAAACTTGCCTCTGGTGTGTGTGTGTGTGTGTGTGAGGAGTTTGCATTTTGTTTTTTTCCTCCAGGTGCTTCGGTTTTCTTATACAGTCACGCTCCGAAGAGGTTGGTATAAAGGCTGATTGGGTTTTCGAAATTGCCCATAACGTGTGATTGTTTGTGTGTGTGCTTGGGCCCCGTGTTCCCTAGGATATGCTTCAGGCCTATAGAAGTATATATAATGGTTGGTTGGTTGGTTGGATGGATGGATGGATGGATATACCATTCAGAGATAAAGCTCTAACTGTAGGTTTTACGCCAAGAGAAAATGCTCAGGATGGAGAATGTTGTGATTAGCATTTCCTTATTCAACTGCAACATAAAGTGAAAAGACAAAGCTGTTTTTTAAACTATGATGTGTCCAAATTTCTCCATCATAAGAGGAATAGAACACATACTGTAATTGTGCTCTTATAGGAAAGTAGTGAACTTCAAAGCAGAAACAGCTGCATGTCGGGTTGCATCACACCACCATATCATGGATCATTTTCCTATAGCATCACACTCCACAGTGCTTTATTTCATTAGATTTATATGTGTGCATTTGTGTTTATTTTGAGTATTGGGTCCCTCTCACTCTCTCACTCTATACCCCATATCCTCCACAGGGTCATGGGAAGCCTGGAGCGTATCCCGGGGGACTTGGGGCACGAAGCGGGGTGCACCAGGTTGGTTTCACTCACACACTACAGGCAATTTGGAAATGCTGATTATCCTACTATTGGCATCTTTGCACTGTGGGAGGAAACCGGAGTACCCGGAGGAAACCCATCAGGCACGGGGAGAACATGCAAACTCCACTCACACAGACCCGAGGTGCGACTCGACCCTGGACGTGCAAGTCCACAGTGCTGAGTAATGGTCCTTCACTTCCAACACCGCTTCTAATTAGAACACTTTCTGAAAGTAGACATTTCAGTTCCACAAAGGATTTTCCAGTCTTAGACCAAATTAACCTGATTCTGTTTCTGAGCATATTGCGATATCAAATTTCACATGTGGATTACACTTAGAGTGCCATTATAAACGACATACCTGTTGCTGAATGTGCTCGTCGGTTATTTCGATCTGTAACGAGGACGTTTCCATTTGAGACGCTGCAGCCCAGAGCAGGAGACACTGCAGCTCCTGTATCTCATGGCACAGCGTTTCAGATATAAAAGCCTTCATCTCTTCGGAGAAACTCGGTCTATTTGAATGAACGGGTATTCGTTTGCACCTTAAGTGACAGTTTGAGGCTTCTTTAATGGAACACTTGAGCACTTCATGCACAATATTCTCAGCGAAAACGTGCTCTACTTTCTCAGTACTGGTGTCCAGGGGGATATAGTTAAACTCTGATTTCAGATTAAAGCATCCATTGCTTTGGATTTGATGACAGTTTATGGCGTGCAAACCTGTATTTAAACACTGATCGCTCCCTTGTTCCCACGGCATCGGTTCGGATGCCGGATCAGATCGCTGTTTGCTTGTGGTGTGTTGAAATGAGCCGCTTCCCAGTTTGGAGAAAGCCTGCACCAGTGTGTTGGTAATGAGCCTGCTAGCCAAGGATTTCAGAGCCTCCACTGAAGGAATATTTCTGATTGATTCTGACAGTAAGGTATCTTGGGTTGTGTTCTCAAAATAAGGGATTTCTTGGCTTGTTCTGTCCTCTTTCTTACTCCTCATAACTTCTGCTACAGATGTCACAATGATCTCATGTGTCAGGTGGTCAGCCAGGGAATCCACATCTCTGAAGGGTTTTTCTATATTCCTACTGCCGTCTGCCTGGCTTGCAGTGATGCAGTGGATGATATCTGTTGAAAGCTGTGCCGCGTAGTCTGAGATCTCTCTCTGAAACCTGTTTTCGTTTTCTTTGCCATTATCTTCCTCAATCTGTGAGCAGGCTAGCGAGAGTGAACGCATCAGGCGAATCATAAACTCTGACTTCTCTACAGTGCTGTCTGTCATTTTGTCCATCAATAGAGACTGTTGATCTTTTGGAGTGGGTGGAGGGGTTTCAGGTAGGAACTCCTTAGCAAGTCCACCTTTCAGCTTTCTGGTGAAACTTGCACGGCTCCTCATCATCTCTGGCACTAATGGTGTACTTGGAGGAGCATCAGGGTAGTCGAGAGAACCTATCCTGGCCATATTATCCAGAGTGGTAGAGTTGGTGGAGGATCTTCTCTGATACATATTATCCGTTTCCATTGCCGGTCCTTCTTGGTTACGGTGGTGCATGGAGGACCAAAGGTAGGATACAGGTTCATTGTGGATTTCACTAATGATCTCTTTTTCATACAGTTGCTTTGTTTGAATGACATCATGGTGTTCTTCAGATTTTCCACCAGCAGAGCAAGCATGCCTGGCTAGTTCTTCCAATGCATTGCTGTAGATCTCAGCTGTGAGCCTGTTAGCAAGCTTTTCCTGTCCGCTCATTGTCCACTCGCTTACCTCACTTTCCGTGGTGTTGCATATTCGATCGCCATTTTTACTGGACTGAGTGTCTTGTTTCCTCACAGCTGCATCCAATATGTCCCAAGACAAAATCTCTGCGAAGTGGTGAACAGCATCTGTGTAAGCTGGGTTGGGTTCAAGAGCATTCTCATGCATGTTCTTCGTCTTCGCATTTGATCTCCTGCCTCGTAATTCCGTAAATGCACCGCTAAAAGCCTCCAATGTCAAGAGGATGGATGATGGATTATAGTGAGGCTGAGGGTATGACTGGGTGTTAATCACCACTTCCAATGGATCCTAGAAAAGAACAAATTATTATTCATCAGCCAAGGTTGTTTTCAAAGGAACATCTGCAGCAACTGCTGGTAACATATTGTATCTAGAGTAATTATTATCACTTATGACTTATGACTTTTTTTGTTGCTAGGTTGAAAGTTATTAATAATTAATCAGGCCTTAATGTATGTAAGATTATTCTCTGATGCTTTTAACGTCTTTTAAGGACTGACAGGTGATTTATTTATTTATTTAATTAATTATAGATGGCATGTGAGTGTGTGTATATACAGTATGTATGCCCTGCAATGGATTGGCACCCCATCCAAGGTGTACTCCACCTCGTGCCCTCCCGGTAAGTCTCCTGGGAAAGGCTCCCCCGCACCACTGTATACAGTGGTATAGACCATGACAATGATAACCCAAAATGTCCAGAAGATGTTTCATGGACACCAGACCATTACATCGCTTTATGCTTGATAATGCCTGTTCTAAAACTATGCACATGAGTTGGTTGGTGCCCTATAATACTGTACGAATTGGCTTATTCCAGAAAATGATTACTTTTCTGGAAATTCTTTCCACTCAACTTTGTTGAATCACGTCTTCATGGACTTTGCTTTGCACACTTGAATATTGTCATGCAGAAACAGGTCAATGAAGGAATTCATAAAGCTACACCACGCAAACACATCCCAGTCGTGTGCTCGTGTACTTTCTGGCTACAGTCTGGAGAAGACCTGGATAGAGGGGTGAAGGTCAGGTGTCCACATATTTCTGGTTATATTGTGTATGTGTTATGGATTCTCGTATATTACATTGTGTTGAGTGATTTAATAAGAATTGGAATAAGAAAGGGTTACCTGGACATTAGATAAAGCATTTGGGCCGGTGATCAGTGGACAAAGTTTCACACGACTGCACAGCCAGTCTTCAGTCATCATCTATCAAAACATCAAGAAATATTTGATAATGGTAATGAGCAATATGACAAGAAATGCACTAATGGTTATTAATGTATTATATTATATATATTGGGTATTTCAACAAACGTTCACAGTATATATTACCAAAAAAGTGATTAAAATAATGTACTTTAATGTGCGTTAGGATATTTCTCATACTGTTCATCATATTCACTTAAATAAGATGTGCTTGAGCTTATCTCAGACATCCCTTATCACACTAACCACAAAAACACACAATGATGCAAGCTCTCTATGATATTCGAGCCTGGTCTATTTGTACAGTGTCTTGCTGTGAAGATGTTATCATGGAAAAAGAGTCTGAGAACAAAAGACTCATGCCTTGCTTTACTTTAAAACCGGCCTTGTTTTGCTTTCTCCCACTTTACCCATAACCTTTAAAACCTGAAAAAAAAAAAAAACCCTAGCAAGGGTTTGTGTAAACAAGATACAAACAGCTTAACTCAGAACCACAACTGATCACAGGATAAATATTGTTCCAGGAAGTAGGTCATGTGACTGACAGGAAAGAAAGTGGGTTTTGGTGATGACAGGCGTTTCCCAGTTTAGCTCATCTGGCATCATTTAATCTACTTTCATAGAAGCGATAAGGGGGCCATGCTCATATTAAAAGAATACACAGATCAAGTGTATAATAAATGATTTTCAACATGTTGCATTTTAACAACCGATTGAAAGGAAACTAAAAGGTCAAGGTGACTGAAAGGTGTAATGCGCTGGCCTTTTATATAAGCACTCATCAAAGCGATGATATGAATCATTGTAACAAGTAGAACTGATTCTGGTGCATGACCTTGTTTTGTAGTTTCAATAAGAGACTGGCATTTTCCTCTCTCTTTATTTTGCACAGAGCACACCCTTGAATAGACCTTATATATGATTTCTTTTGAAGTAAATTGCGTCTTAAGGTCTGGCAGACAGATTTGTGTAAAAAAAAATAAATAAAAAAAATAAAAAACTGCACACAAGACAGTTTTGAACATGCACAATAGAGATGCTGGATTTAAGGATTTACAAAGTACCCATGTGACTATGCAGAGTGTGTCATGTCTCTATCAGTTGCATGGTTAGATAATTTACACCCCGGAGCATAAATTTAAGTCATGTTTACCCTTTAACTCAGACGAATAGAGTAGTAAAATAATGAAAAACAGATCAATTCAGGACATTAGAATGTGACAGCTTTTTCATATCAGTGAGGTGATATTGCAAGGACAGCTTGAGGGATTTTGCAATAAAGATTCAACGATTCAGAGATGACTTATCCAAGTGTCTCCAGAAAAGGGCGAGAGGTGGTCAGGGTGTAAAAGTTCCCATCACTTAAATGCCACAAAATCGCCTTTGAAAGCAGACTGGCTTATCTAATCCAATCAGATACCGCGTTTAATATTCTGGCTCTCTCGAAGGTTTGACCTTACAATATTTGACGTTCAACTTTTCAAGTTAAGTGAAGCGAATCTAATTATCTGAGGCTTTATGATATTTAAATACTAAGCATTAAGACTTTAAAGAAAGCAAGATAAACCTTTACTGTAAAAGGAGTACAAATGGTAATAAAATGATCATACCTTCACGGGAAAATTGCGTTCGATGTTGCTGTTAGAACAAGCGGAAGTGAAAATGGGGTTACAGTTGCTTTCATGAGCCTACATGAACTTCCTGTGTGAGCATGTGTGTGTGTGTGTGTGTGTTTAATGCAAATTGGTGGTGTATTCATATGTGGTTAGAGGAAGACAGAAAAAAGAGATATTTATAGAAACATATCAAAAGTAAACTTTCTCCTGACTGATAATATGTATGTACTTAAGTGTGTGTGTGTTTTTATAGAGTGTCTGTATTTTTAGAGTTTTTATAGACTTCTTCACAGTATACAGGGTATACAGGGGAAAAGTACCTAGGCCTTAAAAAATTGGTAATGACGTCAATGTATTGAAATTACTTGTGCATGAACTTTTATCACACCTCCGATGTGCAAGAGTTTGTCCTGTTCACATGGAGTGAGATCTTGGAGGCCATTCATGAGGTCCTCATCATCCCAGCCAACATCCTGGGAAATGCTGGTCTAAACATGCAGGCACAGTAAGAGCAAAATGGGGAGAGACTGTTTTCATCATGACTCCAGTGATACAAGTTACAGTATATCGCCTAGTTCATTTTCACCCATCCTGTAAGTAGAATGAAGAAAATGAAAAACATTTGGTCAAATGGAGAAACAATAACACTGTTAAACCTGTTATGTATATCAGTGTTAAGTGTTTTATAAGCATTTATAATCACTAACCTTCCTGTATATATAAGATGTGTCATCTTTCCAAATTGTTTCACAGTACAAATTAATCTCTTCAGACAGTTGGTTTCTTATGACATGAAGCTAATTCACTATTCCTAACACCTGCCTCTCTATCACCTACCACAACCGATGCATCTGCAAGGCCAGCAGCGTTGTAACTGACCCCTCCCACCCTCTCATGAACTCCTCACCCTTATGTACTCTGGCAGAAGGTACTGGAGCATCTGCACCATCAGCGAAAGACTCTGAGGCACTAACACCCTGCTGCTTCCTGACACTCCCAACACCTGGACTAGTCCCATTCCCAACACCCACCATCATACACCCTCATGCACATCTGCACTTTCTCTACTTACTAGTCTATAATAGTTAATTGTTATAATAGTTAATAGTTTGCCCTGGATTTCCCATATTTTTCAGTCGTTCTTTCTTGTTACCATGACATCCTATGCATTTATTGTCCTGTCCATCTGTGGCTTTGACTATCGCTATTATGGATCTGCACCTGATGTACTCCTGTATACCGACCTGCTGGATTGTTATGTGTTGCACCATGGTCCTGTAAACAACATTTAATTCCAGTGTATAGAGCAGGAATCTTCAACCCCAGTCCTGGAGGGACAGTATCCAGCACAATTCGGATCCACCTTGTGCTGGAGACAAATTAAATGGATTTGTTCATAAAAATATATTAGTATTGTGATACAAGTATTTTTTTGTGTCTAACTGACTTTAAATAGAGTGGAAGAACCCCACTGAACATCTTTGGTATCCACAGATGATGTACCAGGTCTCTACACTCAACATCAGTGTCTGGCCTCAATAATATTCTTATGAACACAAAGAAAGCACCGAACACAAATCCTTACAGTCATATGATGTTCCCAAATCTAGATGAAAATCTTCCTAAAAGAGTTATTATTCTTTTAGGAAGATTCTTTTCTATTATTCCTTTCTGTAACAATAACCTGAAGGTTATTGTTACAGAAAAGGGAACTCAATCTGCAAAGGGATGTTCAACAAACACAAATGAATGTGATGTTCAACACACTTTAGGCCTTATGATGTTGTGAGAAATTGTTATATATATATATATATATATATATATATATATATATATATATGTTAACTGGATGCCTGACTTAATATAAAGAAAGCAATGTGTACATCGATCAGCCCTAACATCACCAGCATCTCACACCACCAACTCACACCACCATCAGATGATCTTAACAACAGTGATTACTAGGCACCCAAGGCGCCTTAGCCATAATAGAAAGGCACCAGAATACCCAGTGCACCGCAGCCCAACATGCATGGTGTCCAGCAGACAAAGAGCTCAAGGCCACAATACGGCCTATGAACTACCTGGATCCCAATCAGATCGAGCACCTTTGGAATGTACCAGACAAACAGGTCCGATCCACAGAGGCCCCATCCTGCAAGCCACAGCATCCAAAGGATTCACCAGCACCCTGCTGCTGGACACCACGTAACACCACTAGATGTCCTGAGGGGCCAGAACCAAACCGAGGGCACCAGGGGGACACCAAACTTTGGTGATTTTACTGTTATTGGTTTTAATGTTATGGATGATTAATGTTTGTGTATATGAAGTAATTTACAGTATTTTGAAGAAAAAAAAACTTTAAAAATAAAATTTACAATTTAAAACAGTTTATTTTAATAACTTCCCTTGTTTTTTTTTTTTAAAAAAAGAATTAATTAATAGAAAAGTAATATTTCATCTCTAAATTTAAAAACCTGTAAGGTTGAATAAATCCGGTAGCATTAAAGACATTTTCTGGCCCTGAACGAAAAGTCCATTGAAGTGAAACAGACAGCCGGAGGAACTTCCGCATTGAGGAAAACAAAGACACATGTTGATTTCCATTGGTTGTTACGGTTTTTTGAAAATCCGACAAACCCCGCCCATAGCAACGGCATCTCAGCGACACGCTGATTGGTCGACAGGCAGCCGGTTTCGTCCAATCTGCGCGCGGGTGCGGATTTCGGAATCACACTGGTGAATGTGCGTTGTTTCAACAGCGTTTTCCGAGTGAGAAAAAAAAAACATATTTTAAAAAGCAGTTTGTTTGGATTTAAATTCGCCGGACGAAGGTAAGGCACTTTATCATGGTTGTATGTTGTTTTCGGCCCATGCATGGTAGTGTGAGCGTCTGGAGTGAGAGACACAGAGCTGCACACGGGACTGGCCGAGTGTTACTTCGTAGCGAACTTATCAAACTATAGTTCTGACCAGTTTGTCGTGTCTGTGTGTGTCTGTGTGTATGTGTGTGTATGTGTATCCAGTTTGAGGGGGTTACATCATATAAAGTCATAAAACCTATACCGGATGCATGGATGCGCGCGCATTGAACAGGAACTGTGATTATCTTATGAGCTGCATGTTCCACTAGTGCAATAAATGAATGAATGAATGAATGAATCCTCTTTGCCCTTTCAGTATCAATCAGAGAGAGAGAGAGAGAGAGAAAAAAATGCCTTTCTCAAGAGGAAAGAAGCCGACAGTCAGCAAAATCCCAAAGCTCACCATTAAAAGCTCAGAGAACCTGGTAAGTCTGTCAAGACCAGCTTACAATCATTCCTGCTGAAGTCCAGCTTTGATCTGAACAAAACCCACACCTTTACCAGTTTCACTATTTACTCCACTTAAAGTGTTTGATTACATGTTGGCAAACAGATCACATCACGCAAGGCGCGTGCTCATTAATATTTGATTGCCCTTAACATTGGATCTGTGTAACGTTGTATCCCATGTTGTATGTGTGCTTTCCAGCAGGATGGCCCTCAAGCCAAGCGCTCGTCCTCTCCTCCTCAAGGGGCCCCTCGGAAGAGGACTGCGTTTATCGACATCACTAACGTAAGTCTGGTCTCTGGTGGCGTGATCGATGGTCTTGTCGTGTGCGTGCTTCATTTTTCTTCATCTGCTCGACTAGGCTGTGTCTCAGTGTTTTATGACGCAACAGTTTGATGCCGCCGATGATGATGATGTCAGGCGAGTAAGTGGTTACTGTGTACCAGTACACTGTTATGGTCTTATTATTATTATTATCTCTGGTGCTATGTGAGTTGGGCAGACTTTAGACAGATGTCTATACCCCTTTATAGCATTCCAAAAATGTAGTTAAAAAAAAAAAAAAAGGTGATGATCAGTCTTTAGCCAAAAGTCACATTTGTACAAAGTCTGCTTCACTCATAGCTGTCCTTCACCCTGGGTGAGCTGTGTTCATTTAAAGTAACCACTACACGGTGAGACTTGGTGAGTTCGGTGTGGGTGTTCCTTATTTAACGTTCATATGAGGAGCATGCTTTTTGTACTCGTTCACTCCGCTAACGCGAACCGTTCCTTTACTGAAGCTCAGTTTCCTGGCAAGTTGCTTTCAAATGCTAATTGCAGGTATGGGCCAGGTCATCATAGCCTAAAACGCCTTCCCTATAGTTTCAGTTGTCTCCTATCATTATGTTAAGTGTGGTGTCTCCAGAGCACTATTCATGTGTAAAGAAGCTGCAGGTCAGAATAGTTCTGACTTTGCAGGGGAAACGTCTGTATCTGAAACGGAGCACATTGACACCCAGGATTCTCCTTGTATTTCAGGCGCACAAGATTGAGCTGAGCAATCCTGTGAAAAAGAAAGACCCAAGCAAGAAGGTGCAAAAGAAGACCTCCGTGGCCACCAAGAATGAGGCCAACCTTAAAAAGTAATATTTTTCATACTAAATGTGCACGACATGTGTCCAAATGTTAATTATTATCACAATAAATGTGAAAAACCTCACAGTGAAATCTTTATTCGTCCATTGCTATCAGCAAATAAGCCTGATTTTTGTTGTTGTTTCTTTAGGTCGTCCTCGGTCACCTCTGAGAGTCCATGTGAGGAGCAGGAGAAGGACAAAACCCCAGTAGAGAAACTGGAGGAACCCCTTCCCAAAGCTCCCCTCCCTGCACACCTTCTGCCTCCACAGGTCCGTCCATAGATAGACTTGTGTATATATATATGATATATATGTCAACATGAGAATTTCCTGTGAGTGAACGGAGTTGGATTGGGAGTTATTGCCACATCCCCTGCCCTGATTTTACTTTGACATATTGAGAGAACTTTCAGCCTTGATGGTATCCAAGTACAAGTGAAACACTGGGATAAGTGCTTTAGTGTAGAGGGGATTATATAGAGAAATATTAGTTCAGTTCAGTTGTTCAGTTATTCTGCTCAATCAGAAGTCCAGGACGCCCCACATACAAGAAGAGTTGTTAGTGAGTCAGTGCAATTCAATGCATTATTGACTGTCAGCCTTCATCTAAGGAGCATTTTCCATTCTGATTAAATGTCTCAGCGCATGTTCTCACACAAAACCACAAGCCTACTATTAGACATTTTCATTACACTCCCCATCAAACTGCATCACACCTCCTAAGCACTGATTATTTTTCTTTTATCCTATGCCACAATGTGTTTTATTCTTTATTTAAGCTGCTCACCTGTCATAGGTAGACACATGCAGGATATGATCTTGTAGATTGAAGTGTAGATTTGCGTCTCAGATCCCAGCATCATCTTTTTCCAACAGAAGGAATGTAAATGTGTTAAACTCAAGTTGGAAGGAATTTAAAAGTCAGATATGTTTGCAGATACCCCCCGAGTTCGACATCGACTCAGATGCCTCAGTTGACCACACACATACACCAGAATATGCCAAAGACATTTTTGATTACCTGAAGAAGAGAGAGGTAAGCCATTTGGGGTACTCATTCATTTTTGTTGTAGTGTCATCTTCGGTAATGCACTGTGCACGTAACAATATTACAGCCACAGTTATAGGCTCTTGGTTATTACATTCTGTATGATCTGTATTTATGGTTTTCCAGATCGTCATGCTGATACAGTTTTGCAAAGTTTGATCCCATCAAGTCAACTTAAGTGTTTCATCAGATTGAATTGAAAGCGTGTACGTGTATGAGTGTGTCCCTCTTCAGTAGACAAGTGAGAACCCAGGAACCGTTCTGAGACCCATCTGAGAGATGGTGGTCTTGGTTTGGTTTCGGTTGAACTCTAGCAGAGTTCGACTGCAGTGGGGAAGTGATTTCTCTCCGAATCAATCCACAATTGACTTGACTGCAGGAAGTGAGCCAACAGGATATGTATTATGGATTGTGGATGGCATTTATGTCTTTAAGCCGAGCCCAGAGGAGCGAACTGAACCAATACACAGGGCTGGTAGAGCCGCGGAAATTTCCGAAATGTGAGAATAAATGCTGGTTGTGATAGAAATGGGAGCGAAATCACACTTTAAAAGCCTCAGAAACATACCCGTGCAGTGTATTTCATAGCACGACCTGAACGGATCGTTTTTTATCCCCAGGAGCAATTTGTGTTGCACGACTACATGGAGAGTCAGCCGAGCCTGAACGCGAGCATGAGGGCGATTTTAGTAGACTGGCTGGTCGAGGTCCAGGTGAGTGCTGTAATGTGTGTGTTTTTATAATATCGATCTGTTGTAGTGCTTTATATCCCTCTAGAATACACTCGGGTCCAACCAGAACAGATAATCCCATCTAACCTTTCTCTCTCTCTGCCGCCGTTTCTCTGAAGGAGAATTTTGAATTGAATCATGAGACGCTCTACCTGGCCGTGAGGATGACTGATCATTATCTGGCTGTGGCGCCGGCCAACAGGGAGTCGCTGCAGCTCATCGGCTCCACTGCCATGCTGCTCGCCTGCAAGTTCGAGGTGAGAGACGCGTAATTTAACACGCTGTACGCTCATTACACACACGTTACACACTGATCGTTATAAAGCGCGCTGATTCAGGAAGCAGGGGTGAGCATAATCGCCATCATTCTATGCATGATACTGTGAGGTGCGCTATATGGTGGAATAGGCTGGGGTGGGGACACGGGGAGGTGGGGGCGGGGCTACTCAGGGACATAGTGATGGGGTGTGGCTCCATCACAGAGGAGCAGATGGAGGGTGGGGGTGGACTGTTGAGACACGGAGGTTGGAGACGGGGCTCAGTGGAGACGCAGAGAGGGGAAAGGGGTGGGGCTGAGAGATGAGATGGAAACTAATGAAATGCGACATGTGTCATATAACTTAAATATAAATATATTAATATGAATGTAAACATGTACATATATAATATGCATGTGTGTGTGTGTGTCTGTAGACGTTAATTCCTAAAAGTTCTCCAGTGACTTATTCGGCTTTCTGTTCCAGGAGCGGCTCCCACCCTGTGTCGATGACTTCCTGTATATATGTGATGATGCGTACAAACGTTCTCAGCTCATCGCTATGGAAGGGAAAATCCTACAGGCGCTGAACTTCGAGCTGAATATTCCTGTAGCTTATCGATTCTTACGAAGATATGCCAAGGTGAGGGAGAGTAACTGCAGAGTGAGAGAGAGTGTGTGTGTGTGTGTGTGTGTGTGTGTGTGTGTGTGTGTGTGTGTGTGTGTGTAAGCCTTTGGGGATGCATCTGATTAGATTATCTGATATATAAGAGCAAAAAAAAAAAACAGTGGTGACCTTTTTAAAAATGGGTCGATTGTTCTTAAGAGCAGCCGGTTCACTGGCTGAGTGTGTGAGTTGTGTGTGTGCTGTGCGCTGTGTAACACTGTTCGTATCGCTGCATGTGACCTTCAGGGAAAGTTTCAGCAGATATTCAAAAGAAGGAAATTTGATTTAGATTCAGTTTTGCACGGTTACACGAACAGTGCCTGTGATTTGGCTGTTGGTTGATTTTGAGTTTTATGCAACAAAGACCGACGGGTGACTGGATGCAAATAGTGAAATCTCAAAGTGCTTTTCCGCTAAATATCATCACTCTTGGAATGCTGTTTGTTTAATTAAATTAGTGGACCTGAATACATTTTTCTATGTTACAGCAGTCCATATAGGCTGAGTCTCATTAGTGCGGTATGGAGACTTGAGTGTGTATGCTGCACCTTAATAAGTGCAATACATTAGACTAGACTCTACTCAAGGATTTTTTTTTTTTTTTGTCTAACGCACTTATCCTTCAGCTGGAGTTTTAATTAGAAGTTTTAATATGACAGTCGGTGACATGCTAACTGCTTAGTTTGCAGATATGCAGATAAAAACACCATCCCTGATTAATAGTGGCTGTTTATAGACATAAAGGGAGAGAGCGTGCCATCCTTTGCACTCAGTACGAGTCTATCCAGTCATCCGAATTAAAGCCGAACCCCATCGACGGAACCCGGCTGTGCAGTATATCAGACACGTATCGAAACCCGCGCGCTGCTTATTCCGTTAACGAGATGTGATCCGACGCGTTGAATCCGCTCCCTGCTGAAAACCGCCGAGTGAAGGTACGAGAGCTACAGTACAGTACATCCTGCAGCTCTCCGAGCGAGCGCTGCTCATGTCAGTGGCAATCGCAAAAACGGCTATTAACCGTGAACTCGTTATCGGGAGATGTAGTGCTCTTGTTTTATGCTGCTGTGTGGGGGAAAAAAAAAAAGTGTGAGAGAGCGATTGTAAAACTGAACAGAGACGGCTTTCTCAGAAATTTATGAAGGTCCCAAGCACAAGAGTCTGGCATCATTTTCAGTCTTTAATGCAGGAACAGTAAGTTCATAGCTACGTAGATACAAAACCGCGCTTGGTTACGGGTGGGCCGCTGATCACATTTTACACTTATAAATAATGATAAATAAACACATCATTTTAAAAACATTTTTGATGTCAACTTTTATATCGTGAATAAACCTAAATCTCAGCCAAGTACCGATGAGACGCTTCAGCTAAATACGATGATGGGTATAAAATTCTACACACCCCCGTTAAAAGAAAACGAAATCACAGCAGATCTTTTTTTGCTGTAATGTGATACAGCAAGCGACAACATGAAATTGAAAAAAACACAGTAAAAAAGCTTTAGGCGGGAAAAGATTGAGAGAAAAATGACAAGGATATGATTACATAATTGTAACACTTTGTTAACCACATTTCGCTTGTATCGCAGTAGTCTGAGTGCCAGCTTGACGCATCTTAATTTGGCAGTTTTGTTCTGGTCTTACTGCACTTATACACAGCTCTTCTTCAGTCAGTCCACAGGATTGGGACATCCCAAGTCATTATTTTCCTGTAAAGTTTCTTCATCTTCCTCTCATAGAGTGTTGAAACTAGACTGCTGTTCTTGAACTCCCTGTAACTTGATTAAAGCCCAGTCCCAGTTGAAGAGAAGCAGCCCGCAGCAAGATGCTGCCACCACCGTGCTTCACCATGGCTATGGTGTTCTTTGGCTGATTTATTTTTTATTTTTTTATTTTATTTTATTTTTTTTAGAATTACACCCAAAGGATTCTGTCTTGGTCTCATCCAAGCCATCATAGCACATGCTTTGATTTAATAACCGGGGTGTTCAGGTCAAATAATAACACTACACTTCTCCACTAATGCACTTATCCCAGTGCTTCATGCGTGCTTAGTTATCATTTAAAGTAGAAAGTTTCTCTCATGATTGCCTGCTTTATGTCTGAAATGCTGGCCTCCCAGGAACTCCTTAAATTGCCCAAACATCTGAAAATTGAGTCCTGGTCCCGGTTTAACTTGAACACACTAGTCCCGGTTTCACTTGAACGCCCCTGGTAAATGCCGCAGTATTTTTTTTTTCCAGTATTGATTCTATCCAATGAATTACATCATCATTTTTGCAAATGTTGTGTGTGATATTTAATCATGATAATTTTGGTGAAGACTTAAAACATTTCTCTTGTTTCTACTCATTTCTGTGGCCTCTCGCAATAAAGCTAATAATCCTGTACTCTTTTTACCTGGATAAATATCTGAAGCAAAATATTATATTAGCAAAATGTTACTGACTTGTGTGTGTCCGTCCTGTGTGCAGTGTGTGAACGCCGCCATGGACACACTGACGCTGGCCCGTTTCGTGTGTGAGCTCAGTCTCCTGGAGATGAATTTCGTCCCCGTACGGGCGTCCCTGCTGGCCTCTGCTTGTCTCCTCATCGCCCTGGTAACCAAGGACCTGGGGGGATGGGTAAGTGTGTCCCCGCACCTCGTGCTATCGGACCCGAATGTACTGTACACACATCACCGTTTCCGAGTCCTCCTTATCTTCGCTTCTTTGCCCCGCTCCTCAAACCATGTTCATTAAGTCTCTATTCATCAGTTTTATCTTCGGCTCGTCTGTGTGATTAAGCCCGCATCTGCTCAGAACCTGCTTTAATTCGAGCAGGACATTTCAAGCGCAATGATATGCAGTTAAATCATCATCCATAATCATTTCCATCACTTGCAGTGTTAGCTGTAGTAATAATAATAAAAAATGCAAAAATATGGAAGCAGAGTAATTTGGTTTGGATGTTGTTTTTAAATTGCAAATTTGTTTTTCGCTGCTCGTTTATTTTTTCGGTAAGTTTCAAGGGTACCTCTTTCCTGCTGTTCCCTCCCTGTCCAACTTTGGTGACATTTTTTGGTTTTCTACGCCATACTGTCTTTAAGGTAGCATTTATACAGCTACTGTACTTATCGTACTATACTATACTATACTATACTACACTTGTACTCCTACATTAAAGTTACATGTGGTAAGAAAAAAAAAAAAAGACTTTAGCAGAATCAGGTTGTATCGTGCAGGAAACCGATCTGGTAGAGGAAACATATTTATAGTTTTGGTATTTCATCCACACAGAAAAAAAAAATTCACGTTTAAGCTTATATCGCTGCCTACGGGTAAGTCATGCTCTTGATAGTGTGTTTTGTGTTTTCATGTTCATGAGGATTTTCTAAAGAGCTTCTCACTCGAATACAAATACAGTTGTACCTCGGCGAGCGCATAAGGCGAAATTTTGTAGGAAATCATGTAAATGCAGATAATCTGTTCCAGCCACCCAATAATATTCATAATATTACCAATTTCTAACACTATAATTATATTTGTGCATATAAAACTAATCAAAATATTTAGAAAAGACATATAAATGACGTAAAATATGAAATAAGTAGACATTACTTAACCATAAATTAGGATTCCTCTAAAAAATGCAAACAAATGCTGAAGGCATCCAAAATATGCAATAATCTCCTTTGAAGATGTCCGCTACTTATACTCTGTAAATCCTTCATAATGCCTCTAATGTGAGGTTCTGTTTGTTAATTAACTTCTCCTTTGCAACAGAAGTAAGTTTTGGTCTTGCTTTCCTGGGATGATTTTCATGAGAGACAGTTTGATCATGGTGCTTGATGAGTTTTGTAAATGCACTTGACAACACTGTTCTTACAAGAACTGTTCCAGAACAGTCGACCTTCATGTCTTAAAATAACAACTGACTCATGTTATTGTTACTTAATTACCTAATGCCATATGTCTTATTTCATAGTTTTGAAAAAAAAAAAAAAAAAGAAAAATCTAAGTCTAGATCCAAACTTTTGACTGGTGAGAGCACAATCACTTACTGTGCCGCTGTGTTTCATGTAAGCTGCCCATGATTAAACCTGTAGTGCCAGATGCATATAACATGTAAATAACGGTTGTGTGCTCTTAATTTACTTCACTAGTTATGTGATACCTGGTTCGCTAGTATTTCCATGACAGAGTTTGAGTGTATCATTAAACCGCAGTCACAGTTTGTTTCCCAATAGTTACATATAATGATGCTTATTTACTAACCCACATATGGATAATATTACCCTCCTGTGTTTTGAGGTATTTGGGGTCATTCACACAAGTGAAATAAAGAAGTAGGTGTTATTCCCCCTGGCCCAGCGGTGCAGTGTAGCTGCCACAGTTTAGATAAATGTCTGGCCAACATAAATGTCTCCAAACTGCTGATGCTGAGGTTTTTGCTGTGTATGTGTTTGGGGTGGAATTTGAGACGGGTACAATTAATCAGTACTTGGATCTCATTTTAGTAGTAAGGCTGCAGCTTTCTGAGTCTGTGTACTGGTGTCAGATGCTAGCCTGACCTGGGATGTGGTGTTTTTTTTTAAATATATATCCTGTATACTATATATATATATATATATATATATGAGTACATTGATACAAACTTAACCTGCAGTTGTTGTCCAGATTGCTGTTATCGAAAATAATCTAACAACCTCTGACCCCTGAACCGGACAAAGCAATATTCACACACATGACATTAAGTCATGCATTAAAAAAAAAAAGAGTGTAGTTTGAGTATCAGTATGAGCATGTAAGCTTGCCGTGGATGTTTCAGACCTCTAACCCGCAGCCCTGGATCTGTGCTGACGTGTCCGCTCTCTTCCTCTCAGACACCGTCTCTGCAGTTCCACTCAGGCTACAGCGTAGAGGATCTGGCGCCCGTGGCACGGAAGCTCCTGCACATGCTGAACAGTCCGTCAGACAGCAAGCTCGCCACCGTCCGCAGCAAATACTCTCACAAGTAAGTAAGCACATTCAGACAGGTCTTTCAGTATGCTGCATATCACTATACATTGCATCATGTTCTTGTGCTCTAACTAGTACTGGAACTATTACTATACTTTTATGTTAAAATAATCTGTATATCACATTCAGGCCAGGATAGTGCCTTTTAATATTTATCTAGTGTTTACAGTAATTTAGAAGTTAATAAATATGATGGACAGGCCTAAATTCAAAATATTTCATAAAAAAATAGCTATAAAAGTTAATTGATGTACTTTGAACTTCTAAATGCATGTTTATTAAAGATTAATTTGTTAATTGAAATCAATTCTGTTAGTTGTATGAGACGTTAAACACTTTGGGCATACAGTGATCAGAAGGTCCCAGGTTTAAACCGCGACAGTACCAAGTTGCCACTTAACCCTCAACTGCTCAGGTGTATAATGAAGTTGCTCTGTATAAGGGCATCTGCCAAATTCCATAAATGTCAATGTTTAAAGTATGAAATGCGCCTGGTGTAGCGTACCAACCCAAAATACCTTTTTCCTTTAACACCATATCCTGAAGAATTTTATTAACCAGAAATGTTAAATTATTGACCCTTTGTATCTCTAAGCAATCTGCTAGACAGGTTATTAGGGCCCAAGCACCTCTTCTTTTCCTAAGGATTACTTTTTTTCCCCACCCTTTTGGACTTTTCGGGGGTCTTGGCATGCTCAAAAACTTGTGAAACTTGGCAGACAAGTTAGAATCTGCTGCCATTAGGATGCCAGAGAGTTGTGTGGCCCCAAGATTTTGCTGGATTGCTCATAGACACTTTCACGTAGGCACATGAAACTCAGGACACGTTTAGAGCTCATTGAGCCGAACAACTTTCGCACTGCATGTCCTGGGCTCCACTCAACAGGAGGCCGGTTATTTTGGTAGTTCGCAAAAACCGCACCCGATGGATTTTGATATACTCCTCCTAGGGAATTTATATGATCGTTACCAAACCTGCCCGATATGATCTAAAGACATTGAGGATGCAAAATTGCGGAGGGATTTTTGATATCTCAAACGGCTCAACCGTGATAATGCCTTAAACTTGCACTGAAAAATTATTAAGAACTTTCTCTGTGGCATCATATTGAGTGGCATTATGTTCAGTGACACCTTCTGTGACATCACAAATGTTAACACTCACACACACACATACATCACACACATGCACACATACATTCACACATATTACAAATGTTACCACGCGCGCGCACACACACACATGCACAAACACACATATCACAATGTTAACACACACAGATGCACTCACGCAGACACACTCACGCACGTATACACAAACACACTCGTACTCATGTATATCACACATCACAAATTTTAACACTCACATCTCTCTTACACCCACACACACTTACAAGTCAAATGTCTCACACGCACATCACACACATCACTAATGTTGACACACAGACCCACACACACACACAAACACCCACAAACACATTTACTCGTCACAAACACACACAGGCACGCGCGCACACACACTTCTCTCCCTCACCCTCACACACACTAACCCTCACACTAACTCACTCAACAAATATTTAGGGCCCAAACTGACATTAGCCCTGTATTGTGTGTGACGTGTGCAAGTTGTGCGGTGCTATTATTATACCAGCTATAAATTTACATTTACAAATAAATATCTTCAAATGGAGAAGTTTATTACATCATTGCTAATACGTTTTTGTATATTAAATGAAAAAGAAAATTATAAAATATTAATACAATTATGAAATTATTATAACACATCAACATTTAATGCATTTGGCATTAGTAGTATTATTATAATTATTATTAGAGCTGCTGTTCTTGGAAAATGAATCATCCCAAGGCCAATCAGAATTGAGACTTCAAACAGGTTTATATTTTTCGATTTACTGCGCTCCAACAATTAAGCAAACCCGCGCACCAGCACCGTGCGTTTCATTTATTATGAATCCTTCCATGTCTCCTGCAGATGTTTTGAACATTTTTTGAGCTGTTTGACATGCGCATCAGTTCATCCATTTTTGATGGCGCAGATGACAGCCGGCATGTCGGTGCAGGTGCCACGTTCCAAAAATGAATGTTTAACATCCAGCCTCTTTTTTCCTCCAGGGTTTTCTTTGAAGTCGCCCTGATGCCGACTGTGAGCTCGGAGAAGCTCGAGAACTTCCTGAAGTGAGCTGAAGACTGTAATCTATAACATAGCATGTAAATATTTGTACTTAATATTATATACCTCCTGACGGGAATAAACTGAACGTCTGTTCGCGAAGGCATGTGGTTATGCACTAAGCATGTTTGTTAATGTTGGAAAGTTTTCTCAGTGCAGTTTTAGAAAGAGGAAAACAGTAGTACCTCGATGTAAGAAAAACAGATGTGCTGTTTAAATTGTTCTTTTCTTAATAATATTTCTAGGTTGTTAACTAGTGTTTTAAAAGAAATGTTCTTAAAATGCATGTTTTTCATATTTGAACCATGAAAATGTATTCCTGTAAATATTTGTTTTCCTCAGTATTATGACAACTTTTATAATGTGTTGGTTGTAATGTTTCTACTTTTTAGTCAATACATTTGATTAAAATCAATAATATATCTCGATAGTGGTTCGTATGATTTTATTTTATTCAAATGATTTTTATTGTTATTATTATTTAAAAAGGTTGACTTTATGCATCGTAGTAACCGGACTTGACCAAAAGAGGGCAACGTCTATTTGACCGATGTTTATCGGGTTGCCACTTTATTAGGTATGCCTATGTTGTACCTACAGACCTGGTGTGCAGCTCGGTTATTCATAGCAGGTCAAACTATTAGACGTTCTGTAATAAAAAGCAAAATTGACTGTTTAAAAATAAACATAACCCAGTGCAAATTCTTCCCTCAAATGAGAAGAAAGTATAGCAATGATGAATCAGTCGTGAGGGTGCATTTTTGTTTTTGTGATGGTGCATGTGGAAAAACCAGGAGCTACAGTTAGACATTATGTGCACCTAATATGTTGTACATATATACCGTATAAGTAACAAGTACACAGGGCAGAACAGTGTGATGTAGAGCAATCTATCATGTGTTTTTATTCCTTTTATATTTCGGCAGCATGCCAACCATCACACATTGTTTCAGCTTTAAACTTGTCGTCCCCAACCCTTCTTTTTCTCTCTCTTGTGAAAGTTGAGCGGGGTAAGAAAGTGTAGCTTAAAGAATCTAATACGTTAATAAAAGTTACTAAACCTCTAACAGAAAGCTTGACCACATCAGTGTGTATATATATATTTTTTCTTTTGTTAAATAACTATTTATTTCTTATCTTCTAATAGCCTTAGATTGAGTATGAGGGGTGTTCAAGTCAACCCGGGACTTTTTAACAGGTGAATGAAGGCGTAAGATTGTGTGACATTAACAGAAGGCTTTGATGAGACTCCGCTGCAGTAAAACGCATTTGAATGGTGCAAAGGTTTTAAAGGATGCTGAACATCCGTGAATTATGGATTCCGACACCCCAGTGAAGGTGTCGCAGAGCCAACTGCAGTCATTTCCGTAAAAAACACTCCCGGGTGAACGCCTGATCGTTGAAATTCCATGCATAACTTGACAGACGAGGCATCTGCCTGAAAACAGGTACAATCATGCACTAACATCTCTTGCACATTACAGGAACTCCGTTGGGAGTTATTGCCACATCTCCCCATACAGTCCTGTCCTCGCTCCAAGCCATTTCCACATGATTGGGCGATTAAAGCAGTTCCTGGGAGGCCAGAATTTCAGATGTAACGCAGGTAGTCTGATCATGGCTCTGGCATACCTTGATGGTATCCAAGCACTAGTGAAACACTGGGATAAGTGTGTCAGGGGATTATATAGAAAAATACAGGGAGGTTTTACTCTTGTAACTGTGTTCTGTTATTCTGCAGAGTCAAAAGTCCCAGTTCGACTTGAACACCCATCTTCTATTATTTTCCGTAAGTTCCTTGTGATTGAGCTTGTTGCTAATGAAAACATGACTCTAATATGATACTCTAATATAATGCAATCTATCAATTTCTTGGGAATTCCTCAGAATTGAACAGCTCTATTAAGTTATCCTAACATCACTAAATCAGCAGCATGAGCCACCGTACAGCGGCATGCACTCCTGGCTCTCTGAGCAAATCGATCAGATTTTTGTTTTTTTTGTGGTCTAAAAGTGCAAATCCAACCTAGTAACATGGATCCCACAAAGTTATATTCAAGAGAACTTCAGTTTGTATTCAGCAACAGAGGCTACATTTTTATTCTGTCCAAGCTTGCTGCAGGTAATCAGCATTCTGCAGCCCTTGATTACGTGGTTTAGGGCTGCTGGGAGCAATTATGTGCTGATCTAATCCATTACAGCTGCTGCTCCAGGTTGCCACTTTGCTCTGTTCTGAGATCAGTTCTGTGATTTTACACAGAGGTCTAGCTCCGTATAGGGACACACGATGCTGGTTTGAGATCTGCAGTATCAGAAACATTGACTGGGCATTGCATGTTTTGACCACAATGACCTTCATCTTGTTTTTTGTTCAATATTCAAGGAGCTGGCTGGCACACTGTGTTCAGTCTTTGTCTTCGCTATCTCTTGATGGGTTACTGCTCTGCTGTTATCACTAGCCCGACAAGTTAGCATGATATATTCCTGCTGCATTAAAGGAATACTGCAGAACATTTCAATCGAATTTTTTTTCTTTTTTTTTTTCTTCAGAATACCTGTAGTTGATGCACAAATACAAACGTACTACATGGACAATACATATGTATTAAGAGGAAAAACACCACCACTTCATGTGCTACTGTAATGAATGTCTAAGTGTAGCTGTCAGTACTGGATAATGTTTAACATTTAATGTTTAACATTTTCCTGTTTAACAATAGAAAAATTCATTTAATCATGTATAATTTTTACAGTAACACATTTTGGCCACTACCATTTAATATAAAAAAATGGACAGTCAAACACCAATCATAGACAGTAGCAAACCTCTAACAAGCAACAAATTGGCTAGCATCATGAAAATCCCATCAATCAATTTGTAAGTAGTTTTCTTTAATTTTCCTAAGCTGGAGTATTGTGGAAAACAATAATCACAGGAACACCAAATTATTTTTGTCACACAATCACAGTTCTTCCATGTGAAAAAAATATTCCCATCTCCTCAAGCAAGAGAGTTTTACAGTTTCGAACCTTCCAAATAATTCATGAATGCATTGCCCAAAAATAGATTATTAATATTAATGTATATTGACTGCCCTTATACATTATACACTGCTTTGAACTTATGAATATGACTGGTAACAAACTGTTGATTCTTTTCTGATTTGACTGTAAGACAAATCTTAGGGTTGTATTAGCACGTAATACATTCTGATGTATTATCATTTCTGTAGTAACAACCAGAGATGGACGAAGTGCATAAAGCCTGCACTTGAGAAAAAGTATAGACACCCTAGGTATATCAGATATCACTGAAGCAAATATAGACGTCCTCTATTTACAATTCTACTTAAGCAAAAGTACTTAAGTATCAAAAGTACTGAGATTGTATTAGCTTACCTTAAGTAAGTCATTGTAAAAGTTTCTCTCTCATGCATAAATGGAGTAAAATACAATGTACCGTATGTATATATCCACTAATAAAAGTAAAAAGAGTAAAGGTATAGATGCACTCAGTGCACTTAATATTCTTAGTTACCTTCCACCTCCACAACTCATCTCATTCACTGAGACTTGCATTATCCTGTTATCCTGTATAGTGGACACTGCATATCATCTAAGTGTAAAAATAAATCGCTTAAAATGCGTTATTTAACCGAGCAAAAATAGGCATTGATGTGAGGAAGATTTCTACAATAAAAGTTTACTTAGAAGTGCTGCTCTTCACAATTCTTTGCACAATATTTATTTGAGTGCTATTTGCACACGATACTCTTGTCAAAATGTAAACTGTTTACTGCTGCTCTTCCCACTACCTCAACTCATACTTCATCAAAACAAGTACTGTTATGTGTTACATTGTTGTGTCTGTCATGTACCTCTTTGTTTGCACATTTGCACGTGCACTTTGTCTATTGTGTATTTTTGTATAGAAATTTGATAGTTCTTCTTTTAGGTTAACTTAAAAATGTAAAAATGTGTGTTGTAAATTTATGTTGTTGCATGTATGTAGCACCTTGGTCCTGGAGGAACGTTGTTTCATTTCACTGTGTACTAACTGTATATGGTTGGAATGACAATAAAAGCCTACTTGACTTTGACTTGACTTTGAAGGAACAAGTTTCTAGTGTGTAAAGTCTTCTCCTCCGAAAGAGTTGTTATTCTGTACAAAGCTGCTTTTTTTTGGTGCTATCTCATTTATATAGCGCTTTTAACAATTGACATTGTCGCAAAGCAGCTTTACACAATAAAAGAAGTAAGATGGTATGCAATGTGTATGAATCAGAATGATAAGATTGTCCCTGATGAGCAAGCCGAGGGCGACGGTGGCAAGGAAAAACTCCCTGAGATGGTAATAGGAAGAAACCTTGAGAGGAACCAGACTCAACAGGGAACCCATCCTCATCTGGGTGATAACGGATAGCAGGGATTGCTCAGCATAATAATGTGTACTGGAAGTTCAGTGTAACAGGAGATTAAGTTCAGTGTAACAGGAGTCCAGTTTGTTCCTGAAGGCTCAGGTAGACTGTAGGAGATTCCAGGCCTGAGCTATCAAACAACTGAAGTCACAGGTCCCCAGAGCATCAATCAATGATAGGACAGTCTTAATGGAAACCATCCCCAGCCACCATACGAATCCAGGCAGACCACACGGGGCATCAATGCGACGAGATCTCCAACCAGAAGCAGGACTCCAGGATAGGTTAGACGGGTCCAGAGGGCAGAGGGGTCTGGATCACTGGCAACTCAGGAGTGACATGTATAGCTCGACAGAGAGAGGGAAAGAAGAGAGGGAGAGAGAGAGAGGAGAGAGCAGAAAAGGAGAGAACAGAAAATAAGGAGAGATGGCAGTTAGGTATAGTCACAGTCAGCATGTATAAGGTGAATGTATATTTAGTGCAAAGTGCAAGCAGGGACTCCGGCAGGACTAACTATAACAGCATAACTAAAAGGGAGAGCCAGAAGGAAACACAAACATGAGGGCTCCCTGAGATGTAAAGCAACCAATCACCTCACCGTCAACAAACCTGAGTGAACAATGAGAGTGGGGAGGACAGCATCTAAACATACCAGTTCACCAGAATACTCTACGTCCATGAGTCCCCCAGATCTGCTCCTTTACCTAAGGTTAATCTATTTACAAAAATGCTTGGCTAAATAAATGGGTTTTTAGCCTAGACTTAAACACTGAGACTGTGTCTGAGTCCCGAACATTAATAGGAAGACTATTCCATAACTTTGGGGTTTTGTAGGAAAAAGCTCTGCCCCCTGCTGTAGTTTTAATAATACGTGGTACTGACAGGCAGCCTGCATTCTTTGATCGAAGTAGGCGTGGCGGATCGTAAGACACTAACAGTTCACTCAAATACTGTGGCTCAGAAAACAAACCCCGGCGCACAAATTTTCGCTTAAAAAAAAAAAAAAAAAAAGCCTTTTTATACAAATCATTTTCGGCATACGAGTGAACGAGTCGAGCTGAACCGAACACCAGCTAATTTGCGCGTACGCTCCGGAACCATTCAAAACTTGTTTGTATCAGTGGAAAGCCAAGGGAAGTGAGTTTACATTATTTTTTTGTGGATATTTTTGCATTTAGTGATCGAGATCAAGATTTAGTGAAGGCATAGAACCATGTATCCCAAGAGGAATCAGAAATTAAGGTTAAGTGAGGTTTAATGTCTTCATTTACATATCTTTTCTAAATGTTTTGATTGTTTTTATATGCAAAAAATATGACTACAGTGGTGGAAATTAGTAATATTGTGATATTTTTGTATTTCTGGAACTTACATTTACATTATTTCCTCTGGGAAAATGCATTTACGAAACTGTAATACAGCTATAAATAATTCCCTTTCATAACTGCATGCTAAATGGTTAAAAAGTTCAACTGTTTTAATATGAAGTCTATTTTGTTGAGGTAAGCAACTGTTCACCGATTGAGACTCGACTGCGAAACTGCTTGTGGTGGGTGCGGTCCTAAACAATCATAGCAAAACTGTTTGTATCAACTGCAGTCTGAAGGCGTCTTCAGCCTGTTCATGTGAGACCATCTTCAGCACGAGTGTGTGTTTTTGTTTGGGATGGATCAGTCAGGTTTGGAGAGCAGAGGCGGTCAGGATCAGAGGTATCTCAGGAGTATCATATGTGTCCATCATGTTCCATTTCTGACTGACACTTCAAATACACATGAGTGTCAGGATATACAGTGTTCTTTGCTCAGTGCAGGACAACGTGTGAAATTCTACATTCTATTCATGCTACAGATTCATGAGATAGAGATTAGGATTAAAACCCTCTTGTGTTTTGCTTCAAAGTGCATACTCAACTATTTAGCATGTAACATTGTGGATTTTAATGAAACATAAATGAGTATACGTGTATACTGCGCAGAAGTCTTGAGTTATGCCAAATTTCTTCAGATTTTGCTTCCAAAGAGCCAGACTTTGTTTTTTTGTGTGTTTTTAACGCAGTCTTGACGAATAGTTCTCCAGCCATCCTAGAGGACTTTTTTTTACCTCTCATTTTTGGTCCAGTCCCTGTACCTGACCATGTTTTTTGTTTGTTAAGCCACACAGTGACCTATAAATGATGCAAGCATAAAAAATACTAAATTAAGGCATAAACCAGTAAGAAAGAGGTGCAGATGGGCAGGCCTTTAATTACCATACTATTGATGCTGAATGCTGAGTGCTTGCGACAGATGAGAGGGGAAATGAGGTTGCTGCTGAGCTTCTTACATAAACAACCTGTTTTTAAATTCTATCTTTAGGCACTTGCAGCCTGTTACAGTAAAACATTTGTACCTATTTTTTATTTATTTAATCTACATCATTTAATTTAAGGGTGGCACATAAGATGGATACTGTAATGTACGAGGAGAATTAACTCACAATAAAAGGTGCTATATATATATATATATATATATATAAATATTTTTTTTAAATGTCTGTTGGCAAGGCTTATTATTTTTATTTTAATAAAACATGTTTTTCAGTTCATTGGTCTGTTTTTAACAAGCGGACAATTTCAAACTATAGATATGTGCTAGTAATCTACTAAAACACTGTATATGATTTTCCTTTTCTCCCCCCACAAATGGATTTCCTGTGTAGCTACAAATAACAACCCTAATCATCTTCAATGATTAATATGTGTCCATTTTCCATAGAAAGCCCAAACTGTGCTTCCTTTAACCAGTCTGATAAAGAGCAAATGGACAGGACCCCTTTGTGACAAATTGCTAGATAAAAAAAAAAATCCATTATCCCAATGTGGCTGAAAAAGCATCATTATAAGGCAATAAAACATCAGCCCTGGCTACTATAGCACATGGGCTGGTGTGGAGAGGACAAATAAATCAATTGTTCAAGGTAAAGTATAGTCATTTAGGACATTGAGAAGTTCTCCGCTGGCTGATATTTGTCCTAGAATACAGGTTGCATGCATCTGCTAGCGTTGCCTTGATGTGTTTTATAGCCTGTTTTACAGACAAATCTTTCCAACTAATTGTGTGTGGTGTAACGTATGCTCATTATGTGCATCGATTCCGTACATATGTCTTTCTTTCTGTCCTTGCATTCGTAAGGATAGCATCATCGGTGAAGTGACCTTGATACCTTGGTACTGAGATATTGATGTGGGTGTGTATTTGTGTGTAAGAATGCAAGAGAGACATAGAGAGGGTTCTGAGAGAGAGATTAAATGCCCAATTGGTCTGTATATGTTTGCATTAGAGAGGCAGGCCTTAATTGATCTCAAAGTCGTATATAGTTACAGTTTGTACTTTCATTTATGCACATCATGTAAAAAAAAATGTGTCAAAGGAAAAACAAGCACAATGAGAATTATTCTGCAATCAGATTCTTTTGTATTCTGTATGAATATCTACTCATACCGACAGAAAAGAATCAGCAATGCAGTGCTGAAACCGTTACAGTTAGAACTACAAAGTTGATTCTTTCCAGTGTGTGCCAAATTATTTTGTTCCTCTTATACAATAGCATGTTGCCAATTAATTTAAACAGTATGAAACAACGTATATTCTTTTATCCAAGATATATATATATATATATATATATATATATATATATATATATATATATCGCAGCTGGAGATGATTGATCCCTCAATTTCTCACGATCATTAATGATTACTAATCAATAATTTTATATAGATCCTGGCCAAAAAAAGGTCGTCATTTCAAGTGGGTCAAATTATTGGCCTACATCAATGGCTGTGTGGTCACAATTTAGAAGCTTTAAAAAAAGAAAACTAAGTTTTTAAATTGCTAGAGTGCATAAAGATTGGACTTTAATGAAATGAAAAGGTCATGTCGTCTATTGAGTTCAGATTGACCCTATTCCAGAGTGATGGACGTATCAGGGATAAGATGCGACGCGCATGAAGCGATGCACCCTTCATGCATAATGCCCAATGTACAAGCCTCTGGAGGCAGTGTTATTGTCTGGAGTTGCTTCAGTTGGTCAGGTCTAGACTCAGCAATGTTATGTGGCAATAAAATGAATTCAGCCGATGACCTTAATGTACTGAATGACCTGATGTCACAGGCATATGCCAGGACTCAAATAGTTAGAGAGTGGTTCTGGCAGCATGAGGAATCATGTGTACTGTGATTAAAACAAGGCGATCAAACATAATTGTAGAGTGTGCATTCTTTTTTTTTTTTGGCGGGGAGGGGGGGTATGGCAGACAGTGTAATATTCTTTGTTACTAATAACTTTGTAAAGTATTCTTTGTTCTTTGTTTGTGTGGTCTAATTCAAAATGATCAACAAGCAGCTGTGCATAGCATTTTACATTACAATGTCTTTCTCAAGCCATGTGAGTCATGGAAAGACTATGCAGACTCTTCTGTGTAGTAACAAATAGAAGCTGCTTCGTGATGACCTCAATCAACTGGTTTCTGTAGCTGCTGATCAGTCCTGCACGGTGGTCAAGTGGTATTTCGGGCCAATCCTCTATAAAAGCCTCACAACATGTCACAACATTTCAAAATGATTGAGGTCAAGACTCTAACTTTGCTGTTTTAAAATGAGAATTTTTTTTGTTTTTTGCCACCTACTTGTCCCGTTCTTATGCTTGACCTCACCTGCTTTGAGTGCTCTTGTACTCCAAACAGAACAAAACCAAAGATTTTACTTTTTCAGAGTGTATATTAGCAGGGTTTCCGCCAGCTAAATTTTATTTATTTGAATGTCTATTTTTTCCTTCAGTGTTAGCTTTTGGTGCTGTTATCAGCAGTTGTCAAAGAACTAATAATATTTGTGGGTGGTGCTTGTGCTACCGTCTGCTGCTGACTGGTAATTAGCACTCAATCGCACAACGTTCAACAGCGCACTCACAGATTGGAGATGAACTGATCTCAATGCTGATCTTATACCATGTTCATTGTTTTGCACTTGTACTTGAAACATGCCCTGATAACACTGTGACATAATCCTAGAGTCACACTAATGAACTGGCAACAATGAACAGACGTCAATCTGGACATACACCACCAGTCAAAAGTTTGGACACACTTTCCATTCCATAGTCTGTCCTGATTTTTAAAAAAATTCTTTCTATATAGTCAAAAAATATATTTAAAAAAATGCAATAATCTCCTTTGAATAGTTGACATTGAGATGTGTCTGCTACTTGTGTTCTGTAAAGCCTTCATAACTGCTCTAATCTGAAGTGATGTTAATTGGTGATTTCTGAGGCTGGTAACTTTAAATGAACTTCTCCTTTTACAACAGAGGTAAGTTTTTGGTCTTGCTTTCCTCAGTTTCATCATGGTGCTTGATGGGTTTTGTAAATGTACTTGACCATACTGTTCCTGCAAGAACTATTCCAGAACAGGAATAACAAAGCACACTCTAAACCGTGCTCTGCAAAAATGTAAAAAGGCGGAGCTACCCTGTGTTCCTAATGCACCTTTAATTAAGAGTGGGAAGACACACACACACACACACACACGATAAACCCTGACTCAAGAGGGTACTTCAATTCTGCAAGCACGAAACACTGAGACACACAAGCTACCTTTCCCACGCTTACCTTCATCTAAACTTTGCTTGCGAGGCAGGGTGGATTTCATGGCACTCTTGTGCACTGTTTTATTGACCATGGTCTCTGATGATAGACTGTGCTTTCAGGTTGGCTGCCCTTATGCCCTTTGTTATGCCCTTTAAGTGCTCTAATGTCTTAAACATAAAACTCAGCACCAGGAGTTCATCGCTAGCAGCACATGGCAGCAAATGACATTAAAAGAGCTAATAAAAATATTTCATAATCTTCCCTGAGATCATTTTGCTATAAGTATTAACAAGTACCAAAAACTTTACTGTATGTACTAATGCATTTCTAACACATCTTTAAAAATATTTGCTTGTAATTGCTTGTGCTGGTAAAAGTCATGATGATTTTATGGCACAATCACAGCACAAATAAACCAACCAAAAAAAATAAAACTTTCACGGTTTGATCTTATGGCGTATGACATCATGAGAGCTCAATAGGGATTTTTCTGAAATTAGGATCATCCTAAATGTTTAGGTCTTATTGCAGTTAATATTACTGAATTTAAAAGCCTTTGTGAGCTTTTTCTTGGAAGAAATGTTGCAGCCTGTTGACCTGGGTGAAGCTGGATCACTAAATAGCTGATTAGATAAAGGAACAACCTTTCTCCTGATTGAACATGATGATGTTACAGACACTCACGATCGACGCTCGGGTTCGTGGAAAATGACCCAGAACCTTTAATTCTCTTGTCAAGATCCAGAGATGTCTGGTCTCTCCCAGGGTTTCTTTTTCAAGTCACGCCATTGTTGTGCTAAAATATTCTAATGACTGTTTAGAGAACGTGAAAGAATTCAATAGGACTCTTTTGCTTCAACATGCAGCTGATATAGACTTTGTACCAGTTCAATAGAACTGTACAGACCTGAAAAGGACTCTAAGTTCTGCATGACATTGATGTTTTACAGAATTCTGCCTTAGTTCCAATGAACTCTAGGAAATTTCTGAGAAGGCATGCATTTTCTGTTGACCGGTTAATTTGTAAATAGAATGTTTTCTTTTAAACCAAATCCCACCAGTGGTTTAGAATTCTCTTATTCATATACTGCTATGAAATAACCATATGTCACACAAAAGTTCTCCTTGTCCTTGGCAATAATTTAAACATCACTACTCAGTCTTTGATAGATTATAGATTCTCTTTAAAACACCCGGTGAAACATGTAATTACTGGTGCCGGCAGGAAGCTGTTTGCAGATCTTGCGTGATCTGCCTACGGACACGATTAGATTAACCCATAAGAGCCCAGGTCCATTCCTTCTTTAAGGGGCATTATGGGGGTGAAACACAGACCAAATAGACCACATGGAACACAATTTGCAACACCCGTAAAGTAAAAAGCTTTATGTGACATATGTCAGAGTGATATTTTCTTAATTTGTTTTATATTGATTTGTTGAAAAAATGTATCCAGAACATTCATGTTAAACATGTGAAATATAAAATATGAGATGTTATTAAATTAGTACATTTATTATGCATTGGTAGCTCAGTGGAATATTTCTAGCATGCCATTTGGAAGGCCCAGGTTCAATTCCCAGCAAATGCCCAAACCCCAACCACTGGATGTAGTGCCAGTCCCAAGCCCGGGTAAAATGGGGGCATTGCATCAGTGTTAGGAGCCTCCACTAGAGGTCACTGTCTGTTTTTGTGTGTTGTAGTTTTTGTTGGTCGACTCAGTTTCCCAGAAGACACCTTGGTCAGGTGATTAGGGCTCACCTGAACCGAGGTAGCTCATTAGACACCTTATACACACGTGGACAAAATTGTTGGTACCCAAGGTCACATAAATAACTTTAAGCTGACAAAAGTAATAATTTAAAAAAATTCTATGAATGTTAACCAATGAAAGTCAGACATTGCTT
The DNA here is from genome assembly GCA_030347435.1 of Clarias fuscus. Classification (NCBI taxonomy): domain Eukaryota; kingdom Metazoa; phylum Chordata; class Actinopteri; order Siluriformes; family Clariidae; genus Clarias; species Clarias fuscus. The sequence continues at coordinate 25,688,104 of CM059205.1, forward strand.
TTCAACCATGCTTCAACAGAATTATATAAAAAAATAAACTCATGGAACAGGCCTGGACAAAAATGATGGTACTGTACCCCTAGAAAATACTGAAAATAATGTGACCAAAGGGACATGTTAATTCAAGGTGTGTCCACTAATTAGCATCACAGGTGTCTACAATCTTGTAATCAGTCAGTGGGCCTATATATAGGGCTCCAGGTAGTAACTGTGTTGTTTGGTGACATGGTATGTACCACACTCAACATGGACCAGAGGAAGTGAAGGAAAGAGTTGTCTCAGGAGATTCGAAAGAAAATTATAGACAAGCATGTTAAAGGTATAGGATATAAGACCATTTCCAAGCAGCTAGATGTTCCTGTGTCTACAGTTGCACATATTATTCAGAAATTTAAGATCCATGGGACTGTAGCCAACCTCACTGGACGTGGCCGCAGGAGGAAAATTGATGACAAATAATCCGAATGGTAACAAAAGAGCCCAGAAAGACTTCTAAAGAGATCCAAGGTGAACTTCATGCTCAAGGAACATCAGTGTTAGATCGCACCATCCGTCGTTATTTGAGCCAAAGTGGACTACATGGGAGACGACCAAGGAGGACACCATTGTTGAAAACAAATCATAAAAATATGCCAAACTACATGTTGACAAACCACAAAGCTTCTGGGAGAATGTCCTAAGGACTGATGAGACAAAAATGGAACTTTTTGCCAAGGCACATCAGCTCTATGTTCACAGACGGAAAAATGAAGCATATCAAGAAAAGAACACTGTCCCTACTGTGAAACATGGAGGAGGCTCTGTTATGTTCTGGGGCTGCTTTGCTGCATCTGGCACAGGGTGTCTTGAATCTGTGCAGGGTACAATGAAATCTCAAGACTATCAAGGGATTCTAGAGAGAAATGTGCTGGCCAGTGTCAGAAAGCTGGGTCTCAGTCACAGGTCATGGGTTTTGCAACAGGACAATGACCCAAAACACACAGCTAAAAACACCCAAGAATGGCTAAGAGGAAAACATTGGACTATTCTAAAGTGGCCTTCTATGAGCCCTGACCTCAATCCTATTGAGCATCTTTGGAAGGAGCTGAAACATGCTGTCTGGAAAAGGCACCCTTCAAACCGGAAACAACTGGAGCAGCTTGCTCATGAGGAGTGGGCCAAAATACCTGCAGAGAGGTGCAGAAGTCTCATTGACAGTTACAGGAATCGTTTGATTGCAGTGATTGCCTCAAAAGGTTGTGCAATAAACTATTAAGTTAGGGGTACCATCATTTTTGTCCAGGCCTGTTCCATGAGTTCATTTTTTTTTTATAATTCCGTTGAAGCATGGTTGAAAAGCAATGTCTGACTTTCATGGGTTAACATTCATAGAATTCTTATTTATTATTACTTTTGTCAGATTAAAGTTATTTCTGTGACCATTGTGAGTTTTTCTTTCATTGACCGAAGGGTACCAACAATTTTGTCCACGTGTGTAAATGGCAGTTTGTTCTGGGAAACTGGATCGAGCATTATATCTATATCCTTGCCAAGTGGGCATTCTTTTTGTTTGGTTTGGTTTCTTTAAGTTGATATTTTGGTTTATGTTTTGTAACTTTGGTTTTATTAGGGCTCTGTTTTTGGTTTACTTTATATTCTGTGTGGATGGATTCATGGAGCTGTCCTGTTTCTTGTTTAGTTAGGCAGTGTCTCCTCCTGTGTAAGTACTGTTCTGTGTCTCCCCAGTGTCAGCCTTCTTGTTTAGTTCTTTGTTTGAAGCTTCCCTTGTATGTGTAGCCACATGAGTGCTTAGCCGCTAGCAGGGTTAGCCGCTAGTAGGCCTTGACTGCTAGTACAGTTAGCCCCTAGTAGGGTTAGCCTCCAGTAGGCTAGCCTCTAGTGGTTCTGGTCGCTAGTAGGTTAGCCGCTAGTTTGGTATAGCTTCATGTGTGCCCTGCTTCTTGTGTTCCAGTTCCCCCCTATTAGGTAAGTACTAACCCGGTTAGCCACTAACTCCATTAGCTACTAACCTGGTTAGGTCAGCATCCAGCGTCCCAGTATTCCCTGTAGCTACTAACCTAACTAACCATTAACCCATCTGGTCTCTGTGCCTCGTCTCTCCAGTCCTGTCTCTGTGCCCCGCCTCTCCAGTCCTGTCTCTGTGCCCCGTCTCTCCAGTCCCCCTATGTGTCTTTAGCTAGCTCCAGCTCCATGTTTCCTTCTGTCAGTTCCCTGTGTCGGCGCTCAGTTCCCTGTGTCGGTGCTCAGTTCCCTGTGATCAGCTCCTGTTGTTTTTCCTGAGCCCTAGTTTTAGTTTGGGTTTGTTGTTTTGGTTCCTTGGTTTGTTTGTGTCTGTTTTTTAGTTTGTGTTTAAATAAAAACTCTTTCTGTTGAACAACCCCTCTGCCTTCATGCCTACCCTACATGCCCACTGCAACTACATCAGCCGGTCTAGCCAGTACCACCAGCCAGGCCAAGACAATCAGGAAGGGCATCTGGTGTAAAACATGTGCCAAATTGTGTGAGCAGTCTGTGGTGGTGACCCCTTGACTGAAGCAGGCAATATCGAATCCTTACAATAGTTAAATATGATGATCTTCCAGTAACTATTATTTTTTAATTATCTAGTTCTGTAATGTGTTATCAAGGCACACCACCATATTAATCATGGGAACACAAATTCGCAGATTGACACACAACTACACCGGAATTTTCAACAGATATCGCTTCATGAGTTAAAGTCAAGGATAAGGCTGAATAATAAACTTTCCAGAACATTTAAAGGGTTTGTGGCACCTGTCACCCAGGGTCCTTATGGACTAACTGACGGGATGCCTGCAGCAGTTCCTTTGTAAAAGCAAGTTCTTTCACAAACGGTTTACATTTTGCTTGTTTTTTTATGTAAGTAATAAAAATATATAATAAGCAATAAGTTGTTCTCCCTTATAGAATGAAATGAATGAAGTGCGGATTGTGGACACCAGGTACTAAAAGGTAAAAATGTCCATCTTATTAATGTTGAGAACTGGGACAGGAGGTGCTTGCTTCAACAGTGGACTTATGGTTAGAATTTGATGTTTTCAAATTCATGGCCCAGGTTAAATTCCCTCTTGGGACACCAGCACTGGTGGCTCTACAATCCAGTGCACTCTTTATGCTGGTCCATGCATGCATAACTGGGGAGGATTGTGCCAGGAATAGTTACCTTAACTATAACCCTAACACAAAACAAAACCATTCTATAGAATGTTCCCCTATAGAGCCCGGGTCCTTTGTTCTATTTGTATTTCTTTTTTCAATATAATTCTATTGTGTGTGTTTTTATTCTATACAACATTAGAGATCTAAATCTACATAAAGCTGCATTGTGACCATATCTACCATTCTAAGCACAATGCAGACAAAATTGATTGAATGAATTCAGCTGAAGTGTCCTGCGGATTACCATCTGTGACCTTTTTGGTCATTATTCTACAGCAAGCTCTTGCATTCATCCTTATTGGAGGTACACAGTTAGTGACAGCAGCCATAGAACTAAATGACTCCCCTCTGTTAAACCCCTGCTTGACTGCGAACTAAGCTGCAATTCAACAACCTTTCAAACATCCTTTGTAATCTATTCTGATCACTTGTACTACTTGACAGAATGCTCGTTTGTAGCAGAGCCAAACAATGTGGTCAGTGGTGGATTTAGCAATTTTTGGGCCCAAAGTGAACACAGGAATGGGGCCCTCTACATCTGTTGTTCTTGCATTTTTTGTTTATTTAAGAAAGTTGTACTTGTAACTTCTTCTCTTCACTGGTCTTCACACATCAACGATGTCCAGATGTCTGGAACTGCATCTGTTAAAAACCCTAACAAACCATATTACTATAACAAATGCACTCACTATAAAATCTTATGTTCATAAACACATGACAGGAATTTTGGATAGTTGCATAATTGGTAGTTTGATGTTGTGGTATGTCATATATCATGAGTCTGCAAGGGTATTCAATCCAGTCCACATAGAAACCCAAACACCATATAATCTGGACCATCACTGAAATCTGTGTGCTAATTTATCTATCATCAATAGCAGTTCAACTTGTCTTTTTCTATCAGGTCCAAGTAGAGCAGCTTTAACAAAATCACTGTCAACGTTAGTAATGACAACTAATTTACTGTCTCTCTCACTCATCCGTCTCTGCTTATACCCGAATCATGTCCGTAGATGCACTCATGGATTAGACCTTTATAGGTGGGATTGTGCGTGGGCGATTGGTTGGGGGGACAATATGCTGAGACACTAGTTACTCTTGAATTATAGGCATTGTGATGTAATTTTCATGTATAGATTTTTTAAATTTTTATATGATTTTTTAAATTAACAACGGATAAAAAAAGATTAACCATAAATTTATTAGGTGTTCCCATTGCATAATAGTAAAGTCGGTCTTTGTATGCAGTGTATTTAAAACAAACTGAAACTTTTTTTTTCAAACATGTAAAAAGCTTTTATTTTTTTATTTTTTTTTAGCAGAACCTCATTTGCAATTATCCAGTCAGATTAATTAATGTAAATATTAAGCTGAAAGCAGATAATCAGATTGGAAAGAGATCAGATAGGTCAGAATGGTATGCTTGGATAAAAACAATGCTTAAGGAAATGTGAGTTTATTTTACAGATGTGTACCAGAGTAGTGTATAAAAAAGTAATGGTTAGTAACAGAGTTTTACTGCATCTGCTTTTGCACTTTTGCACAAATGTATTGTATCATATTGTTTCATATGATAGCACATCATATCATATGGCATTTCAACATTTGGTAACTGTGCTGTTCTGTGCTATGTGTGAAATTGCAACAAATACATTTCTTTTTTATTGTCTTATTTATGTAGAATACCGAACGCACACTGAAGTGCAATATGGTAGACAAGCTAAGGGTGGCATCACTGGAGCTGTGTGAATTAACTGATTATGCAATTTAATCTTTAATCTTTTGCTGGTCGCTTCAGTTACAGTAATTGAATCAATGGGCCAGTTTTCAATTGAAAAGTGATTTACTCTTTTTTTTTTAATTATTATGTTAGGTAACTTTCCAAATGTTAAATGAACTAAAACTTAGAAATTTCAATAAGATATACCACAGCTTATGTAGCCAATACAAATTGCTTGCATTTTCCACAAATACTCTTATTTTGTGAAAGTACCAATTGTTCTTCATTTGGGTAAATAGGAGGTTGTTTTGAGTTTATTGGAGGTTGAGTACAATACTGCCACCTTCTGGCCTGGAGTGCGGAGCAGACGATTAGGCCATGTCCACATGTAGCTGGGTATTTTTAAAAAATGTAAAACTTTAAAAAAGTGAATATATTCAAAAACAATGATGTCATTGTCTGTGTGCTCATCTCCTTGATTTGACGTCAGGTTTGTTTATGACGATATGTTATGCAATAGTTGACTTACGTACAGTAAACCAGTGACTGTGTTAACGTTGCTTACTGAACTTTTGCGTGCACATACAGTTACTCACACATTACGTTAATGAACAGGGGTGCCTGAATGTACTACGAAGCTCACTGCTGCTACATACAAAACTCAGACGACACAGACCACGCAGACAGCAATGGCGGACTCGTCAGATTTCTACACAGCACAACCGGTGATGGTTGGTCCCCTGTTGATTAGGGACGCTCCTAACAGCACTTAACAGGGCGTTTTGTGGTTTCATGTGGAGAAAGATATTTTTTAAACGTAGGACGTGTGGACAGAAATAAAAAAAAAAAAAGCAAGTACAAAAATCTGTTTATAAAAATAGCCGGCTACGTGTGGACATCGCCTAAAAGACATGACATTCAAACAATCCACAACACAAATTACACAGCTTTTCACAAAAAATCAACAGTTTACCTTTGATTCACAGGTTTAGTAATCACACTAGGAGATCTGTACTAAGCCTGAGTATGTTTGTACCTAACATTCAGTCAGGAATGGTAGACACATAGTAAGCATGGTCGCTAACTTTGCGTAAGCTAAAAAATATTACAACATAAATCATGCAGCTGTGCTATTAGGAAATATGGTCCAAATGATTCAAATGATTTACTGAAAATTGCTGTGGTGCATAATTGAGAAAATCCGTAAGGCATTTAAGAGGATTGTGTCACCAAGCTCAAAATTATTTTTAAAAAGCTATAATGTAAATAAAACACTTCATTGTGCTATGCGAGAGTGATTTCCTTCAACACAAAAAGTTGCCTCATTATGGCTCATACATGATCACGCCCAGAACATTAAGTGCAGCTGGAGGAGTGAGAAAGAGGGACGATGGAGCTCAGTATAGTACCAGGCAAACCTAGTTCCTCGTGTGTCCATGCCCTATCACTGGGTTTTAGGAACCATAAGCAAATTTTGCTTTGGTTTGGCTGCATCCAAAGCAAAATGACTTACTGAGAGAGTCATCTCCTCATAATCACATGCATAAGTAGCTTTGCAATAACAGTAGTTAGGCTGCATGCAGATGGGATTAATTTGGAAAAATGTTGTACTTTCAGTCAGTGCTGTTAATCAGCTCGCCCCAGTCCCTGCTTTGCAGAGTGGGTGGTCAAATGACAAGTAAACAATGAATTAATTTTAATGCTTGTACAGAGCAGCATGGCATTAACTCTGGAGAAGAGTGCACCGCCCTTCTAACACAGGAAAATCTGTCCTGAGGCATCCTGGGAAGAAGAGGAGGAGGTTTGACAACAGTGAACCTCATTGTTTGGTGGAAATCAGTGAGAATGTACAAAGGGTCTGAGTTTAAGTGTGGACAAATGCTAGTATCTGGTGAGGGTGTCCTTACACATCACGTTTACGTTTAAGGAAGTCATTTCTTTCTGCACTGACACCTCCTTGTCTGCTTTTTTTATTATTATTATTTTTTTTTACATATGATGCTTGACAGTTTTCACCAGTGCCCATGTACCACACCCACAATTGCTTCTGCCTTTTGATTTTCTCATCCCTGCAGCTTCATGGCGGATGATAGTGCTGTTGTGCTCTGTTTCAGGTGGAACACTGAAAGGTTCTGTTCGTCTGCCAGAGCTAATCACCAGCTAGACAAATGGAGCTAGACACTTTGAGTCAGTGCTTATTTCACCTGTCTGCATGGTATACACTGCTGGGAAATACAACAGGAGCACACAGCATTGGATCTGGCTGGACATTATTCAAGTGGATGTGCAGAAGGAGAGAGAGAGAGAGAGAGAGAGAGAGAGAGAGAGAGAGAGAGAGAGAGAGAGAGTGTGTTCTTCAATCAGAAGTGATTATACACATTATGAAAAGCCCTGCTCTTTTTTGCACAGCTAAATATGAACTGGCTTACCAAATCAAGAACAGACTGACAACTACAGTGCATGTGAGGTGGCAATACACTCTTCAGTGCATCACAGATCTAGGGGCACTTTAGCATAGCCTGTTGCCCTAATGGCATTACTGTGATGGTGGGAGGAAACCAGGGAACTCAGCTGAAACCAATAAAGCGGGAGGACTAGAGAGAAAATCTCAGGGACTGAGGATCAGACACAGAATATCTGCTTCTTCTGTTTGAGTTTTTTAAAAACCTTTTTCTATTTCAATACTTATATATATATATATATATATGAATCCCTCCATTCTTATTTACGCTTATAAGCGTATAAGTGTAATACATGTTACTCCTGCTCACTTTGTGCTCCTATTTCATTCTCATCATTTTTATTATTTTTACAATAACTTTCCAAAAAATGTTAATGTTTTACATATGAAATGTGATAAAGATTTTATAAATATGCTTCAAAAATGTAAAAAAAAAAAAAAAAATTTTTTTTGGGAACAGAACACTCTATTACAGATTGTTTATTAAAAATATAAATAATTAATTTTAAACTTTATATTTCTGTTTGTTTCAGCAAACAAACATTTTTTTTTTTGCACAACTGCCAATCAGAATTACAGCCAAGTGCACTATAAGATATTCACATCAGACATGTTGGAAATCTTGTGGTGTAAACAACACTGCTCATCTAGCTTCTCAGTATAACCCCATCCAAAGAAATAAATTGACTTGCAATTACATGAATTCAAAATTCATATGAAACAAGTAAAACCTCCGAGTGCATCTCACAGAACGTTTCTTGTTTCACTGTAAACAAAGTTTTGATTAAACTCGGGGAACACTTATTCCTTATTCACATGAACATGAGACAAATTACTTTTGTCAAAGCAGCCCATTTAGGCAAAAGAAATGACAGTTATTACACAAGAAGAGAGGAATAAGAAGCCAACTGTTGCCTTAAAATCCCACAAGCAAACTTTGTCTTGGCTTATACACAGTATTTGGTTAAGATGTCTGCATTTCATTTCTGACCTGACTGCTGTTTTTAAAGCAACACAAGACAGTGCAGGTGTCAAACAAACAAACAAACAAACAAACAAACAAACAAACAAACAAACAAACAAACAAAACAAAAAACCTTGCATCACCTGACACCAATGCGCAATGTGCAAGTGCTTAGAAATGCCTCAAAATGACAGGTAACATAGTTGTATCCTGAGTTCAGGTTACTACTTTGTTTTCCCCGAGTCCATGCGTCTCCAGTCTCTAAAACTGCCTGTAGGTGGATTAAATGTTTAACTGCATCTATATGTGTGAATGTCTGATTCTCAAAATTCAAATTTTGTGAATTTCTGATTTCTGATTTCTTTGTGTTATAACATGGTACATATTATAAAAACTCAATTATTTATTTAAGATTATAGTTTTGTACAAAGTGAAATTGCTATGTTTGTGTGTAGTTTGCAGAACCTCACTGTTAACGCTAAATGTCTAAAAGCCGCGCCCATAAAAGCCCTGTGTGGCTGATTAACAATGCTTCCGGAAGAGCTGCTGTTTAACCAAAGTTCATCAAAGATGTATATGTTTGGCTTTGTTTAATAGCCTTCATGCTGTTCGCATGGCAGCATGCCTGTACCGCCAGGGTCGAGAGTTCGATTCCCTCCTCGGCTCTGTGTGCGTGAAGTTCACGTGTTTTCCCCGTGCTTGGTATAGGCTTCAGATCTATAAAACTTTACAGTATAAAGAATATGAATGATGTTATTTTATTACTTCATCTCTTATACCTTCTCATTCTCCCAACATTTCAGTGTTTACCAACACTAGTCCAGGAATAATCGTTCTTTGTATATTTTTGTGTGCTCTGTCTCTAAAACACCCATGGGACCTGGGAAGGGCTGCAAATGAGCTGAATAATTTGATCATGGGTGCTGTAGCTCGATTGGTAGATGCCATGTGATGAGAGAGTTAGGTAGTGGGTGGAATTGGCAAGACCAAACTTATCCAAAATAAGAACCAGGAACACCAAGAACCACGATTATACTGCAAAAGATGTCACGAGATGCAAATAAGCAAGAGATAATATGTTGATGTTTCTAAAATTCCTTATAATAAACCAAATATAAAATTATGAAGCCTATTTTTAGATATATTAGATTATTTTTATATTTAATTGGCTGAGTTTTTTTTAAAATTCTAAACATGATTGCTTAAAATTTAATCTGGAAATTTCTAGAATTAAATCTAGAAATAGTTTTCATTTTATTATATTTCCATTCATGCATTTAGGAACCTCTGTAGTCCAGCTAGGGACCGTGGAGGTCAGTGGTGACTGTTGTTTTGATTCTCATTTGTACAATCATGGTTGGACCTCTGCTCAACATTCACACACAGATTTGGAAACATCAATTAGCTTAATCTGCTTGTTTTTGGACTGTGGGAGGAAACCCACCAAGCACAGGGATAACATGCAAACTCCATGCACACAGACCTGATGCGGGAATCGAACCCAGAATGGAGGTGCAAGGTGACAGTACTAACCACGGAATATGCGGTGCCACCTTTATTATATTTGGTTCATTATAATCTTTTATTATAAGTAGATACATTTTATCTAGAAAAAATCTCTTACTAAGATTTTTACTTTATTGATTTTTTTCTTCTTCCATGCAATCATTGTTTTTGTCTTATTTCAGATAATAATTCCCACCCTCTAGCCACCTCCGCCATCACACAATGTCTAGCACCCTGGGAAGGTGAAGGCTAACACATCCTTACTCAGAAAAGTCATGCAGTATCACAAAGCAGCATAAAAAACACTAGACAAAAAAACATCTAGACAAAAACATCTGTCCTCTTCTGCATACAACAACTTCCAAATGCATTGTGATTGGCTAGAGGAAGAGAGAGAGCATGCCCAAATCTCCGTGGATGGCTGTTAGAATTTTCAGGGACAATCTTTTTCGACAGCGATTTGCACACGTTTCTGTTTCTGCAATCACTCCGATGCTGAAATAATTTTAATGGTATAAGAGCAAGTATAACTTACAGCAATGTATTACTTTGTCCAGATTTCCCCACCCCCATAACTTTGCCCTCAAACTCTCCTTATGACCCTTTATATTATCAGTACATTTTTGTTTCTTTCTCGCATTTCTTAATCCTCATCCTTTAAATCCATGCTAGAGAAAATAGTTTCCTACTCTAAAGAATAAGCTTCTTTTTCTTTTAATTTGTTCATTCTTTCAAAGCAGAAAGATCAAACGGCGTGTCCTGCCAGGATGCTGTTAATGTTTGAAGATGGTTATTATATTATTCTTCCAAAAGGTAGGCTTTAAGGTAGGGGAAAAATAAATAAACAAATAATATGATGAAGACTGGGGTGATTTAGAGTGTACTTTTCCACCAAACTTTCCACACAGGGCTCCTCTGCAGGATTCACATCATTATTTATAGCACTTCTTTCCATCTTATCATAGCAGTTTCTCTCTCTGTTTGCTTCCTTTTCCTTTTTTTGATGAAACTTCTTTATGTTGCATTTATTGAGGTTCTTCAGTAAAATTGCACAAAACATCTCCCAATTACAGCTATTCAGGAACACCACTTGATCCACATCAGTAACGCAGAGCGAGGAGTAGCGCAGAAAGGGAGGGAGGAGAAGTAGGAGTCCATCCCACCCTCACTCATGTTCAATGCTACTCACTACATCACAGCAGTGTTGAACTGGAAGTGAGGATTTATTTTTCATCATACAACACTGGTGTTGAATTCCTAGATCATAAGTTCTGAATTCATTTTCTACTCTGAAAGGAGTTCTAGCTGTAACACGATTAATGGGTTTATAATAATAATGCACTCATTCTAATAATTATTGTTCCCATGGTAACTGCTAATTCACAATGTCTACTGGTAACACAAGAAACTGACAAAGCATGTCTATAGCTGTTGAACGTTCCATAAATTTAAATTCAAGTATAAATGATAATAATTATGAATACTGACCTTTTTTATGACTTTTTTTTTAGTGTGTACAGTACTACTGCTGATATACATTGCCTGTTACAGCATGCACAATTTAATGGCCAGTTCATGTGTGGAAATGATTCCTCGTGCTCCCAGAACTTCTCCCAGAATATGCCTGTGCTATCAGGGAAGAAAAACTCCTTAGTTTTCCATAGAAAAACTGGTCATTTAGTACATTCAGCTCTATTTATATCTATTCAGGACATTTATGCTCTCTGGAAAAGTCAAGCCTTTTTTAAGAAGTGGGTTTCTCATGGCCACACAGCTGTTTAGTCCCTATTCGGTGACCTCTTGTCACATTGTGGAAATGTGGAAATTGTTTAATTTTCACTATTAAACATAGCCATGATTTCTATTTTATTATTATTATTTTTAAACATAATGCACACAGTATTTCATAATTTGTTTCCCCGGCACGTTTGACTTCTATAAAGTTGAAAGTTGATGGTTCAGAACTTTCCTCTTGGGATGCATTGGACAGTCCTTAACCCAGTTTTAGTAGTTTTGGTTTTCTTTTGCTTGATGCATAGCAATAATTTGATCCTTTTGAAACCAAATTTTTAACACACAAGGTACCATCCATATCATTAAATATAACTATAAATAAGTAAAATTGTGAAACCGTGAATCGCTCATGAAAATTCTGTTATGGTTTCTATAGTAACAGCACAGGAATTTTTTTTTCATTTGTGAGGAGACGTTTGTTTTGCACTAGTGGAAGGAGTCTCCAGTGCCAGTGCTATGCAACATTCAGAGGTAAAGCTGTGCTTTTAAAGTGACTGACATGGGAAAGGGCACATGGCTTTGCATTTTATGGTTTTTCAGTAACATGACAAAGCTGCATTTTTAAAAAAAATTCCACTACTGCTGTGGAATTGACTGTTTAGGGCTGCTACAATAGTGATAACAAAAACCCATCTTGCAGAAGACAACAACATTAGAAATGCCTGGAAAGAATGCGACAGAGACATTGACATGTCTGTGATGCTCTGACTGATACAAAGGCCAGTAAGTATCAGAATCAAAATAAGAAGTAGACTTTAATGGCGAAGTATATTTACACACAAGGAATTAGATTTTAGTTATACAATAGCTCAGTACAGTAGCACACATGTGCACATGCACACAATCACGCATAACTCCCCACACAAACATTTCTACCTGTAGACCTGGCACATGCTTAGGGCGGTTGGGATTATATAGGTGCTGAGTGGAGCAGGTGGAATAGAGGTAGTAGGGCAGATTAAATTAAAACCAAAAAAAAAAAAGGAAACAATAAAAATGAAAAAGTATCCAGAAGTCCAGAAGATATGGAGTTTTATGGTGTGTATAGTGCGTGGGAAGAAGCTTTTCTACAGTCTGGCTGTTTTAATCCTGGTTTGGCTTAAGTGTCAGCCAGAGGGCAGGAGGTGGAACAGGTGGTGGACAAGGTGCAATGGGTCAGCGATGGTTCTCTCTGCATGCTTCTTAGTTCTAAAGCTGTGCAGCTAAAGCAGGATGGGCAGCTATACACTGCTAGACGTTTCTGCAGAACTGACGATGCGCTAGATTTGGTGAATGTCATCTTTGTTGTTCTGCACAACAGAAAAAGGTACAATAAGGTCAAATAGATTAAGGAGAACATAAACATAATTATCCTTTCTGTCTGTGAGAGACTTGCTGCTGTCATTCTTCTTTTCCTTTCTTTTATCTCCAGGCATGAAAACATATTTAAGCAGAGTCTCTGGTGACCTTTAGAAACGTGCATGCTTTCTTCAGGCAAATGTAATGAATTCTTAAACTAGTCATTATTGATTACAGAGAGTGATAAAGAAGGTGTAAAGAAACAGTCTCAAGTCTTTGTCTTGGTCACGTTTTATTATTATTTATTACTGATTTACAAATGTTGGCATTTGTACTAGGCATCATTGTTCCCCAAAGATATACAGATGAGCCATAACATTAACATTGATTATCATTTATACCTATGGAGAGCAAAGCCTGTCTGGTCCAATCCCACAGAAATGCCAATGAAAAGGCACCAGAACACCCAGTGCACCACAGCCTGCCTCGCACAGAGCCCGGGAGACAGAGAACCCAGGGCAACTGACCTGGCCTTCAAACTTTCCAGGTCCCAATCTGATTGAGCACCCATGGGACGCACTGGATTAACAACTCCGATCCATAGAGGCTCCATCCTGCAACCCACAGCACCCAAAGGATTTTCTGCAAATGTCCTGGTGCCAGACACCACAGTACATCCCCAGAGGACTTGTGCAGTCATGCTCCAGGTTGCACAACTTACACAATACTCGGCATAATGTTTAAGCTCATATTGTTATGGCTGATAGGTGTATGCCATGAGAGTCATTCCATTTGTGCTTGGAGTTCAAATGTCCCAAATGTATAGTGAACTTGTAGTGGTCTTGAAAGGTAGTGTTGTGTTGTGGTTAAGTTAACTATTCGAAACCAAAGTAATAAAAAAAAGTAAAACAGTCAGAGAAAATGAACTTTAAGTGAAGGAATGAGTTTGTTATCATAAAAAAGTTTTTAGTGGTGTCAATATATCCACCATATACAAATTTTTAAACAGATTAATTTTTGTTCTTAGATTGAAAAATGTGTCAGGATATTCTTTTTTCCATTAAATGAAATTTTTTTTTGGTATTATCTGTTTAAATTTTCTCTCGCGGCACATACACACATTGTCTATTTCTATCTCTGTCATTTTCTCTGTAATTGACTACAAACATTTCACTTCACAGTCTTTCCAACCAGCAGCAATCAATATAGCCAGCGGGGCTGCTGTTAATGGGTAGTGCACTAGCATATTATTATTCCTGAAAGCTGTTCTGGGGGCTCAAAAAATAATCAAGCAATCATGACAGTACTATGCTGAAGTGTTATTTTAGGTGCTATCTGACAATAAACAATGAATCCTCTTGCCCTGTTATTATTGGCACTGGAAAGCGATGATTGCCTCTAAGAATTAAAAGAAGAAAAAAAAACTGTTTAATCATAAACTGCCAATGAATCGAAGCCTTTATAGTGAACAAAACGTTCTGTCAGGGCTGATGATCTTGTCTCAGAACTGCTCGTAGCTGCATGAGGAAGAAGTGGTGAAGCTGCAGAAACTCACAGGCAACAGGAACAGGAGGAAATTGACGGTCAGCACAGCGCATTGTTGGTGGTGGAGATAGCGATGTGCGGGTTCAATGGGAAGTTTTTCCTCGGAAGCGTTTTGAAGTCAGTGCCTGGTTGTGCTGTTCATGTTAAAGCGCCTGGGATCAGCCTAATGTTCAACACTGTGTGAAGGAAATGGAACGTCTTTTCCAACAGAGGTGTCCTTACAACCTCGATTGATTTATAGACTCAAACGGGTTGACTGCCTCTGTTATCTCTCTTGACCTCTCACTTGTACACACAAACAATTATTATCAGATTATTGTGCTTTTCTGGCCTTTAAGGTTCGGTCGATTGATTGCCAGTCCCTGTGTGTGGATGTGTGGGTGCATGTGTATGTGTTTGCGTCTCAGAGATCACGATGGGACATCGCCTTAGGCTCTGCCTCAGGCATGGACAGACGGACTAGCGATGTTGCTGAGTTACACAAACTCTATGCCTGGTGCCTCATTCATTACGCCATTCCTATGATGTTGTAATACAAGTGAAGGCGATAGCAATATAGGATCGTGTGATAATAACATGTCAGGGTGGACAATATGATAAAACATAACCAGGCGTATTGTTACAGAATCCATGAGGGGTGATGTGATTTGGCTGAGCATGAAGCGAAGTGGGAACAACAGTGATGCTTTTTACCTATTTAAGTTACATTTCATTTCGGGTAATGTCTGCAAGAAAGTTAGCTCTTGTTAAAGTCATTGGCTCACCAACCTCTCCTTTTCCATTGTTTCCTGCAGACAAAAAGTGCAGCTTGTTACTGAGAAACTGCAAAATATAAAACTTTTGTCCTGAAGACTTTCTCTTGAAGCAAAGTGTTGTTACTGTTGCAAAGTGAATTCTTTTCATAAAACAATAGTCTGAGACATTCACTCTTACACACTGTACCAAAAAAAAAAAAGTTGAGAACTCAAAATTTGAAGGCAACATGATGCAATAGATTTTTGAGTTTTCTCAACTTACTGTTAAAACGTACTGTTTTAAGGTTGGAAGCTACACTATATGGACAAAAGTATTTGGCCAAACCTGTTAATTATGGAAATTAGGTGTTTCAAGCAGGTCGATTATCCCCAGTAAAGGGAAATCTCCATGCTTCAGCCTGCCAAGACATCTTGGACAATGCTATGCTTCTCATGCTAATGCTATGACCTTGAGTGTGAAATAGATTTTATACAACAGTTCCACAAACAGCATTTATTATCAACAGATTGTGATTAGCTAAAAAAAAAAAAATCTGTTATTTTGCTCTGCCATCACCTAATCTAGTGTCCACGACTGGCAGAACTAACTAACCTGAGAACTATTCTATTCTTCTGAGGAGAATAAAGCATATAAATGGCGGACAGTCCTAAAAAATGTGCAAGATTTAGTTTATATTTCACTTACGCTGCTTGAGAATCTCAGCTACACCAACTTTCGGGCTAAGTTCCAAATAGCGTTAAATGGAAAGCTATTGCAATATATAGAATGTACAGTCCCTTGTTCCATATACCAAGTAGTATTGATGGGCCAAGTAGTCGTGGCTTAGGGAGAGATTTTGGATTCAGTTTTGTGTTAGAATCTAGTTGGCTTTGTAGCTTGCATTAGCTGTGAACCAAAAACACGAATGATTCAGAGGCAATTCAGAATGACTGAGCAATTAAGGAGACAAAGTGTTGTTTCAGGTGACATAACTTTATCGAATATGTTTTCATACTGAAAGTGCTTATGTGACTGGTTTTGAATGTGGGTTTTAGCAGGCAGCTTAGTACTCCCCTTAGTACTATGGACCTTACTGACCTACTTGGTGTTTAAAAGTTAGTGTAATTAACAACTGGATTAACTGGAGCCCATTACAAGAGGCTTGGGGCACAAGGCAGGGTACACCCTGGACAGGGTGCCAATCCATCGCACACACACTCATTCAGACTCTATGAGCAATTTGGGAATGCCAATTAGCCTAAGGAAACCCGGAGGAAACCCGCCAAGCACGGGGCAAACATGCAAACTCCATGCACACAGACGTGAATCGAGCCTGGCTGGGAATCAAACCTGGACCCTGGAGGTGCAAGGCGACAGTGCTAACCACTACACCACCGTGTCCCCCCCCCATTTACCTTTCCACATTTGATTGTTTTGGGTTATTTAAAACATGAGAACTTACCACATTGCCATTTGACTCAAATAACAATCTATACACAGGCAGCCATATAGCCAAATAGGTGTTTAAGCCTAAATCAAACGGCCTAATCCATCTTATAATATTTTGTTGTATCCCAATTCGTCATAAGTGTTAGCGTTAGACTTATGCTAGCTGTAACATATCTCTCTTTAAAACTTGGCTTTGCTAAAGTAAGCAGCCTGTATTTTCTCATCGCTCTTCCACCTCTATTATCTCCTTCCAATAATGCCATTTCTGTTCATCTTTGTGCTGATGTTCGCCTGCAGAATGTCCATACTCAAACCCCTTCCTCCGCCCATGCCCTTCTCTCACGTTTATTTCTGACAGCCGTGATGCTGATGTAAATTCCTCTGTCAGGCCAGATATTGAGTGACCACACAGACAGAGAATAGATGCAATCTCTATAGAAGTGCATGCTCCAAACACACACAGACACACACACACACACACACACACACACACACACACACACACACACACACACACACACACACACACACACACACACACACACACACACGGGTAACAATGTGTGCTGTGTCAGGTGTTCAGCTCTGCTTAAAGACCTGCATCATGCAACATATTGAAGTCAGTTTGTGTTCATCTAAGGCCATGTGGTATTCAGAAGTGTCTATGTCTTCATTGTATGTTTATGCATGTGTGTGTGTGTTGTCTCATTATCAAATTCAGTGTGGATTTACTGCTGACGTAAAGCAATTTAGATCTATTTATTCCTGAAATGTGCTCACTTTAAGTCTTGTAACATGGGAAAATTGGCAATTTATTTTTGCATAATAATGTGTGACCTGAGAATAAGAAGAGGCTGGATAGTGGCCGCTACTTCACTTGAGACAAGAGGACCATCTCCTGTCATACTAAAAAGTGAGGAATATGTCCTGGGAAAAATGCTAATTTGAAAATGCAACCCATGTGTGCTGCAAGCCCTGCCCCTGGAAAGCATTTAGCAAAGGTGTCTAACACAAAATAAATAGACATAAGATGCCTAAAAAAAAGTTAATAGTTTTTCCAGCATGGAAAAACTGTAAAATATGGACAGGAATATTTACGACTTCATTTTTTTAATATACATTGCCTGACAAAAACAAAAGTCACAATCTGGATTTAAATGACAAATAGTTAAGAGCCTTCCATTGGATAATTACTGCAGAGATTAATATGGTGCAACTGCAACAAATTATTTAAATTTGTGTGTGTAGCTTCTCATTTCTTAAACAGTCATGTTAGCAGATGTATCCTGTGGTTGTAGCAAAGATGATACTCTGTTCCAGAAGGGTCAAATTTAATATAAAAGTAATGACTTAACAACTGAACAATTAATTATTAAAACCTGAAAGTGTAATGGTGAAGGTTCATTTTTGAGGAAGAAATGTGGTCAGAAAAACATCCGGAATGAAAGTGATGGGAGATCACTTAAACGCTTAGTGAAAGGAAGAACATTTCCATGTGCACAATGTGAAGAGAACTCAAGGGATTCAACAGACTAAACAGCTGTGTAACCATAATAAAAACACTTATCAGTCAGGCTAATTGGAAAAAAAAAAAAGGTTTAAAATTGGTAGGGAAAACAAAGAATGGAATGAAGTCATTCCAGCATCATGGGCGCAGCAGAGTAAGAAAACCCCATCATGCCTAGTGTACAAGCTTGTGGAGGCAGTGTTACTGTATGTTCTTGGGTTGCTTCTGTTGGACAGGTCTAGGTCCAGCAATGTCATGTGGCCCAAAAAATTAGGTCAGCGGACAGCCTGAATATGCTGAGTGACCAGGTTTTTCAATCAGTTGATTTTTTTTTCTCTTCTTTTCAGATGGCTTTCATTCCAAGATGAAAATTCTAGGTATCATGAGGCTCAAATTGTGAAAGAATGGTTCAGGGAGCATGAGAGAACATTTTAACACATGGGTTGGCTTAAAAAAAAGGCCTGACCTTAACCTTATTGAGAATCTTTGGGATGTGTTCAAGACTTTATGAAGAGGTCCGACTCCCATCGTCAATACGAGTTCTTGGGGAGAAATTAATGTGCCGGAAATAAATGTTGAGATGTTGCATAAGCTTATCAAAAACGCTAAACAGCAAAAGGCAGTCCAATGAACTGTTGGAGTGTGTGATGGTTTTTGGCTGGTCAGTGTACTATCATATTGGAGAGCATAAAAGCTCTGAAACACCAATAAAAAGAGCATTTTGAATGAAATCTCTTAGCTAGCAGGATGGCGGAAAGTTGGCAATTTCCAAATATGCCCCGGTTCTCAAAGGGTTTGTGAAGCAATGTCCATGAATTTTTATTATTATTATTATTTTTTGCTACAGTGGTGGAAATCCCACCCCAGCATCATCAAAAGCTATTTTATAAAGTTTTTAAATTTTAGAAACTGTTTCAGAGGTCACTTGAATTGGAGTTTAATCCAAACCTAAAGAATGAAAAACAAACAAAAAAAAACTTGCAGGCTTGTGAATAATGTTAGTTTCAATCTTATGGTAGGATGAAATTATTTCCAAACATTTAATAAAACCAAATAAAAAAAGTTTCAAGAATAACAAGTTATATGGCACCAACAAACATCCACTGTCTATATGCTTATCTTGTTTAGGGTGGAGTCTTTCCCAGGGGAATTAGTGCACAAGCCAGGGTACACCCTAAATGGGGTCACTGGAAGCAAACACACACACACACACACACACACACACACACACACACACACACACACACACACACACACACACACACACACACACACACACACACACACACACACACACACACAGTGTTTGGGAAGAAACCGGAGTACTCAAAGAAACGAACACGAGGGAGTATGCAAACTCCACACACACAGATCACAGTCAAGAAGCACCAACCCCTGGATGTGTGATGGCAAGAGTGCCAACCACTAAGACACTGTGGCACATTATTGTTGGATTATTTTTGAATCTATTGCACACTGTGGTAACATAAAAAAAAAAAAAAATCCCAAATGCAATGCAACAAAGTAAGCCATGAAACTAGTTTGCTGTAACTTTTCTGATAAGGGTACAGTATCTACTGCTGGATTTTGGACATGCCCTCAAGCTGTATTTGCATGCGCAACAATAGCTGCATATATTTTTGTGCTGTATCTTAGATTTCTCTCGGAGTCACTGCTTTATGCCTGTACATGTGAAGGTGTGGAATTGTGTTTTGTGCATTTTCTTGCTGACCATCATATCTTAGTCATTGATGGCTTTTGCGCCTTGTTGCTTCGGTAAACGGCTCTTTGAACTACCAAGGGCATGTTGTTCTCATAAGTGATTTCTGCTGAATAAGAACATTAAAAATAGACTAAATAGAAACAGGCTGTACTGTACTCAAGCCTACATCAGCCTGCCTCCTTCCTGAATCCTTTATGTTCTCTCTCCCGCCTTCACACCTTGCCTGGTGCTTCTTGTGAATAATTGATTTCAGGAGAATTTAACTCAAATATGTGACAGTCAAGTAACATAAAACAAACAGTAATTAACATGGCAGAATAAAGATAGCAGTTATGGTTTAATGCTTAACTATTAGTAATTAATTCATGGCTGTAAATTGTTCCACAGTGTTGTTTCACAGCGGTAAACAGTGTCGATGCTTAATGGTTCTTTACCTTGGGTTACTGATCAAAAGGCCAGGGGTTAAACCCCCTAGACTTGCCAAGCTGGCACTGTTGGGTATCTTATGCTTCGGAGGTGGTATGTCCTGACTGACCCAACACTCTGCCCACTGCCAACTGTGCTGTAATGTACAGTATATGTGTAGAAGCCTTACAGGCTGCCACTTGATGACTTGTCTCCTTTTTTATATTCGACTGATTGGTTTATTGATTCATTCATTGATTAATTTATTCTTTCCTTTACATAACCATGTAAAATCCTACTGAGATTCCAAATCTTATTTTCAGGAGAGACCTGGCCAGGTCGACAGACTCGGCACAAAATAAATGACCATCACAGATTAACGCGGGATTATTAATATTAATATAATTCGGTTAAAAAAAGCAATGAGATAAAAAAAAAACAATGAACTAATTAAAACAACAAACCCTTTCCAATTGATTCAAGTTCTCCAAGAAACAAGCCGTCTATAAATTCCCCCAGGGTTATTTTCTCCTGCAGTTCATTCCAGACAGTAGGAGCAGCAAACTTGATTGCTTTTTTTTTCATATTCAGTTTGAGTCCTCCAAACAGCAAATAAAACAAACTCCTGAGATCTCAAATGATATTGGAAAACACAAACAGGATTCATAAAAACTGACAAATAAGGCAGTAGCAACTTTAGACTAGCCTTATAAACAACAGCAAAAAAGCAGTGAGTTGACTCATGCATAGCAAGACATGGCAATTCAACTAAAGAGTACAGCATGCAGTGATGGCTTCTGAAACGGCTCCCAGTGACTTATCTCAGAGCACTCCGATAAACTGTGCCAACGGATTTGTCAATCAGACACTCAGCCGAGGCTCGCATGTAAACAATACCACGGTAATCCATCAATGGTAAAACAATCAGGCATCCTTCAGTATCACTTATTTGTTTTTAACCCTTATGTTCTGTATTGGGTCCTTGGGACAGCAGAGCCTCTTTACCAGTTAAAAAACATTCTGAACATTGTTTTGTTAGCTTGATATTTCTAGGCGTTTCCTAATTGTGTGGGATCTGTCAATAAACAGTCATTTTGTACTGATAGTGTGCTCCAGACACTCCCTACCATAATTTCATATAGAACTTCTGTTTAGGGTTTCAGATATAACCCGCTATTATATATAAAATATAAATTCATGTAAAAATAGGGTAGCTCTAATGCGCCATTGTTATTTATGTGCATGCAATCTCTGTTTTGTCTCTATTTTAATACACATTCGGGTTTGTTATATTGATTGTTGTGTTTTTTTTTTGAACGCCTACGAAAGTACTCAAAACCGGAAATACACACCAAAACTTCAATCCAGTCAAAATTTGGTTTCGTAAGTCAAGCCACCCCAAGCCGTGGCGTTCGTATGCCAAGGGTTCACTGTAAAGTCAATAAGAACAGAACATAAGGGCTATGTTAATGTATGAATTATGGCTTTAATTAAAACTCAGTAAATACTAATCATAGGAGTGCAGGCTAAAATAATGTGAACGACAGTTTAGCTGTTTCTTACAGAATGATTCCTCTCAGTAAAATTCCTCTCAGTTGGAAAGTACTCTCTCAGAAGCAGAAGAAAAAAAAACCCTTACAAGCTGCATGCCAGTGCTATAATACACCTCACTGTTTTTCCTCAGACAGGAGCTCTGACTTTGCTGGAGTAATCTTGCTGATGATAAACAACTTTTGGTGTTCAGGACAGAAGATGGGTAATGGAAGTTATAGACAGTGTGTGTGTGTGTGTGTGTGTGTGTGTGTGTGTGTGTGTGTGTGTGTGTGTGTGTATGAGGGAGAGAGAGAGAAAGAGATACTTGGCTTGGTGCTCGCAGGCAATGACAAAGAGCTTTTATGACTGCAGGTTGAGGTGACTTTTTGAAAGTCCCGATCTTAGATCAGTCGCTGTGCAATTTTTTTTTTCCATAACCCTTTTTCCCAAAAGACATGGCCATTTTGTTTACTGAGCAGACTAATCAGACAGCTGACACTTGCTATTCCATTTCTCCTGCCAAAGTTCTCATTTCTGTGCTTGTGGACGTGAAACTGTATTATTTCCTTGGGAGAAAACAGGGAGAACCTGAGGGCGTCTTTGAAAGAGCAGCATTGTTTGTGCGCTTGAGAGAATCACCTTGAGATTGATCTGACGCTAGAGACTAATATGGAGGCGGTGCAGTCTGTATGTTAGTGTGTGCCATCAAGCTGTGCCCATCTCAATGATTTAGTGCCACTGACAGCCAACAAAGTGAATAAACTCTGTCTAGCATGACCTTTGGGATGACTATCTGCAGGCACTGCTGGAAATCACAAAACAGCACCTATTCAGGAGGTCTCTTTGTGCATGCAGTAAGAGTAAAGAGCTCTATCAGGATCCACCCTGATTATGCTTGTGCACAGAATTGTATTTAATGTATACAAGCTCTAGCATTTGAGTTGCACTGGGTTAAATTCGGGTGGCAAGTTTATAACAACAACAGTACTATGACAGCAAATGAAAAATGTTAATGCTTTTTCAGATTCAAAAATATTTTAGATGGTAATCCTGTATGAAAGCCTATTGGCATAATAATAATTTGAATTATATTTGATTTAGCAGTGATTCAAATCTTAAAATGTCTTTTTCAAAGGCTGGTATAATTAAAATTTATTTTGATGCTAATATGGTTCCATAATCCTGTATGCTTCCATAATTTTTGTTTGTAACTATTGTAAGGTATAAAGTATAATCAGATTCCTATAGCAGTCACACTAACACTTTTACTTGTTAAAATTAGCATTTACTGATTTTATGCCATTTTTAGTTACTTATTTTTATTTTTTAATATCATAGAGCCAACATTTAAGATATAAATAGAAGACAGAGCATAATAGACATGGCACATTTAGAATATAAAATAATAAAAATAAACTTATATCTTAGCAGTTAGTAAAAAATAAATACAGTAATAACCTTGGCATATTGGCATCATAATAATTTATCATAATAATAAAAAATCATATTATTATTATTATTATTATTATTATTATTATTATTATTATTATGCCAATAGGCTTCCATATAGGATTACCATCTAAAATATTTGTTAATCTGAAAAAGAATTTGCATTTTGTAATGAAATCTTAATTTCTCAAGGTGAGACAAGTGTACATACATTTAACAAAGCAGCCTCTAATGGAGGAGATGGCCATAAGAAAAATGTTCGTAATAAAGACTAAGAGGGCAGAAATTATTACAGCTAAAACAATTTCAAATGCATACTGTATATTTATAATTTATATTACTAAACATTATATTGATTGAAAAAATAGCTATTTGAATAAATTTACATAATTAAATATACTTTAACTGACTTAGTACTCATCTCAACAAATTAGGCTGGTTTGCTACTTACCTACTGTAGTTACTTATGTAATGTGTGATAAAAATAATGTAACAAAATGCAATGTGAGTAAACAGAAGAAAAATCTAAATCAAATCAATATACAGTACACTTGCACACTTGCAAAAAACATCAGGATCAGAGTCAGGTGTATGATTAATCAATTATACCGAGCAGGTGCTAATGATAGGTTGAAACACAGTCATTAACTAAAACAGAAACAGCTGTGTAGGAGGCTTAAAACTAGGTGAGGAACAGCCAAACTCTGCTACAAAGTTAAGGTTCATGTCACAGGTCAAACACCATGGCAAAACTGATACAAGCAAAGAGATACAAGATAATGCATCTGCATAGTCTCGCCCAGGCAACAATTTCAAGATGTGCTGTTCAAGCTTTTTTTATTACCCAAATAAATGGGTAAAGTTGAAGACCATAGACACCGTGGTCAGCCAAGGAAACTTAATGCATCAGAGGGAAGGCACATCATGCTTGCTTCAATTCGGCATCGGAAGATGTCCTGCAATGCCAAAGACCTGGCAGACACCTGTGGGACCCAGGTACACCCATCTACTGTCTGGAGAAGCCTGGTGTCTAAGCTATACCAGTGATTAAATATTTGGCTGTAGCAAGGGGCAGGTTGTTGAGGGCTGAAGAGTGGTACAAAAATGAGGGTCTGCAGGCAACAGTGAAGCTTAGTGGAGGTTCAATTTTATGCCCATATTTCTACAAATGGCGATTAGTAGTGTCCTCAATGCTGAGAAATACAGGCAAATACTTATCTGTTCACTTTATCCATCAATATCATCAGGGAGGTGTCTGATTGGCCCTAAATTTATTCTGTGGCAGGGCAATGACCCTAAACATACAGCCAATGTCATTAAGAACTATCTTCAGCATAGAAAAAAATCCTGGAAGAGATGGTTTGACCCACAGAGACTTGATCTCAACCTTATCAAGTCTGGCTGGGATTACAAGAAGAGACAAAAGGATTCTTCTTGTATGTAGTAACTCCGTGTGAGGCAGACTACATCCACAAACAATCTATGGTTAGTTCTCCAAGGTGTTTGGAAAAAAAAAAAAAAACTACCTTCCAAGTTCCTTCAAAAACTGTGAAAGTGTACCTAAAAGAACTGAGGCCATTCTGGTTTAGTGTGGTCACACCAAATACTGATTTGATTTGGATTTACTTTCCATTTTGATTAATTGATATGAATAAACCATTACCACCTTTACATTCAAAAGCATTCTCATTTAGAATGCTTTTTGAATAGTAGCATATGTTTTGGCAGGTTATAAAAAACAGCCATTGGTGTACATGTAAAACAATTTCACTTTCAGAGATAATGCTTCCTCCGGTAATGGTTGTGGTCAGGTCTGTGTAGGTGGAGATAATTGTATTTTTTTTTTCAGTTATTTGATGAAGACAAAGATTTCACTATGTCCTATATCATTCCCCTATGCTTCAACAACAGCATACATAAAAATAATAGTTCCAGTCCAATCCAATATCAAATCAGATTGAGGGAGGAAACATCCCAAATATACCCTGTCTCTTCTATTTCCACTCCTTTTGTCCAGACAGTCATTATGCCACCCTTCCGTCTCACCTCTTTTCAGTGAAACTTGATCTATTGGTAATCTGTAGCTTGTCTTTGTTGCTTGTGACCATGGAGTGCTCTTGGTGAATTTGATAGCACTAAAATGCTAGAATTAGTTTCCCGGTTGGGCCATTTTGTCTTCTGCATGGGCCATAATGTACCTCTAATGGCCTTGATTTTATGTTCCAGCTCCCACTGGCCTAGCAATGGAGCTTAACATGCCTGCTGTGGGAATACTGAATTCCCAGTGTTCTTTCTTCCTGTGAGTTTCGACCTCTAAATACATTAAAATCATTGTGAGACTAATGAGGGACTGAACTGTCCGATATTTTGCAACATTCCGTTCTAATTGCTGACTTCAACATCCGGCCATTTCTAAGTTGAGCTTTTTTGCCTCATAATTGTGGTGATAATTGTTTTTTTTAAAGCCAATCATGCGGCAACAGTGCAACGCAAATCATTTAAATACAGCTTAAGAGCTTTTGCAAATGCTCACAACAAACATTAGAATTGGGCGAATGTGCTCTCAGAGACTTGGCACAGTTGTTGGTGCCAGATGAGCTGGTTTAACTATTTTAACTGGTGTTTCACTGCTGTGGTATGCTGGGACTTTCACTCAAAATTCTCCACAGTTTGCAAAGAATGGTGTGAAAACATAAAGCATGCAACGAGCTGTAATTTTCAGAAAGTAAGCAGCCTGTTAAAAAGAGAAGTCAATGAAGAATGGCCAGACTCATTCTAGTCTACAATAGCTTGACTAAAGTGCTCTTTAAAACTGTGCTGAACAGAAAAAGCATCACAGCATGTAGTGATCCTTGAGGCTACACAAGATCTCAGTGACTTGAACTGTGGAATGGTTGTTGGTGCCAGATAGGCTGATTTGAGTTTTTCAGACCCTTGACTATGGTAACTCAAAAAAACACTCTTCACAATTGTGGTGAGTAAAAAAGCATCTTAGAATGCACAAAACATCAAACCTTGAAGTGGATGGGCAAGAACAGCAGAAGACCACATGTCCATTCCTGTCTGCCTAGAACAAGAATCTTAGGCTACAGTAAACACCGACTCTGCTTATTGACCTGAATGCTTACCAAGACTGAAACTGGGCAGCTAAAGATCAGACAAAGACCAGGTGAACATTAAGTGAAGCTCTTAACCTGCTACTACACGATTGGGTGATTGGATAAATGCGTGATGAAGCAGGTGTACAGCTGTCCCTATTAAATTGTCCCGGGAGTGTATATTGCCTTAAATTTGCCAAATTCCTCATTTCTTCATGTAAATTCAGTGGCAGATTGAGACACTCCATATTCATTGTGAGTGTGTGTGCATGTGTGTATGAGTGTACTGATGATAGAATAGGATGGAGTGATAGTATGAAATCCTCACTGACAGATACCGCATCTGTTCTTCTATTCGTCTTATGCTTTCCTAGAAAAAAGTAACCCCGCGAAGAAAATGAGGATGAAACCAAGGGTCGTCTAAACATTCGAAACAATCGCTATAATTGTGCATTTCTGGGGTTTGGCGCATGCCATGTATACGACTTGCCCAGGTTTGCTCTCAACGATGCTGTAATTAAGCTATAATTTTTCCACAGGCACTGGAAGACGAGGAGATATATGCACCCTGACAAAGGCAGATAATTAAGTGCTGCATTAATTGGCGTGTGTAGATTTAGAAGAGGTGTTCAACACAAGACGCAAACCCCTTCTTGCTCTTCACGAACAAGATAACATGATGCATAATGATTTTCTGCTGCTCTGGTATTTTTATCATCCGACTCTGAATATCATTCTTGGCCAATCATTTAAGGGTGCATGCCAAAGCCAGGGATATTGGCCTGATATTTAAACGCATTCAGTCCGAGCAAGATCCTCCAGATTCGGACCATAACACCAGAGAACCGAGTGTTCTCTCGACTCTGTTAACAGACTTAATCAGTATGGGCCTGATGAGTTGCACCAGATGTATTAACACATTCACAGTAGAGCCTTCAAAATGAATTTTCCTATTCACACACTATTTAAAATGGCTTAATCTTTAAGAGTATAAAAGTTAACAAATCCAAAACATTATGTTTACCATCTCATTTTATTTGTACGCCCACCACTCATTCAGGAAATGATCTGATATATAGTGCATAAAATCTTAAAATAGGTTTGGGGCAAACATTTTGAGCAGTGCCAATATCTTGTTGATGTGAGAGGTCAGAGAGGAATGGAAATACTGATTCAAGTGATTGGTAACTTAAATAAGCACTCTATACCACAGTGGTGAGCAGAAAAACATTTCAGAACAAACATGTCAAAACGTAAGAATAACAGAAAGAACACATCAGGTTCCAGTCCTTTCAGCCAAAAAAAGAAACATAGGATAATCAAGCATTACTTATCAAACATTACTTGCTATACTGTACATAAATCATCAATATCAGATGTGAAATTTGGTCTCTACACCATGAATCCACGGGGGCCGACTCAGACTCCTGCCAGTGGTGTAATAATGGAGGGAATGTTTTCTTGACAAAAATATGCATATGTTAGACCTTTTAAAATTTTTTTTTAATGAAATGCTATCAAGTCAGCATGAACCAGAATCTTAAAGGAATGTTTCTGACTGTGTGAATTCCCTACTATTATTACCCATATTATTACAGTGCTCCTAATTACGAGGCAAGTGTGTGTTTGTTCTTAACATAATAGATAGATAGATAGATAGATAGATAGATAGATAGATAGATAGATAGATAGATAAGCAACTAAATGCAGTTTAGCATTAGTATTATATATGCATCGGTCCAAATATGGGCATTGTGCAATTTATAAGGTTAAATAAGTAGGTTAAATGTCTCACGTTTCATTGCATGCTGTTGAGGAATAATAAACAATTACAACTACATTACACTTACTACAGCTGCAAACAAAGCAGATGAACACTCAGTCAATTTATTCTTAAAAAGTTTTCTAAGTTTACTAATCATACCAGCAATACTGTATTTATTTGACAATTTAAAGTGTGATAAAATCGCGCTTATATTGCACAAACTTTCTAGTTTCATGACCCTGTTTAGTGTCTCATGGCCATATTAAATGGTGTGCACAATTAAGTACTAAATTTCTTTCTATATTTACACCATAGTCTCAGCTTCACGCTTTCTTGCAGGGGTACTTAATGCTTTCTGTATATCTATAAGCTGCCAAGTATTGAAGCTGGAAGACATACTTTTATATTTAGATAAATGTGCAGAGATTAATCTGATATTATCGTCTGATTCATGAATCAAAATATTGACTACATAATAGACACCTATTTGATGGTTATTTGAATGCCTGCCAGAGTCGTATTCATATATCCTCTCATTAGCCTGGAGATTTTTATGGGTATTGGGAATTATCCATGCATTGTGTAATGTGTGTGTTCAATCAGGCTGTACTGTAGATCTGGTTAGGAAAGAGTTTATAAAAAAACTGCCTTTATAAAAAACTGTGTTGTGCAGGATTGTGGTATCAGTGAGGTTAAAGGAATGGACCAGAGGAGACGTGTTCAGTAGCATAGTAAGAGTGTTTGGTAAATGCCAAAGGTTGAACTTTATTCCACTGGGGGGGAAACATTCTGTCCTATGCTCATGTCTCATTTCCTCATTCTCATTGTTAGTAGTCTCGGTTTGGGTATTTCCTGCAACCTTCTCATTAGTAAAAAAAAAATGCTCTGAAAGTTTCTAAACCTAGTTGTACTGTTTTTTTTTTGTCATTAGTATTCTTGAATTGTGTGTATGTGAATGTTTGCTACCCCCTTGTTCACATTGAGATTGACTTGGATGTGTGACAGTTTTACTCCTATCTAATTGCCTCCCTTGCTGCCTCCTCTTCTGTCTGCAGGCTTGCTGAAAATAACAGACTAATTGATTAAGGCATCATTTGGGGCAAGAGGTCACAGCTGGGCTGGGTGGGGTCATCCTGTGCACAGTGTGTGTGTGTGTGTGTGTGTGTGTGTATGTGTGCCAAGAGCAGGACAGGCATTCAGATGCCAAAGTGACAGACACACTGTCCAGAATCTAAAGTCACATGTCAGGGCAGCCGTGCTTCTTGTGACATGTCCGGACACGTCTGCGTCAGGGATCAGCAGTCTCATCGGGGTGCTCTGGTGATGGACAATATCTCGTGAAGCACAGTAGTTTGATGCTCCCCGAATGTTGGTTATTAAGTGAAATTAGATCGACACATGGTTAAACCTAAGGCTGGACACACACACATGCACACACTTTTCCTGTCACTCAAATATTGGCTCAATTAGATGCTTCAGTTTAATGTGCTGATATGTTTCCTCTGCCTTTTTCTCCCTCCATCACTCTCCCGGTGGCCAACAGACTTTATAGTTCATCTTTCCCGGAGGTTCTGCGCCTCTCACTAAGCACGGACAGACTAATTAAAAGTGTCCTGGAACATGCCAGAAGGGCAGATTCAACCAAAACACTGCATTATGAAAGGGCATATGGAAAAGAAGCTGTCTGCATACACAGATAGCAGACATTATTTTTTCAAAACACCATTAAGCTGTTATTCAAACATGCATAAACACAAGCTCACAATCACATGTCGCATAATGTGCACATTTGATATAGCACTGCTGCGGCTTGAATGCTTCTTCACAGTTATTATAGATATTTTTCTTCATCTGCTATAAGTGCAAATACATTACACATGGCAGTCTACCTATGTGAAAGTAATTCACACTGTGTGAGTAGAACTGCTCACGCTAAATAACTCAGCATCAAATAGATAAGTTGTTCATTTTTTTTTTCCACGGTGCTGTTCGAATCTGAAAATTGACAGCCCCTGTCCATTACACAACACAGATGAGGCCAGACAGGAGCCGAGGCTGGTTTAACAGAATCAGATTATGAAATATCAAATCTATCAAATTCATCTCTCTTTATTGGCACACCCGTGCACCACGTGCACACCTGTGCTATAAATAAAAAGATATAAACATATCATAAAAATGTATTTATATTTTCAGAAAACAGTCTACAACATATGAAGGAGAAAACGCAGATACATTTATCTAATCATATGGTAATGCTAGGCTCCTTTATATATTTATATATATATATATATATATATATATATATATATATATATATATATATATATATAAATCTGCTGTTCTGAAGCAAGGTGACTTAGTCGCTAGCACTGTTGCCTTGCACCTCCAGGTTGCAATTCCTGTGGTCTGTGTGTATAGAGTTGCCTTGTGCTATGTGTGTTTACTCCGGGTACTCTGGTTTCCCCCTACAATCCAAAGACATGCAGATGAAGCTAATTGGCATACCCAAAGTTCCCGTAGTGTGTGCTCTTCACTGGATTGGCACTATCTCGTCTTGTGCCCTAAGTCCTGGCATGAGCCTCTCCAATCAATTATAG
The DNA here is from genome assembly GCA_030347435.1 of Clarias fuscus. Taxonomy (NCBI): domain Eukaryota; kingdom Metazoa; phylum Chordata; class Actinopteri; order Siluriformes; family Clariidae; genus Clarias; species Clarias fuscus. The sequence goes on from CM059205.1 coordinate 25,718,816, forward strand.
TTTATTGTATCAATTTTATGTCTAAAGCTTTAGTAAACCTTTCTCAGTCACAATATCTTCATGAAAAATATGTTGAACTCAATTGAGCTATCTCTACCACTTGGTTAAGGCATGCCATGGTAAAAGACTTTATGTAGTATTTGATTTGATTCATAACACAACATAAAATTTTGCACTTTATGGGACCCTACATGTTTTTTTTTTTTTGGTATTTGTAATCTTGATACATTTACCATGAAGCAGAGGTGGAAAGTAACGAATGACATTTACTCGCGTTACTGTAATTGAGTAGTGTTTTGTGTACTTCTCCTTTTTAAAGTAGTTTTTAAAATCTGTAATTTAAATTTTACTTAAGTATGTTTTGTTTAAGGTATTGTAATTCGCTACATTTTAAGTCATATGCGCTACTGAGTAAAACAAATGAATGAAAATGCAAAAAAATATTGTGCTTTGTATAAATGCTTCGTTTCGCTCGCGTGTGTGTATCGTGTCCTGGTCGCGCGCCGCTCCAGACTCCACTCCAGGTTTTCTGACTGTCCCCACATCGGCACCTACCTGACCTTCCACACGGTCGCTTCCGCCCCGAGAGTGACGTCATCAACCAGCGCCACCATATATAAACCGGAGAGCGACGCGGGAAAGAGGAAAGAGATGTATCTTATTTTCAAGCATAACTTTTCGCCCAACAAATATTATGTATGGAACAACAAAGACGCACTGTTTAAACACAAATCTTTATTTATTGATTACTGGTTTAATAATAACTTTATTTTTGTTGACCAATTATTTAACAGGGCTGGTTGTCTTTACTCTTATAGTGAGTTTCTAGAAGAATACAAAATTCCTGTGTCTCCTGGAGATTATGCCAAAGTCTTTGGAGCAATTTCTTATGGTGTCTGCATGTTATTTAAAGCTAAACCAAGATTGGACACACACGACGGACACTATTGGACAAACGACTAACCTTGTTATCACTGACTGACTCTTCAGTTGGTAAGATTTGTTTTTCCTGTAACAATGGAAAGAACAATAAATTAATTAGATCCTTGTTCAAAACAGATATTATCACAGTCCCATATGTGGTTCCATACTGGAATAAATTTGTGCAAAACATTGACGGGAAGAAGGTCTGGCTCTTAACCAACCGATACCTGCTGATCAACAAAATTAGAGAAATATAATTTAAAATAATTCATAAGTTTTACCCATCTAATGATCATATTGTTAAAAAAAATTAAAAAAATATATTGATGTAATGTTCACTTTTTGTTCTGTGAACACTGAAACAGATACCCATCTGTTCTGGCACTGCCCCTTTGTCCAAAGTTTCTGGTCTGACATTTGTATTTTTATTGCTGAAAAAATTGAGAAAGACTTCAATTTATTTTATGAAGGATGTTTGTTTTGGGCTTTATGACTTCAACAGAACTAAAACTATGCCTAATGAAACTTTCATTATTAATCTCATTATTCTGTTGGCAAAATATTACATTCATAAATGTAAGTTTGTGCATTCCAAAACATCTTTTTTCGCTTTTAACAATGAGGTCAAGCAATATTTCAACTCGATTAAGCATTCCCTTAATCAAAAGACAACAAAAACTGTGAATGTTTGTAAACACTTTGATATCTTTTTGTAAATTCGTTCTTCCCCTGGCAAAATGTGATGATGTGAGTCTTGTTAATGTTTCATTTATGTTAAAACACCTGCAAATGCTGGAAAATGCACATTTTGTTATTATTATAATGGAGATTAATATTCCTGTAAATTGTGCAATTGATGAATAAAGCATTTATTTAAAAAAAAAAAAGAGGAAAGAGATTGTGATTTTGATTGTTTTGATATTTGGTTGTGACTTTTTGCCTCCCATTGACTTTGATTATTGCTTTTGTTGGTCTTTGTATGTATTTGTAGATAATTTCACTGTATGTTTGTGCACTCACCAGTAGTAGGGGTGTGGCTGCCATTTATTTTGGGAAGAGGGAATTTATTCACTGGTTTTGGTTTAGGGAGTCAGGGAAGGTACCTGTATTTTTGTTTGTGTGTGTTTTCGTTGTTTTTTTTTGTTGCAGGTATCTAGCTACTAAATATAAATACCATGTAGTTTATTATTTTGGCCTGGGTCCACCCTGAATCTGATCCTCCTCCTCTTGTGTGTGTGTGTGTGTGTGTGTGTGTGTGTATTTTTTTGTAAAGCAATACAAACCTCATTATTTCATCAGTTAATGACTGGATCTAGTTCTTTCTGCCATATACCATCATTTCCATACAGTTTAAAATAGAACCATTTTATTGCTGTTTGGCCCAACACTAGACTGGAACTTAACACCATATTTAAATGACCACTTTGATTTTCAAGCACAAGAAAGACAACAGCTTTATTATGCAAAGGTGTTCCTTCAGTTAAAAACAACTAGATTGAGATTTATATATCTGTGCTACACACAGTGTTACCTGTGGTGTTCCTCAGGGTTCAGTGCTTGGTCCTATGTTGTTTATATTGTATATGCTTCCTCTGTATATGTGTCATCAGCCGGCACAAAATTTTATTTCATTGCTATGCTGATGATACTCAGCTTTACCTCAGGATAAATTCAACCTCCTCATCTACTCCGCCATCACCCACTTTGACTCTCTGTTTGGAGGAGGTAAAGTCATGGATGAAGCAAAATTTCCTGCAGCTAAACAGTTCTAAGACTGAAGCTATTTTAGTAGGCACCCCACACCAGGTTAGGACATCCAACATCACTAGCATCACTTTTTCCGGTCAGAATATCCCACTGTCGACATCTGTTATTAACCTCGGGGTTAAAATGAACTGTCATTTGACGTATAATGCCCATATCAAACATCTGTGTAAGACATCTTTTTTCACCTCAGGAACATTGCTAAACTGCGTCCAGCACTTACATTTGCAGATGCGGAAAAGTTAGTCCATGTGTTTGTCTCCTCCAGGCTGGACTTCTGCAATGCTCTCCTCATTGGGACTTCTGGAAAAAGCCTTCAAAAGCTGCAATATATTCAAGGATACTAGCAGGATCCTGCTAGGATCCTGATGCGGGCACGTAAATATGATCATATTACGCACATCCTCAAATCTCTTCATTGGCTGCCTGTTTCATTCAGAATTGAACACAAGGTTGCCCTTCTTACCCACCAGTGCATCTATGGTGATGCCCCTCCCAATCTCAAAGAACTTATCACTTCACATACATCTTCACAAAACCTCCGCTCTGTCTCAGGTCATCGTCTGAAACCTCCGAAGACCAAGCTTCATACCATGGGAGATCGGGCTTTTTGCTCGGCGGCACCTAGACTGTGGAATGCTCTCCCTGAGTATCTGAGGATGCCACAGACTGTTGATGATTTTAAATCTGGTCTTAAAACTTACCTTTTTATTAGAGCTTTTGAGCAGAAATAATTTGTAGCACTTTGAGATTTGCCTCAAATATAAAGTGCATTATAAATAAAATGTATTATTATTATTATTATTATTATTATTATTATTATTATTATTATATCTGCTCATCTTTTTTAACCTATGCTAGAATGCCTCTAGCAAAAAATGGGTTAAAAAAATGAAGAGTACATTTTTATGAGCTACTTTTTACTTTTACTTGAGTAGATTTTTATAATAGTAACTTTACTTGTACTTCAGTAAAATGTCACTATAGTAACAGTACTCTTACTTGAGTACAAAATTTTAGTACTCTTTCCACCTCTGCCATGAAGTGACATCTCTACCATTTGGAAGATATCTACTTTGGAGTGTGTCAAAAAACAAAAAAACAAAACAAGTAGTAATAAAATAATTGATTGTCTTATTATTGCCCTAAGTAAATAGAAAACTCCATTGGTTTTTGGTTAGTGAGGAGGTTGAAGTGATAAGTTATAACCTGCAGGAATATTTTTCCTAAGGTGTTAACAACCTCAGTGAAAGCTGAATGCTGCCTAGCTAGATATATTGGACAACTATCATCCAGCACACAAAATATTGCAAAGAATGAGTAATAATAAACACCATCAGAGTGCTTATCATAAAACATTTTGTTCAACTAAATGAACTACAAACATGACCCCTAAAGACTCCATCTCCCAGCGCATACTAAGGCTCACCTGAGGCTTAGGCTCAGGCTCACCTGAGTACTGATTGTCATCACCTGACCATTATTTCGAGCAATACTGAAGGACTCTACACACTTAGGCAGATGTACCTTTACAAAGCTTTCAATGTGAACTCCTCTTCTGTATTCCCAAAGTCTCACGCACTCTCAGTCATTGTTTATACTGCTTTATCCTGTATTCAGGGTAGCAGGGGGCCTGGAGCCTATACCAAGAGGCTTAGGACATGAGGTGCGGTACACTCTAAATGGGGTGCCAATCTCTCCCAATTCTTCACTCTAAATGGGAAAGCCAATTAACCTAATCTGCAAGTCTTTGGACTGTGGGAGGAAAGTGGAGTACCTGGAGGTACCAACCAAGGACGGGGAGAACATGCAAAGTTGAAGCACACAGACCCCAAGGCGGAAATGGAATCGGAAGGTGCAAGGTGACAGTAAGCTAACCACTAAGCCACTGTGCCGCTCTCCAAAAGTCTATGAAATAAAAATATCTTTACATTTTTTAGGGGCAAAGAAGAATAATCTTCTGGCCAATCACAATTCATCCACACCTCATCCACATAGAATTCATTCACACTTTGGTATAATAGTTTTTACAGTATATATTATTGTATATTGTATTTCAAATATAATAGAAATACATATCGCAGAATATTGCTGTATAACATCCCACCTGTTGGCGGTGTGTGTCTCTAGTCTATTGCTCCATTCTGTTTTTGCTAATTTGTCAAACGCACCACAGTGAGAGTTTGCCTGTGGAGATACTTCAGCTGCCAAGCGGGATGACATGTTTCATAATTCACAGCCAAAAACTCTTTCCTCTCTCAGAGAAAAAATGACTCAGAGACTACATTTATCTATCTTCATATGCAAATGAAACTTTTGTCATTGATCTGGCTGCTGTTCCCTATAATCAGCAGAAAGAAAAGATTAACAGTAGGATCTTTCTCAGTTTATTCGCTTTGTTTCCAAATGGAGGGGCAGAAAGCATTCGAGTCATGGGGAAATGTCTCATTATGGCTGAGTTCGGCCAGCTCTGAAGGACGGCAGCCAGCAGTCTCAGTCAATTACTCTCATCTCCGAGGCCCCAGCCGCGCCTCAAACTGCTGAAATGAACGAGTCTGTCTTTGGCGAAGTGCTCGCCACTGATAAGCCACTGCAGACTAGAAGACTGACATGAAGCCAATTAAAAATTTTGTGCTTTGTCTGATGAGATAGGAAGAAAATGAGAACTCTTCAAATGGATTTCTTGTTGCTTGTTGGGTGGGGATGAGAAATTGATTAACGCCCCTGTCTGAAATGCTGGAGCGCTCGCCCATCAGTTTGTAATGGAGAATTTTGTATTTTTTTGGGGGTGGTTTCTGGACTGGACAAAACCTTTCCTCAAATTCATCTTATGAATAATGAATACAAATTGCAATGGCGATTTAAAGTATTTCATCAGTTCATGTGGATATCTTTATTACACAGTAACCAGCAGTTCCAGCTGTCATCTCTAATCACTTATTCTATTTACAGTAGTGTGGCTCAGTCACAGGCAGATGCACACATGCTAATGTTTTATCAATACAAGCTGTGATATGTTCTCCTGTAAAAAGAAATCACATGCCAGTACACACACACTTCTTTAACATGTATAAAGCGCAGGGATAGCTCAGCTTCTCATGCTGTGTAATGGATGCTAATTGTACTGGCAGTCATCCAGAGTGGTCTATCCAGAGACCCACAGAAGATTGGCTAGTGTGTGATGGCAGCCCAATTCTCAACCAATGGGAAACTGGTGGTGACCCGGATGACCTAGCCAGATGGCCTCTGTCACTCAATCTCAATAGCCTGCAGTGACTTTTAGCATGACCTTCACTGTTGTCATCTTACTAGGTCTGGTCCTTTTTTTTTTTTTTTCATTTGGTCATTTCAAAATAAAATTGAAAGCACCAGCTACTTAGTGGATAACCTTTACCCCAGCCATTATTGTTTATCCTTTCATCAGACAACAGAATTTTTTTTTAAGGATCTCATTGACTTTCTTCATGGCATGGTTCCTAATTTGAGCATTTCAGGAATTGCAGTTTGATTTGAGCTCACACAAACTCTATAGGGCGGCACAGTGGTGTAGTGGTTAGCACTGTTGCTTTGCACCTACAGGGTCCGTGTTTGATTCCCAGCCAGGCCAGAGATTCCCGTCTCTGTGTGCATGGAGTTTGCATGTTCTCCCTGTGCTTGGTAGATTTCTCCCACGGTTCAAAGACCTGCAGATTAGGCTAATCTTCAACTTTCCAGTATGGTTATGATGATTTTGCACTTTTGTGCTCAAGCCACATGTTCGGTCAGTTGGATCCTCATTAAGCGAATGGATGAGCAGGTGCATGGTTGTCCCTATTACAGTGGCCAGTCAGTAAAAATCAGTAAACTTTCATTCTGTTAGCCAGGCAGTTATTAGTGAATCACTTGTTGTAGTGAAACGCAAAGTGCAGCTCATTTGAACAGCTGCATTAAATGGCGTGAGCACATGCACACTCCAGCACTGAATATAATCAGCGCTTAGCGGGACGACGGTGAGCCAGCGTGAATCGAGGCGCTCGCAGACTGCACAGCCTTTTCGTCCCATTTGATATGCCAGTTTTAATGAAGGTTTATTCTGAAAAGCTAATGACTAACTCCCACGGCACAGAGGAAGGTAATCGCGGCACCGCTTTCAATCACACAGTGACATGGAGATACATTACAAACTCAGACTGCAGGATGTCGCGGAATATTCATGCGCGGATTTAATGTGCAGATGGATTCTCAGCTCAGCCGCCAGGTGTAAATATTCATCCCGTTCCTTGCTGCCTTTTTATATCATTCAATAGAGCTTCATAAGCCGGAAGAAACTTCTGGATGATTCCATGTCTGAGGTGTCATTTTCCTTTCCACTGATGCTACACTTACACATATGTAAAGAAAACAAAAAAGACATTTTAAAGACATGTTAAGTATCCTTCTTAACAACCTGATTCATTTGAATCATTTATTCTTGTCTAAGTCACTATATGTACACTTTTTCTCAACAGGAAGTTACATCCCACTAATCATCCATGGAGCATTCAAGTCAAACTGGGACTTTTTGTTATGCATTATAACAATAATGATAATAAGTAAAAACTCCATTTATTTCTCTATATAATCCCCTGCTACACCAATGCACTTTTCCAGTGTTTCATTAGTGCTTGGATACCATCACGATAGAAAGTTTCCTCTATAATTGAGAGCCATGATTGGACTACCTGCTTCACTACCCAAACATTTGGAAATGGGTGGCTTGGAGCGAGGTCAGGACTGTATGGTGGATGTGGCAATAACTCCCAGCCTGAGTTCCTGTAATGTGCAAGTGGTGTTCATGACTGATTGTGTGTACCGTTCCCATAGACTGATCCGTCTCTTCCACAAGTTGGCGACAAATTATGCGTCAATTTTCAAGTATCAGGCGTTCCTCTCACTGAATGTTCATGGGAAAGCCTTCAGTGGGCTTTGAGCCATCTCATCCAGGATCATCATTCACGGATAAACGGGCTCCATTAAAACATTTGCACCATTCAAATGTTTTACTGCAGCTATTACTCTCGCCGTCGTGTGCTTGAAGTCTTCCGAAAACGTCAATCAGGTTACGGCCTTCATTCACGAGTAATTTCATCACACGTCTCAGTTTTACTTGAATGCCCCTCAGACAAAATATCCTGGAGGTCATAAGAAGAGGAAAATTTGTTTTCTCATTACTTGTCTTTATTTTTAGTGATGTTCTGAAATTGACTGGCAAAGTCACTTTGAAAGCACAAGCCTGCAACCTTAATTATAAATTGAAACTCCATTTTTAATGAAAGTATGTTCTTTATTAGCATGTGTGCTAGTCAACCATGCAACCAACGTTGTGTGTGTGTTTTTTTATTTTATTTTATTGTATGCATAAAAAACAGGCATCAAACTCAGTCATTCTGAGTGAAACATAAGTGGTACAAGATTTGATTTTATGGTTTAATGAATGTTATCTTAGATTGATGAGAAATAGGATTAATGGCACACCAGGTATGACGTCAACCTTCTATACTTTACTTTTAAAGAATGTTAGTGCCTCAGCACCTACCCCCTAAGTGATTAGAGCACAGCCCAGTGTAAATTAGACCTTGTCTCTGCTGAATGAACTGGAAATCCGTCTCAGTGACCTCTTATTAAAGTTTTTCGAAAAGCAGATTGTTTTTTTACTCTATAGCTGTCTGTGTGTATCAGCTGCAGGTGGATGCCAAAGTCTCAGTGCCAAGTGTGTGTAATTACTTTGGAGTTAACGACATGAGAGCCTGGCTGGAGGAGTGTATTCTCTTTAACACCCTCACACTTGTGCAAGCTTTATGAGTCTTATAGTAAAGCACGTTGCCAGTCGATATTTTATTCTCTCTCTCTCTCTCTCTCTCTCTCTCTCACTCTTGCTGTATGCTCATGGCACTCTGTGTGTGAATGGCACTGATAGTCCATGCAACATAAAGCTCCACTGGGCGTCCATTACACCACACGGTCACACCATGGCTCATTTTCCTCCTCATTATTCATTAAGACAAAAGATGTATTGTGTTGTCTTTTTTTTCCTCCGTTCACCTCCTTCCTTATCATCAGACATGAATCCTGCTCTCCTGCTCATCATGGCATTAAAAATGCAGGATGTATTACCACCTATTCAGAACTCATTAGCCTGGTTTGTGCTTTATCAGAAGTGCGTCTGAGAACAGCCTGGAATGAACTTCTCAAGGCCTGGAGCATTCATGGCTTAAAAAAATAAATAAAATAAATAACAGTAGGAGGTTTGTAGCCCCATTTGAAGCAATTTATCAAACATTATGGGAGCGTGTGTTGAGGATGTTTTTCTTCTAGTATAGGGAGATATAGAATTGTATTGCCTAAAAGGAAAATGCACATCTGTTATAACTCGATCAGACATAACACATTAATATTGATCGCCAACGATACATCAGTCAACTGGTCATGGGGACCCAAGTTTCACCCATGCCTGCGGGGCCATCCAGTTTTCATCAAGTTGATGGAAAAAGTCAATGCCGGCCACAGTAGAGAGGCACCAGAACACCCAGGGCACCACAGCCAGCGCCTCAGTCTCAAAACTCCCCAGATCCCAATACGATCGAGCACCCATGGGAGTCTGAGGCCCCATCCTGCAACCCAGAGCACCCAAATGATTCACTGCTAATGGTTTGGTTCCAGACACCACAGCACACCCAAGAGGTCTTGATGTGAATCATGCTCCAAGGGGCCAGAGCTGCCTAGGG